>CM075978.1:53907542-53986681 GCA_038087875.1 Malacoraja senta | reverse complement strand
CTAGTAGCTCCCTCTCGAGCCTCTCAACCGCTGAGTCCCACCTTCCGGTCGACCCCCACGTGAATTCCTTACAAAAGACGGATGTGAGCTTTCCCCACACCTCACCACTGCCTAAGGGAAGAGAAGCTCCTCTGGCCGCTGAGACACGGGAGACAAACGCACTGGAGATGTACATGCAATCGATGCGGGAACCACCCCCCTCAGACCTCCGTGAAAAAAGCATTGGAATCAGGGTGGAGGTTCCGTCATGCTTCAACCAGCTCAAAGGAATCAATCAAACCTCTCAGCTTCTTCGCTACAGCAGGGGCACACTGAGTACCAGAACAATCTCGCACCGCAAGTGTGCAATTGAAATCCCCCCCCCCCAAGGAAGACACACCCTCCGCTATCAATAGTGCTCAACAGAGCAGTCACCTCCTGAAGTAGGCGGGCCTGCATCGTGCCGGTAATGGGGGCGTACACATTAATGAAATGCAATGGCGTGCCATCCAGGCTCACGGACAGATAGAGCAAACGACCTGGCACAAATTCCTGCACCTTCAGGGTCTCTGGCTGGAAAGTCGGGGCCAACAGAAAAGCCACCCCATTTGAATTCGTGCTGAGGTGGCTCATGTAAACCCCCCCTTCCCATTCTAGTCACCAGGTGGGTTCGTCCCTGACAACAGTATGCGTCTCTTGCAGAAAACACACTGCATATTTCCCCTCTCTGAGGACTGATAAATGCTGAAATCTACGAAAGCTCGCTCTACTACCATTTAAATTTAATGTGGCTACTGTGAATGTGCAAACACACTAGAGATGTTTCCTCACATTCCTCGTAGACTCGGATACTTTCTCTCTGAGGAACTTCAAAAAGTCCCCAAACTGACGCCTCAGACTCAGGAAGATCACTGTTTTTGCTGCCAAGGATAATATCAAGAGTCTTAATAAATCCCGACAGATCTGCCCACCGCCTCCGCGCCGCATCAATTTTAGTCCTGGCACTCCTGTTCTTTTTAGAAAGTCCCGAATCTCACAGATAACGACTGTTTGAGACACCGCCCTGGAGTCTGGGCAATCCGCCAACCCACACACACCTGGAGCAGCATCCTCCTCTGTGCAACGTTCAAGGTCATTGTCAGAGTTCGAAGGACTACAGCTCGCTGAAAGCTCACTCACCCCACAGCCGGCCCCATCACTCTCCCCCTCCTCCGGCATGACACCACCCCCAGGATCAATGCCGAGGGAGGGTCCCGATACCCCTGACAGCAACAAGCTGAATGGTGAAAGGCCGGGCTCCTGCACTATCCCACCACCCCCCACGTCTGGGCCTGGGGAAGAAAAAACAAGAGGCACCCCCAGGGCCCGTGGTGAGCAGGCACCCCCGGAATCCGAAAGAGGGTCACAACCCGAAACAGCCCCGACCCCCACAGCACCCAGAGTACCCGCTCCAGCGGCAACACCCAGAGAGTCTCCACCCTCCACCACCAGGGGAGAAACCTCACCAAGACCCACTGAAAGAGTTGGTGTTTTTGGAGTCTCCCCAACTACATCAGCCGGTGGGACAGCACACCCCACAGCACCTCCACTGGCTCTAATAAGGAGCACAGACTGGAACATTGGTACTCCCGAGCCTCCCCCTTCGGGCTGACTCTGCTCATCCCCCATCCCAGGGGACACATTTCCAGGGGAGCCAATCCCAACAAATGCCGTGCCAACACCCTCAGAAGGCCCGTGAAATGAGGGGACCTCCTCCAACCCAGAGGACACACTCCAGGGGAGCTAACATCAATACCCGATGAGATAACTTCCTCGGAAGGCCCCTGAGATGAGGGGACAACCACCGGCCCAGAGGACACAATTCCAGGGGAGTCAACCCCAGGAACTGGTCTGGTAACACCCGCGGAAGGTCCCTGAAACAGAGGCCCAACCTCCTGCCCAGAAGACACCAGTTCATGGCCACCATCCTCATCAAGGGTGGATGGTCTCGAAGTAGGCGTCCCCCTTACTTTGGGCCCACGACCCTGCTCTCCCACGCCAGGCGCATACCGTCCTTTTGTCCCGCTGACATGCGGCGGTACGGTGACATCCATAAAGGAAGGGTCCTCCGCCTCCACACTACCCGCTGCCTCTTTTCCACCCTCACGTTTTACCTCCCCTGCCCCCTGAACCACCTGAGCTCCTTGATGAGCTACACCAGGTGCGTCCTGGACCTCACTGGGGCCAACAGGCACCCCGTGGGTGATCTCAGGTCAAGGCCTCTCCCCAACTCCAATACACGCGTTTGGGGAGACCCTTATGCTCCACAACGAAGCTCCCCTCAGCGCCCAACCCTGCTTCCACCTTCATAAAAACCCGCCTCTTAAAACTGAAGACACCTTTTCCATACGGGTCATTCCCGGGGTGCATAAGCCTAATAAGCTTAGACCGCACCTCCCCAATCTTTGTCAAGTGTGCAAGAAATTTTGCATCCCGGAGAAACGTGGGACAATTCCGCAGGAGAACCGGTCTCACAGTGGACACCCACGGTTCCACCGGTAGAACGACCCCCTCCACTATGAGCCCCTTCTCCAACACTAGGGCCACATCCTCCCGGGACTTTAATATCAACTCAACCTTCCCTCCTGCAATCTCAGAAGAGGCAATAACATCCCTCTTGAAAAGGTCATGCAAGCCCTTCGCCATTGCACCCCTGCTCCACAGGAACCCGGTTTGGACCGAGATCCCGTATATATCCCAATCCATGTCAACATGAGACTCATCCTCAAATGGCCTCGAAACCGCCGCCGAAGCCAAAGCTGCGTAACTCCGAGCCCCCGCCATCTTGACAGTGGCACAAACCAGCTCCAGGAACACCAGCAACTCAGCTCAAAAGCCAATCTCAGAGACAGTCACAGTCTGGATAAGCAGCAGAAGCAGTTTCCTCCAGCCGAAGTAAGGAAAGTCCCCAAGCTCTTTAAAGCCCTGCGGAAGCGAAAAGTACCTTCTTCACATTTAGCCCAGGGAGCTGCACTGTGCAAAACGGTATTTGGGCAGAGAATCGGTGCTAAAAATGTCAAAGACACCAAAGTCTTTCCTACCCACCATCTCCAGGCACTCTTGGCAAACCGCCAGCCACGGCCACACCCACGGCCACACCCACGGCCACACCCACGGCCACACCCACGGCCACACCCACGGCCACACCACGGCGGTGCAGAACAACTCAGGAATTCCACACTAAATGGAGAAATCCTTAAACAAAGCAAAGTTTCAGCAGTCCGACGTTAGGTCAAACTATGAATTCTCACTGCCTCTGTCCCTCCTCCTTCGACAAGAACCTTGAAAGGTTCTCTCTCTCTCCCTCTCTCTCTCTCTCTCTCTCTCTCCCTCCTCCCTCCCTCCCTCCCTCTCTCTCTCTCTCTCTCTCTCTGTCTCTCTCTCTCTCTCTCTCTCTCTCTCTCTCTCTCTCTCTCTCTCTGTCTCTCTCTCTCCCTCTCTCTCTCTCCCTCTCTCTCTCTCTCTCTCTCTCTCTCTCTCTCTCTCTCTCTCTCTCTCTCTCTCTCTCTCTCAATTGTTTTCAATTCAATTTAAAAACTTTATTGGCATGATAAAAATACATTGTTATATTGCCAAAGTATAAAACATGACATACATATTTAAAATGCATACGTATAAATACAAGTATACAGTGCATAGATAGATATGTCCCTGTACATAAACTCGCAAGAGGCCTATAGCCCTTTATTGATTGCTACACGTTCTTGCAGCTGTAAGCAGTACAACAGGATAGCAAATTTAGCAATTCAATATTAATTTCTTAGTGTCAGTTAATGTAAATTAGTGTGTGCGTACATATGTGCATATTGGTCATTCACAGTCTCTCAGTTTATGGCATGCTGTTATGTATTGTGCACCAAGATGTGCCGTATTTCCTTCACCAAGGATTATTCTTAGTTTTGATGTATCATCTAGTTCCATAAAATCAGGGGTTGCCTGCTGAGTTTGTCAAAATATGTTTTCCTTGTTTTGTCAAATTTTTTGCATTTTAGGAGGAAGTGCACCTCTGTTTCAACCTCATCTGTCAAACAGTGGCCGCATATTCTGTTTTCTCTTGGTTGCCAGAATCTCTTCTGTCTTCCTTTTTCAACTGCCAAATAGTGGTCACTTAGCCTGTATTTGGTGAGGGTCTGCCTTTGTTTTATGTCTCTAACAGTTGAGAGATAGTCTGCCAATTTATAATCTCTTTTTAGGGCACGGTAGCATTCTAATCTGCTTTGGCTTTTGGTTTCTTTATCCCAATGTTCCAAATATGTTTCTTTACATTGTTTGATAATTTGGTTCACTCTAACTGGTGATTGGGGATCAGTATTGATCTGAGGCTGGTCAGGATTTAACTGGATAGGGTTTAACTGAATGGGGGTAGTTAGTCTCAGTACCAACTGACACAGGGAACTCTTTTCTGGGCTCCCCTCTTGTGTTTTAAGGGGTTTAAACTGGAGGGTATCTGGTGGGCTAGATTTAAGGTGATTCCAAAAATTTAGTGCTCTTTTCTGGATATTTATTATCAGTGGGTATCTGCCTAATTCTGCCCTACATGCGTTTGTTGTTGTTTTCCTTTGGATGCGGAGGATGTTCCGACAAAATTCCGCATGCAGGGCCTCCGTTGTATGTTTTTCCCATTTACTATATCTATGGTGACTGAGCGGCCCCCATACTTCACTACCATAAAGCGCAATAGGCTGGATTACACTGTCAAATATTTTAAGCCAGATTTTAATTGGAATTTGGATGTTGTAGAATCTTCTTTTTATTGCATACAGAGCTCTTCGAGCTTTCTCTTTTAGTGCATTCACTGCCATATTGAAACTCCCTGATGCTGCAACAGTTAGACCAAGGTAAGTATAGCTCATAGTGTGTTCGATAATAATACCATTGAGAGTAAATTTGTATTTATCTTCCTGACATCTGGGTTTTTTCTGAAAAATCATGATGTTGGTTTTCTTTAGATTTACTGCCAGGGCCCAATTTTGGCAGTACTCATCAAGTAGGTCCAACTGTTGCTGCAGTCCCTGTTCTGTGGGGGACAGCAGAACCAAGTCATCCACATAAAACAGAGATTTTACCTCTCTGTCCAGGAGACAGAGGCCCGGCGCAGTGCTCTGGTCCAGCTTTATTGCCAAATCGTTGATATATAAATTAAACAGTGTCGGGCTCAGATTGCAGCCTTGCCGGACGCCTCTTCTCTGGGTGAAGAGATCAGTGCGTTTGTCCCCAATTTTAACGCCACATTTATTATTCACATAAATTGATTTGATAAGGTCATATACCTTTCCTCCTATACCACAACAGAGGAGTTTGTAGTGGAGCCCTTCATGCCAAATAGAGTCAAATGCTTTCTCAAAGTCAATAAAACAGGCAAATATTTTTCCATTTTTTGCTTGGTGTACATGTTTTTCAATGAGAGTGTGGAGGGTGTAAATGTGGTCAGTGGTACGATGTTTTGGGAGGAAGCCAATTTGGTTTTTACTGAGAATGTTGTATTTGTTAAGGAAATCCTGCATTCTGTTATTTATGATACTGCAGAATAACTTCCCTAGGCAGCTACAGACACAGATGCCGCGGTAATTATTTGGGTCTAGTTTGTTTCCACTCTTATAAATGGGTGAAATAAGCCCTTGGCACCAAATATCAGGGAAATAACCTGAACGTAGTATGGTGTTGAACAGCCTAAGCACTATGTCCTGCATCTCCGGAGTGCTGTACTTGAGCATTTCATTTTTAATGCTATCTGGACCACAGGCTTTCTTTGAGTGAAGATATTTTATTTTTAAGGTCAGTTCTTCCAAAGTCATTGGGAAATCAAGGGGGTTTTGATAATCTTTGATTACTATTTCTAGTGTTTGGAGTTTTGCTTTGATATGAGAATGATTTGAGTTTATTTTATTTATTGGGATGTCTTTATATAGATTTTTGAAGTGTGCTCTCCAGATATCACCATCTTGAATTGGTAATGTTTGCAGTTTTGTTGTGCTCAGGTTATTCCACATATCCCAAAATTGGTTTTGATTTATGGAATTTTCAATTTCTTCAAGTCTTTTGTGAGTGTGATTTTGTCTTTTGTTCCTAATCGTGTGTTTATACCTTTTAAGAGTTTCATTATATCTAATGCGTAAGTCTGGATTGTTTGGTTGACAGTGTTTTTGGTTCGATATTTTCCTCAGATCTTTTCTGACATTTTTACACTCGTGGTCGAACCATTTTTCATGGTTGTTTTTTTTGATAATTTTTCTCTTCTGTTTCACAAGGTCAGATTTGATAGCTGCCTTGTGAAAGATCATATTAATGTCCTTTATAGCCATGTTTACACCATCTCTAGTGGTCTCATATGGGTTAGTCTTGTATTTCAATATTTTATTTGTGAGATCAGGTGAATTCAGGGCCACGATGAATTTATCTCCGCTATCTGAAGCCCATCTGTAAGTCTGTAAGATTTAGTTTATACAGCTTACTTGGTTCCTTTTTTACATCTTTAGTTTGAAGAGGAAATTTTAGGTACACATTGATTTGACTATGGTCTGAAAGAGGGGACTGCTGTCTAACAGTGAATGCACTGATAGTGCAGGGGTCTATGTCAGTAATTGCGTAGTCTACCACGCTAGACCCAAGAGCTGAGGAATATGTAAACCTTCCCATCGAGTCCCCTCTGAGCCTACCATTAACTATGTACAGGCCCAAGGCTCGGCAGAGATGCACTACCTCTCTACCACTTTTATTTATTTCACAGTCCAGGTTGTTCCGGTTAATGATAGTTGGTGTGACATACAAGGGGGTTTGACCGAACACATGGTTGTTGCCCTGTGGGTCTATGGAATCGGGTTCACATCCGGTCCTTGCATTCAGGTCTCCACATAGTAGCACATTTCCCTGGGCCTGGAAATGATTGATTTCCATGTGGAGAGTTTCAAATATGTCCTCTTCAAAATATGGCGATTCTATTGGGGGAATGTAGGCGGCACATAGATATATATCTTTTCCAGTTATTCCAATTGTTTTATCTAGTTTCAACCATATATCTCTCTCTCTCTCTCTCTCTCTCTCTCTCTCTCTCTCTCTCTCCCCACACCACACACTAATGTCATTTAAAAACCTTGGCTACAATCTTTTAGACTTCTTAGCAACTTCTTAGCAACTTCCGTGCCGACCAGCGATCCCCACACATTAACACTATCCTTCGCACACTAGGGATAATTTACAATTACACCAGGCCAATTAACCTACAAACCTGTATGTCTTTCGAATATCAAAAACTGGAGGGCATCAGTCTCAGGTGAGGGGGCAAAGTTTAAAGAAGATGTGCAGGGTACGTGTGTTACGCATAGAATGGGGAGTGGCTGAAACCCGCTGCCAGGAGCAAAGGTGGTGGCAGATATGATAGTGGCATTTAAGAGCCTTTCAGATAGGCACATGGATATGCAGGGAATGGAGATATATCGATCATGAAAAGGCAGAGATTAATTTAACCTGACATGAACATTGAGGGCCAAAGGGCCTGTTCCTGTGCTGAACTATTCTGGCCAATTGAAGTGCGATATCTCTCGCTTTCCTTCCCTTTAGACAGAACACCTGTTTAAATATTAAACCTTACTGCAGTGAACTCTCTTTCTATTCAATAAAGTTTTTCAAGAATTAAGCTAAAAGTGTAATCTTTGCTGAAATAGAGGGAAAATAACTCGGAGAGATTAGCTACCCCAAGTAATACAGATGTATTCAGGGATTATAAACCACACCGTCCAGCTCACTCAGGGAAACTCACCTGTTCTTTAGTTTAGTTTAGTTTAGTTTAGAGATACGGCATGAAAACAGGCCCTTCGGCCCACCGAATCCGCGCTGACCAGCGATCATAGTACACTACTATCCTACACACTGGGAATAATTTACAGAAGTCAATTGACCTACAAAGCTGCATGTCTTTGGCCTGTGGGAGGAAACCGGAGCACCTGGAGAAAACCCACGCAGTCACAAACTCGGTACAGTACCACACCCGTGATCAGGATCGAACTCGAGTCCCTGGCGCTGTCAGGCAGCAACTTTATCACTGCACCACCGTGGCTCTTCTTGAAAGAGCAGCAGCAGAATCTTCAATTTCCATGTGAGACAGTGGATGGGACCTCATTTTAATCTGTCATGCAAAAGATACCACCTCTAGAAATGGGTCTTGTTGCTGAGTTCATCTAATTCCTAATGCAACTTCAGTTTGCAAGGAAGACACTGGAGACTGCAGATGCTGGAGTCAGATGCTGGGGTTAGATGACAGTCCTACTGAAGAATTTGAACTGTCAGGAAATGCTAATTCATGTTAGAGGTGCTCTGCTTGAGTGCGACCGTTTATTAGCAGTTAATATATTTCCTTAACTACCTATTAAAAAGTGGCATTGATTAATTGAACACCTTGTTACTGTGACTTACTTAGTAAAGGCTGTTGGTATCAATTCAACCAAATCGACCGAATTGACTGAGCAGTTCTCATTTCAAATCACAAAACCAAAACAAAGTGCACCCTCCCTTACATCAAAACTACCTGCATTTAAACAACCTTTGGCCCACGTTTTCTGTTCTTGTAATTGAGTTAGGAATATTTGTGCCTGTGTTCTGTGAAATGACTGAATTTGTTACACTTGTCCAAAGATCCACTTTTAGTTTAGTTTAGAGATACAGTGTGGAAACAGGCCCTTCGGCCCACCAAGTCTGCGCCGATAAACGATCACTCATTCGTACACTAGTGCGCTCTTGTACACCAGGGACAGAAGCCAATTAACCTACAAAACCTGCACATCTTTGGAGTGTGGGAGGAAACTGGAGGATTCGGAAAAATCCAATACAGTCACAGGGAGATCGTACAAACTCCAGGCAGACAGCACCCGCAGTCAGAATTGAACCTGGGTGTCTGGCGCTGTAAGGCAGTAACTCTACCGCTGCGCCACTCTGCTGCCCTACCTATTTCCCATGCCAATCCCTGATTACCCTTTTCTTGGTTGTCCTCGACCTTCCTTGCGTTCAAATCATCCCCTCCAATCTTGTTGATGTCATTGCATCGGGGTTGCCTCTTACACTCATGCAGAAATCTTTGATTTTATTACTTCTACCTTTAACTTCCACCGTGCCTTCAGCTTCACGAGTACTATCTCTGACACCTTTCTCCCCTCTGCTGATCTCTCTGTCTCCATCACAGAGGACAGATCGTCAACCGATTTCAACTACAAACCCACCAACTCCCACAGTTATTTGGACCACCCTCCTCCCACCCTGCCCCTTACAAACACACTGTCCCCTACACTCAATATCCCCATCTCTGTCACATCTGCTCCCGAGATAACGCTTTCCATCCTTGGACATCTGAGATGTCCTCTTTCTTTAATAAAGGTGTTTTTCCCCTGCTGTCATATATGGATGACTCACCAACTCTGTGAACCGTAGTTCTGCTCTCGCTCCCCCTCCCTCCAGACAGAACAGGGATAGTGGGACCCCTGTTCTATCACCCTCTGAATCCAACATATCACTCTCCAACATTTCCTCCACCTCCAACGTGATCCCGCCACCAGTCATATCTTCCCATCCCCATCCCTTTCAGGCTTCTGCAGAGACCACTCCCTCTGAAACTCCCTGGTCCACTCATCCCTTCCTACTCAACCCATCGTCTTCCCAGGTACTTCCCCCTGCAACCGCAGGAGGTGCAATATCTGTCCCCATACCTCCTCCCTCGCCTCCCTCCAGGGACCCCAGCAGTCATACAGGTGAGACAGAGATTCACGTGCACCTCCTCTAACCTCAGCTACCGCATCCAGTGTTCTCATGTATAATTGGTGAGACCAAGCATAGACTCGGTGACCGTTTTGATGAACGCTTGCGCTCAGTCTGGCAAGGCCTTCTGGATCTCCTGGTTGCTAATCATTGTAACTCCTCTTCCTATCCCCATTCTGATCTTTCTGTCCTGGACCACCTCCATTGCCAGGGTGAGGCCACATGCAAACTGCAGTAACAGCACCTCATATTCCACTTGAGTAGCATACAACCCACTACTGTGACCATTGAATTCTCCGATTGTAGGAAAATAAAACACAAGGAACAGCAGATGCTGGGAAGCTCCCAACGACGAGCACTGCAGTGCCATCAGGAGAGGAACCGGCGACGTTCGAGGACGGGTTGGGGGTCGAGGAGGGGGCCGGCAGAGGGTGCCGGAGGTCAGTCAAGGACGGGCTGCCAAAGAGGGACACCGCATGGGGCACCGAGAGATCAAAGTGGGACCCGGCGTGGGGGGGGGGGGGCAAGTGAACAAAGGAGGACACGTTGTGGGGGGTGCAGGAGTAGGCCATTCGGCCCTTCGAGCCAGCACTGCCATTCAATGTGATCATGACTGATCATCCTTAATAAGTACCCCGTTCCTGCCTTCTCCCCATATCCCCTGACTCCGCTATCTTTAAGAGCCTTACCTAGCTCTCTCATGAAAGTATCCAGAGAACCACCCTCCACCGCCCTCTGAGGCAGAGAATTCCACAGACTCACAACTCTCTGTGTGAAGAAGTATTTCCTCGTCTCAGTTCTAAATGGTTTACCCTTATTTTTAAACTGTGGCCCCTGGTTCTGGACTCCCCCAACATCGGGAACATGTTTCCTGCCTCTCGCGTGTCCAAACCCTTAATATTCTTATATGTTTCAATAAGATGCCCTCTCATCCTTCTAAATTCCAGAATATACAAGCCCAGCTGCTCCATTCTCTCAGCATATGACAGTCCTGGTATCCTGGGAATTAACCTTCTAAACCTACGCTGCACTCCCTCAATAGCAAGAATATCCTTCCTCAAATTAGGGGACCAAAACTGCACACAATACTCCAGGTGTGGTCTCCCTAGAGCCCTATTCAACTGCAGAAGGACCTCTTTGCTCCTGTACTCAACTCCTCTTGTTATGAAGGCCAACATGCCATTCGCTTTCTTCACTGCCTGCTGTATCTGCATGCTTACTTTTATTGACTGATGAACAAGGACCCCCAGATCCTGTTCTACTTCCCCTTTTCCCAACCTGACACCATTTGTATAATAATCTGTCTTCCTGATTTTGCTACCAAAGTGGATAACCTCACATTTATCCACATTAAACTGCATCTGCCATGCATCTGCCCACTTACCCAACCTGTCCTAGTCACCTTGCATTCTCATAGCATCCTCCTCACAGTTCACACTGCCACCCAGCTTTGTGTCATCTGCAAATTTGCTAATGTTACTTTGAATCCCTTCATCTAAATCATTGATGTATATTGTAAGTAGCTGTGGTCCCAGCACTGAGCCTTGTGGTACCCCACTAGTCACTGCCTGCGATTCTGAAAGGGACCCGTTAATCCCTACTCTTTGTTTCCTGTCTGCCAACCAATTTTCTAACCATGTCAGCACTCTACCCCCAATAACATGTGCCCTAATTTTGCCTACTAATCTCCTATGTGGGACCTTATCCTGCTGGGGTCCCTGGATGGAGGGCGAGGGAGGAGATATAGGGACAGATATTGCATCTCCTGCGGTTGCAGGGGAAAATACCTGGGAAGGGGATGGGTTGAGTGGGAAGGGATGAGTGGACCAGGGAGTTGCAGAGGGAATGGTCTCTGCCATTGGGGACTAAATGGAACACCCAAACTGTGGCGACTCGTTGCAAAACAAAGAATCTCACTGACATGTCACATGTGATCATAAAGTATTATTCATTCATTCATTCGTGTTGGAATCTTGAGCAAAACCCAAAGTATTGGATTAATTCAGCAGTCAGGCGTTTTGGTGTGGGACCCTTCTTCAGACCGATTGTGGTAGGGAGGAGAAAGCTGGAAATCAGAAGGCGGGGAGGTGGAAGAGAATTGGAATTCTAAACGTTTAAGAGATATTTGGACAAGTACATGAATAGGACCGATTTAGAGGAATATGGGCCAAACGCAGGCAGGTGGGACTATGGTAGATGGGACATGTTGGTCGGTGTGGGCAAATTGGGACAAAGGGCCTGTTTCCACACTGTATGACTCTATGACATTAAAGCAGAGAATGAGAGTGTTCAACTGCAAACAATCTGGGGAACACAGAAATGAGACCTCAGTCAATACACTTGGTGGCACCAGAGCAGAATGTAAAAGCATGACGGAAGGTAGAAATAGATAAATCATAATAGATCATCCAGTTGCAGAAGCTATTCGCACTGATCGTAAACCAGGGCTAGGATCGTAAATCTTGACCTAATGAAACACAAAGTTCCAGAAAGAACTTTATGAGAAACAATGTTTTTGCCTTAGTTTTATTCTTATTTCTATTACATATTTTGCCAGCCTTGGTCAAGATTGATCTAAGACCCATTGCTGAAAATTGTGATAAAGGTAGGCGATAGTTTAGTTTAGAGATACATTGCGGAAACAGGCCCTTCGGCCCACTGAGCCCCACCGACCAGCGATCGCTGCACATTAACACTACCCTACACACACTAGGGACAATTTAGATTTTACCAATTTAGAATTAACCTACAAACCTGGACGTCTTTGGAGTGTGGGAGGAAACCGAAGATCTCGGAGAAAACTCACGCAAGTCACGGGGAGAACGTACAAACTTCGTACAGACAGTACCTGTAGTCAGGATCAAACCCAGGTCTCTGGCGCTGTAAGGCAGTAGCTCTATCACTACACCACCATGCTGCCGATACTGGAAATACTCGGCAGGTCGGGCAGTATCTGTGGAGTGAGAATAACCTTTCCTCATGACAGTTATTTGCCATCGAGTGTAAAGCCAAAATACACTTTGCCTATCTTTATGCCGGAGTTAAAGAATTCAGACCTATGTGGAGCATGTAACCATGGATGACATTCAGTGAAGTGCCATCCTGCCTTGGCATTTGAAATTAGATCATATAGCACTGTGTAATTAAATGCTGATGTTTTTGGGCCTAATTTGCAATCTTTGAGTTTCTTCTGGGAAAGTTAACCAAGTATAAACTGGACACGCTGGAAGACATTTGGGCTTCAGGGTGGACAGCTAGTGACATTACCCACCATGTTCATTCGTCACCTATATCAACTAAAATTGGGCCACATTTTCCTGCTTTAGGACTGTCGCAGTGAACCAACTTCTCAGTCTATCTCTTTCAAAACAGCCTTGCTGTTTAACGACCTCTCGCTCCTTCAACTTCTACAGTAGACTAGCGAGAACTTTGCAGTCTTCCTGAAAAATCAGGTAACTAGGATCACTAGCTTGTAAGACATTCTCCCTTTCCCCTAGTTATTCCACAGGACTTCATATGGTCTCACTCTGGAGAACTGAGCTCTATATAATGTCCCTTTTACATGATTTCTCTCTGCACACCTTATGCAACCCTTTAGTTAGATTACCCATTAAACTTCCACATAAGCATACATGCTGTTTGAGGATAGCCTCCACTACTAACTTGACCACTTCAGGTCTACTTTCATTCTGACACATTTGTGTTTGGACCCAGTCCAAAACGCAAGGTCCAGTGCCAGGCAACCAATGCTCTGTGTAACTTCTTCACTTCTGTAGAGATCAGGGACTGAGTGAAGGGAAACTTTCCATTCATTTAATTTGTTCCATTTTCTCCAATAGCTTCTTTCAGTTTAGTTTAGCATAGTTTGGAGATACAGCATGGAAACAGACACTTCGGCCCACCGAGTCCACACTGATCAGCGATCACCCATATAATAGTTCTGTTCTACACACTAGGGACAATTTAAAGAAGCCAATTAACCTACAAGCCTGCACGATTTTGTATTGTGGGAGGCAGCAACTCTACCGTTGTGCCACTATGCCACTCTGTGCTTCTGAATACTTGCGTCTCTACACAAGTTGGGATAGATTTCACAATGACTGGTGAGTTAGTGCGTCTCCTGCCTTTTGAAGTGTGTTGTTCACAAGTTGTAGGAGTAGAATTAGGCCATTCTGCCCATTGAGTCTACTACAACATTCAATCGTGGCTGATCTCTGCCACCTAATCCCATTTTCCCGCCTGCTCCCTATAACCCTTGACACCCGTTCTAATCAAGAAATTAAAAATGTCCACGGACTTGGCAATGAGTTCCACAGATTAACTACCCACTGACTAAAGAAGTTCCTCCTCACCTCCTTTCTAAAAGAGCGCCCTTTATTGCTGAGGCTATGACCTCTGGTCCTAGACTCTCCCACCAGTGGAAACATCCTTTCCACATCCACTCTATCAATTACTTACTTACTTACTTACTGCCTATTATGCCTCCTGGCATGTAGGGCAGCAACGAAGGTCCTCCACTCCTTGTTGATTCCTTCAGTTGCTGTTTCCGTAACATATTTGTTTTACGAGAGGGTTGTTAGCCCTGTGCTCAACCTCCAACCTGGAGGACCAGTGGATCGCTCTTTGTCTCACCTCTACCCTTCGACCTGTCCAGCATGGGAGACCCTAACAGGAGACGAATCTCCCACTGGCATAGTTCTAGGGGTCACTGAGACACACAAGCTCCCCGACTACGACAAGGTTGCAATCCAACGGGGAGACTCTATCAATGCCTTTCATTATTCTGTAAGTTTCAATGCAGTCCCTCCTCAACCTTCTAAACTCCAGCGAGTAGAGGTCCAGTGCTATCAAAATGCTCATCATATGCTAATCCACTCATTCCTGGAATCATTCTTGTAAATCTCTCCAGAGCCAGCATATCCATCCTCAGATATGGGGCCCAAATTTGCTCACAGTACTCCAAATGCGGCCTGACCAGAGCCTTATGGAGAGAGCCTCAGCATTACATCCCTGAATGACTTCTGGGTGCAACCTGACAAAGGAAGCTTGTCCTCCAGCTAGTCGACAAGCTTCATTGCTAAATGGTTTGGAGAACAACTGACTCCAGCCCCTAGATTTGCTTGGATTGTGTCTTCATTCATGTTCATCCCCATGTGCATTTCCTTGGTTAATTTCATGGGTTAAATTCCACACTGGATATTCCTTCCATTATTCAATAGGTGACAGCCCTAGGCTCACGGCAAGGTCACCTGTAGACCTGACCACAGCTGGCCTCTACCCTCCCCCACGTGCTTTGGGATCCATCCAATCTCACACCCTCTTTTTAAACATGCTCTTGTTCCCAAGACTTGCACTTGAATGTCGTTTGAATGCCAGTTTGAGACCATCCTTTAGAGTGAAATACTCAGTCTGAAGAAGGGTCTTGACCAGAAACATCACCCATTCCTTCTCTCCAGAGATGCTGCCTGACCCGCAGAGTTACTCCAGCATTTTGTATCTATCTTCAGTTTAAACCAGCTTCTGCAGTTCCTTCCTACACATTTGAATGGCAATAATGGACAGATGATGTGGGCTGAAGGGCCTGTCGTTGTGCTGTATTTCTCTATGATGTTATAACTGTTCATAATACTGAGTTATTTAACCAAGATTCAACCCAACAAACTGTGCTATTCTAAAATAGTGCTATTCTTTTCTGTGCTATTCTAAAATAGTATTTTTGTTTGCAGTTTTTGTGCCCTTATTAACATATGCTGGCATTTTTAGCAATTTGTAAAGCTATTGTCTCTTCTTTGCGTGCTTCATCACCTTTCTTATGTTCTGGGGATTATATCTTCTCTTCTACTCCAAACTAACTCCAAACCACAGGGCAATGAAGAGTAAAACAGTTAAAAGATGTTCATCCTGGGCAGGGATCCAACCCATGTCCTACTGATAAAAGTGAAGCTTGCTATTCCACTACAATGCTCTCTTCCTAATTCCCACCCAACTGTTATGAAATCAAAAGGATGAAAGGAGTTTAATTGATTTGTTTACCGACCGAGAAAAGCTGGAAATAGAGAAATTCCATTAAAATATTACGTGCAGGCAGTGGAAGGACATGGATCTTGGCAGCATGTTCGGCACAGATATTATGGGCCGAAGTCCCTGTTCATGTGCTGTACTTTGTAATATCTTGGATTAGAAAAGAATCAACTATGTAAATATCTTGGATTAGAAAATAAAATAATTAAAAACAGTAACAAAATGCTATTCATACCTAGAATGGGCAGATGTTATGATAATACAAACAGCTGATTTGATCATATCTGTAGAACTGTCGCAGGCAAGTGGGACGAGTGTAGCTGGGAGATGTTGGCCGGTGTGGGCAAGTTGGGCCAAGGGGACTGTTTCCACACTGTATCACTCTATGACTCTATGACTCTGACTACCAACAGCTCTTGTCACCACACCTTAGAGAGGCTGCAATGTGGATATTCTTGGTGATCAAGGGCTAGATTGTGAGGAGAAGTTACACAGAAACCAACTCTGAACATTAGGTTAAGAGGCAATGTGATCAACATTTAAAGAGAACTGACAAAACAAATAGAGATAAGGAACTGCTGTTTGCAGAGTCTAAAAAGATTGTAGACAAAGACTTTAAATGAAATTGGTGTGGTGTGTGGGGGGAGAGAGAGAGAGGGAGAGGGAGAGGAAGAGAGAGAGAGAGAGAGAGAGAGAGAGAGAGAGAGAGAGAGAGAGCGAGAGAGGGGCAGGGTGAGAGGGAGAAAGGGAGAGAGAATGGGGGAGAGAGAGAGAGGGAGAGAGAGATTAGAAGACATCTGTATACACAAAATGTGGGAGAAATTAGGAAATCCTGTAAATAGCGATCGATGTTAGGTCATGATCATATTAATAGATTTGTTTAGCGGAGATATGAAGCAATGTAGGAAATGGCGGGTGAATGAAGTCAGGTCATATAGCAGCAGCCGTGATCTCATCGAATGACAGATCAGTTTGAAAGTCTAAATACGTTCCCCATCTTTCTACATTCCATTATTCTTTAATGTTGTCAATCATTAACGGACTCAATCGGATGCTGAAGGCTTCAAATGCCAATCCAGAAATCTGAGCGGCAATCTCTGAACCAGCTCTTCCTTCCAGTACTCACAGACTGCTATGTTGTCAGATATGAAGCACCAAGCAGCTGCAGATGCTGGTTTACATAGGGTACAAAGTGCTGGAGTAACTCAGCAGGTCAAGCAGCATATCTGGAGAACATCTGGTGATAGGTGACCTTACTGGTCGGGTGCCTTCTTTGGACAGATATCAGATATCAATCTGAAGAAGGGTCCCGACCCGAAACATCACCTAGCGATATTCTCCAGAGATGCTGCCTGACCTGTCGAGTTATTCCGGCACTGTGTCCTTTTATATTGTCAGTTATACCAACTATTGGTTGAAATGTTATTTTGTTTTCCTTTATGTCTCTTAAATGAATTCTCCTTGATATCTTCAATATCATTTATCCATCAACCAACATTAGTAATAACGAGTGTTTTGGTTGCTGTCGTATTACGATTTGTTGCCAACATGCTGAGTGCTATTTTTCCTGCATTATAAATGTGAACATCTAGTCAGCAAGTGTTTTGGGATGTTTTAGTTCATGAATGACATTACAGATGTACGTGTTGTTTCTTTTGGCTGCTGATGCATGTTTATTTATTCAATATAAAGATGGGAAGAAAGTGATGGACCAGCAGACTGATGGCTTCAATGGTTTCAATGGTTGGTAGTAAATTAAATGCTTAGAAAAGAAATGAAGCGTTTGGAGGAAGATGAACTGAACAAAGAGGCAGCACAGATCTGTGAATGATTGTTCGACTAACCAACTCATTTTTCCTGCAGTGATCATGAACACGATAGGGAGGAGATCATCTTTATTATTAAAAAGGCAAAGTGAGATTTTCAATGTTTCTCCAGACTATCTATTGCTATGGGACAACTCACCTGTGCAAGCAAACTTATAGGGAGTCTGTTTAATTTAAGTTAGTTTAGTTTAGTTTAGAGATACAGTGAGGAAACAGGCCCTTCGGCCCACCGAGTCTGCGCTGACCAGTGATCGCCCGTACACTAGTTCTATCGGAAACACTAGAGGACAATTTACAGAAGCCAATTAACCTGCAATTCCGCACGTCTTTGGAGTGTGGGATTGACGGATTGATACTTTATTATCACATGTGACAAGTCACAGTGAAATTCGTTGTTTTGCTCACCATACACAGAGTGTGCAAAGAGTCTCTACGTATAGGGTGCCAACAAAGTTACAAAATGCTCAATGAACCATCTTGGTTTCCGGTGGTGCCCCCACGCCTGTTCCCTCTTTGTTCTCAGCGGCGCGTCCTCGACCGGCTTCCGACACCCACCGCGGGCCCGTGCAACCCTCTGGAAATACCATGGGCCCGTCCTCAGCTCCCGCCACTGGGTCCGTTCTTGGACGGCTCCGTTGAGCTTGGCGGGAGCTTCTAACTGCCCTCCTTGCTCTCCGACAGTCTACTTCACTCCTCGACGACCCACCTCACCCCTTGACAACCCACCTCACTCCTCAATGACCCACCACACTCCTTGACAACCCACCTCACTCCTTGACAACCCACCTCACTCCTTGATGACCCACCTCACTACTTGGCAACCCATCTCACTCCTCAATGACCCACCTCACTCCTTGACAACCCACCTCACTCCTTGGCAACCCATCTCACTCCTTGGCAACCCATCTCACTCCTTGACGAACCACCTCACTCCTCAATGACCCACCTCACTCCTCAATGGCCCACCTCACTCCTTGACAACCCACCTCACTCCTCAACGACCCACCTCACTCCTTGGCAGCCCATCTCACTCATTGACGACCCAACTCACTCTTGGTGGATGCTCGCAGGTCCCTCCTCGGTCTCGCGACGTGGGCCCCATTGACAGCCACGATGGGCAAGCCGTGCCTACTGGAAGGCTTGGCCCCGCTCACCAGGAACACTCCCGGCCACGCTGCTCGCCGAGAGGAAACCAGAGCACCCGGAGAAAACTCACTCGGTCACAAGGGAGAACGTACAAATTCCACACGGACAGCACCCGTGGCCAGGATCGAACCCGGATCTCTGGACCTGTAAGGCAACAACTCTCCCACTGCGCCACTGTGCCACCTGACGAAGGATCTCTTTCTGAAGAAAAATCTTTACTTAATGAGTGATTATACCATTAGAACCAATGAAGTTGCTTCAAAAATGGTGATGTTAACTACCTTCCACCCTCTGAGTATTTCTGAGATTTTTTGCTTTAATCCTATGGATATCAGCACTAAACATCCTGGGCCAAATGGGAAGTTTCTGAAGATAGACACAAAATGCTGGAGTAACTCAGCGAGTCAGGCAACATCTCTGGAGAGAAGAAATAGGTGATGTTTTAGGTCAAAACCCTTCTTCAGACTAAGATCCAGAGGGGGAGGGAAACTAGAAGTATGAAAAGGTGCAGGATAAATCGGAGCTGATGGCCAAGGAAAGGTGGAGCTCACAATGGTCCATTGTTGGCTGTGGAAGAGGTGATAACGAAGGGATATATGGATGCAAACAGTGGAACTGGCAGGATGACTAGGGTGAAGAGGGGGGGATGGAGTGAGAGGGAATGCAAGGGTTACTGTTGGGACTTCTGTATCATTCTATGCAGCTCAACACTATTAGTACCTGCCCTTCAAATTGATATACACGTCACTCATAGAATCATAGAGATATACAAAACAGAACACGCACACTGTATGGACACCATGTTCATGGTGACAATGAAGTACCAATCCATACCAATTCCATTTACCAACACTTAGTCCATTGCTTTCTATGTTCCGATGATTCAAGTTCATGGCCAAATGTTTTTTTTATTTCAGTCATTGACTCCACCTCCACCATCCCCTCAGTCAGGGTGTTCCAGATTCCAGTTGAAGTTCTTCTCCCTCAGATCCCCTCGAAACCGTTTATCCCTCTTACTCTAAACCTGCGCCCTCTAATTTTGGACACCTTTGCTGGGAGAAAAGTTTCCTGTCGTCTACCCTATCCATCATAATTTTGTACACATATATCAGGTCCCCCCTCAGCCTCCAGCAGTCCAAGCAAGGCAAACCCAGTCTATCTAGTCTCTCCTCCATCCCAGGAAACATCCTAGTGAACCAGACCACTATGTCTTCCAGCAGTGATCTAATCAATGTTTTATAAAGTTGTAGCATAACTTCCCTTGCTCTTACCTTCTATGCCTCAGCTAATGAAAGCTAGTATTCCCTTGGATAACAAGTGAGGTTGTAAAAATGGTCATAAAGAGAGAGGAAGCATATGCAAGCTTTAGGAAGATGAAACAGGACCTTTGAGGAATAGAAAGAAAACAGGAAGGAACTGAAACTGGGAATTAGGTTATTTAGAGAGGAGATTGCTGGAACATTGACAAAGATCCTTATATCCACTCTAGCCATAGGTGAAATCCCAGAGGTCTGAAGAGTAGCCAATGGTGCTCTCTCCTTAAGAAGGGAAATAGGGGCAATCCAGGAAATTATAGGCTGGTGAGCCTCACATCAGTGATAGAGAAGCTATTGGAGAGGATTCTTAGGTGTAGGATTTACTCACATTTGGAAGAGAATGGGCTAATTAGGGACAGTTGCCATGGCTTAGTGCAGGATAATTCATGTCTTAAGAACATGATTACATGTTTTGAGGAAATTACTAAGGTGATTGATGAGGGTAGGACAGTTGATGTTGTCTACGTGTATTTTAATAAGGCATTTGACAACGTTAAGGCATTTGACAAGGTATCTCATGGTAGGCTGATCGAGAAGATTAAGATGCATGAGACTTGTCACTTGCCTTCAGGAAATGGCACATCCATTGAAGATAGAGGGTACTGATGGAAGAGTATAGTTCTGGATGATCAGTGACAGTGGTATCCCACATGAAATACAGCTCGGACCTCTGTGAATATGATAAATGTATATATATATATATAAATGCATTGACAGAAACGTAGAAGGGTTGGTTAGTATGTTTGCAGAAAACACAACATTTGTGGTGTTGCAGATAGTGAAGAAAGCTGAAAAAAGGATACAGCAGGACATTGATCAGTTACGGTTTTGGGCATAGAAATGGCAGATGGAGTTTAATCCAAACAAGTCTGAGGTGTTGCAATTCGGGATGTCAAATGTAATGTCAGATGTCAATTCGGAATTGAATACGGGTCTCGGGCGCTGTGAGCACTGTAAGGCAGCAACTCTACCACTGCATCACCGTGCCGCCCCACAGGTGGCAGGGAAATAAGCGGGAGAATGGGAATTCTCTGCAATTCAACATAGAACCGATAGGCCGAAAATGTAATAACTCTTCAGTATTGTTAAACTTCCACAACTAAACCACCCAACTGCTTACATACTCCACCATGTGCTCAGTGGAGGCAAGTCCAATGTAAAATTATTGACAAGTCTAGGAAGAAAGTGCATTATCACCGCCTATTTACTCTGGATTTGATGATGCTCAGAATGGAGCTGTACTCGTTAATCCTTTAAATGAAATGCTTTCAAGGTGATTGAGTAATATTTACTCATCAGATGCAGTAGCTCATAAAGTAATGATCTAAGGGATTAGAATTCATAATGAGATTGTTTGCTGAAGGCAGAAAATGAGCAAAGGCATAATATGGTCCAAGTGCTATATATAGCTTCATTGTTAATCTGGTCATTATCAAATGACTCTTCTTGGGAGCTTCATATCCACATATTCGCTGTCAGTTTAAATCACTTCACTGTCGCCTGCTCTTGATGGATTTGTATTATCATAAGGTACAGAAATAGGCCATTCGGCCTATTGAGGCCATGTTGGCTCCTTGTGGAGCATCATATACAATGCCATTCCTTTCCTCTTTCCCTGTAATCTCACTCATTATTTTTTTGCCAGTTCCTTTGAAAACCCAATGTGTACATCCATTGACAATCTCCGAGACCTGGAGACCTAGCAATCAGGCCACTGCCCACTTCTCCAGCCCCATCCCCTGCCACTGGATCTTTGGCTTTCCGACCCACAGACCTCAATCAGTGATGATAGCTGATGACCCTTCCTCCACAGTAACCTTTAACATCAGTGCACTGCAAAGATTTGGTCCTCCTACTATAGTCCATTTACACTCACGGCAGTATGGCCAGATTCGGCTCTAATTCCATTTACAAGTTTGCAGGTGACACCACTGTGGTGAACCGACTCAAGATTCAAGATGGGTTTATTGTCACATGTACCATAAGGTACAGTGAAATTCAAGTTACCATATGGCCACGCAGTAAGGCACACAACCACATAAAATAAAACTTTACATAAACATCCACCACAGCGGCTCCCCACACTCCTCACTGAGATGGAATGTAATAAAGTCCAATCTCCCCCTCTTTCTTCTCCGCAGTCAGGGTTGTTGAACCATCCGCGATCAGGGCCATCGAAGCTCCCGCAGTCGGCGATCCGAGACCCTCACATCGGGGTGATGGAAGTCCCTCATCGGGACCGTTTAAACTCACCATGGCTTGGAGCCCCGACTCAGTCTCTAACCAGGGACTGCAATTTTTAAACCGGACTCCAAGATACTAGTCCACAAGGCCACATGAACAACACCAGAGGCCTGGGTTCAATCCTGACTAAGGATGCTGTGTATACGGAGTTTGCACATTCTCCCTGTGATCACATGGGTTTTCTCCGGGTGCTCCAGCTTCCTCCCACAACCTAAAGCTTTTTGGGGTTTGTGGGTTAATTGGTTTCTGTAGGGTAGAACTAGTGTTCTGTTGCTCTCAGCTTCCCAGATGATCCTGAGTGCTTCCAACTGCAGCTCCAGTTACTTGTTATGGTCAGTCAGAAGCTGCAGCTGAGCCTGCTTCCCACAGTGTAGTCACTAGGTATCCTGGAAGTTTCTCCAATTTCCCACATCCTGCAGGAGGAGCATATCAACCAAAATATTACCTACTTATTTCTCTCTTCAGATTTGGCCTGATCTTAGTTTAGTTTAGTTTAGAGGTGCTGCGTGGAAATCAGCCCACCGAGTCCACGCCGACCAGCAATCCCCGCACACTAACACTATCCTACGCACACATGGGACAATTTACAATTTTGCCAAAGCCAATTAGCCTACAAGCCTGTACTTCTTTGGAGTGTGATAGGAAACCAGAGCACCCGGAGAAAACCCTCGCGGGTCACAGGGAGAACGTTAAAACTCCATACAGACAGCACCCGTAGTCATGATCGAGCCCAGGTCTCTGGTGCTGTAAGGCAGCAACTCTATCGCTGCACCACTGTGCCGCCCTACTGACTATCTCCAGCCTTTTTGATTTATATTTCAGATTTTCAGCACCTACAGTTTTAATGCTCAAAGAGTTTCTGGGATATTTTCAGTGCACAGTAGTGGGATGGCATGGAGTCACAGCAGTTAGTGCTTCTAACTCACATCTTCGGGGACCTGGGTTCGATCCTGGCATCCGGTACTATCTGTGGGGAGTTTTCATGTTCTCCCCATGACCGTGCAAGTGTCCCAAGTGCCCTGGTTTCCTCCCTCATCCCAACACCACGCTAGTCGGTTAATTGACCACTGTAAATTGTCTCTGGACATATATAAGTGACAAGAGAACCAAAGAGGTGTTGATGAGCATGTGGGACGAAGTAATTTGCACTGCTTCAGTGAGGGAAGGAGCAGAGGAATGAGATTGTTCTACCAATGTGCACCTGACAGTCTCCTGTTGTGTTGTAATAAGTAATATCTGTAATGATCTGACTCGTATGAACCTATTGAACAATTTATCAGCGATCTCAAGCACATGGGTGTACGCTGTTGGTATCATGGTTTACGCGATGAGCTCACCCATGATAAATTGGTAGGTGGAATGCTCGATAGCAAGTTGAGAGGTGAACTTCTTCGTAATACTGAATTAATCCTTGAACAAGCCGAACATGCCTGTCGTATTTCTGAGATAATGTCTCCCCACACTGATCCGGTGCCTTTCAGTCCTGGCCAGCAACATAGTGTTAATCTTACAGACTTCTCCTCTCGCAACCCCCCCACCGGGAGCTGCTCGCTGTCAGAATTGTAACTATTTCCATGCGAAGGGTCGTCAGTTCTGTGTTGCCTACGGGAAAGCTTGCAATTTCTGTAAGAAATTAAACCATTTTGCTCTATGCTGCCGTTCCCGTGTGACTTCTGCAACCTCAAGGACGAGTCTGCACCTGCTTCAACATTAGCTCACTGATACTGACTTCCAAGAGCCTGGGTTATCGTCCCCTGCTTCGCTCTCAGATAGTGCAGATACCAGTTCTGCCATCCACTCCCTCCTCCCTTCGTCTAATGAGCTATTTGACCCTGAAGTAACCATGTTTGTGAATAACAGGCCTCTTTCCACCAAGGTGGACACTGGCGCAAAATGCAACGTCATATCATTAAGGGAGTTTAAAAAAATTCATAGTGCTGAACGTATAGATAAGGCCTCTGCAACGCTTCAGGCTTACGGGGAAGATGTCCTGCACCCACTTGGAAAGACTAATCTAAAGTGCACTGTAGATGAACAGACCCGCACCTTGCAGTTTTATATTGTCAAGACAGACTCAGAGACTTTGCTCAGCATCACTGCATGCCACAATCTAGGCCTGGTGTATTTTGGATGCGCTGTCCACAAACTCTGCCTCACTGATGAGCCTACTCAGCAACTACTCGCTCAATACAAAGACCTATTCAATGATGAACTTGGCAAGTTGCCTGTCAAATATTGTATTGCTGTTGATCCCACTTCTGACACCATGTAATGATCTGACTCGAACACACATT
Source organism: Malacoraja senta (assembly GCA_038087875.1). Taxonomy (NCBI): domain Eukaryota; kingdom Metazoa; phylum Chordata; class Chondrichthyes; order Rajiformes; family Rajidae; genus Malacoraja; species Malacoraja senta. The sequence continues at coordinate 53,962,075 of CM075978.1, read as the reverse complement.
AAGATACAACACATATTTATTAAATCACTTACAGCATGGATCTGCAGACGTGACAGCTCCGAGCTGCTACTGCTACTAACTAGCATATGCGACTTCTCGATAATATAAAAGTACATACAAGGCGGAGCTACTACTAACAAGCACTATAATTGGCTAGTATGAAATAGCCAACCTACAATATCTACATAGAAAAATAACATCAACACGACAAAGTAATAGCAAGGAACTGCAGATGCCGTGTTGTCAAAGCAAAACACAAAGTGCTGGAGTAACTCAGCAGGGCAGGCAGCATCTCTGGAGGACATGGATAGATGACGTTTCAGGTCGGGGCCCTTCATCAGACTGATTGCAGGGGGGAGTGAGAAAGAAAGCTGGAAGAGAGAACGGCCATGGGTGGTAATAGATGAATGCAGGCAAGGGGTTGATAGGCAGATTGTTGGACAACAGCCAGAGATGAGAAAACAGGTAAGAACCAAAAAAAAGAAAATGTAATATTTGAGTGGCAAAGTAATATTTTCATGGCAAAGTAATATTTACAGTGAACAGTAATAGCTACATGACAAGTTGCCACAAAGAGCAACATGTTATTAACTGAGAAATAAGTATTAGTCAGAATACAGAGAATGACACTCCTGCTCTCTTGCATGTCATGCCGAAGGATTTCATTATATCTGAAAATTGAACATCTCATGTACAAGACATCATGTTCAAAGTACCAGCAAGAAATGCTTGCATTTGCTTTCACTTCCCTTTCAAAGCAACACAGAGGATTTACAGCCAACAAGAACATCTAAAATGTTTTTCTTCTTCTTACTTTTTGTGAGATGTACTGTAGCATCCTCACTGACTTGCGGCAATCCCTGGCCCACGGCCATTCAAAGAGCAGCATCCAGAATGACACTGAGAAGCCCAGGTATCTTTGTGCATCGTACAGAAGCAAAGGTAAGCACTCCGTGGGCAGCGAGGCAGATGGCTCCTAGTGGGCCATGATGCAGATGGCTCCTGGTGGGCCAGGCTCACCCGCTGCGGAACTGGGAACCTGACTGGACAGGGAAGCCCCCGAGCATGGCTCCTGCTCGTCCCCCAGATCTGGAGAGGAGGGTGACAGAGACGAACGCTAGAACAAAGAGCCGGTAAAAAGAACCGAGGTTTTGACTTCCGCGCCTTCAAGATCGGCTGCTGGAAGCGCCCTTGGAGAACAATGGCTCAATGGTGGCCGGGCGAGGAGAGGGACGACCAGATGAAGCCAATGGCTGCAATGGGCCTTTGAAAATGGCACCAAAACCTGGCGACCCTTGCATATGGATTCAGTGGGCTGTTTCCATGCATTCTGTAGTTAATCTCGGATTGTATTTATGTATGACAATAATTTTACTGAAATATGCAAAATAAAAGGAGTTCATTGTACATTGATATATGTGATAATAACAAACCATTAAACCAATGAGGTAGTGGAGGGTGAGCAGCAAGTCATGAGCTAGACATTGGCTCAGGAGTGGCGATGGGATCTGAGAGGATTTGGCAATGGCTGGGTCTTTGACGAGGGATCAGTGGGTCCCACACTGGCCCTGGAAGCTGCCAGCGTAAAATGACACACCAGCAGTGGAAGCAAATCATCCTTGAACCCGATGGATCGCTTAAGAAGGAAAAAAGGGCGTGCAACTGTTGGAATCAACTGTGTGTGTTGACCTGGAGCACACAAAGACAATCTCATGGAGCTGTGGTGAGTTTGTTCAAGGCCTTGACAATATTTATTGGGAAACATCCTGAGAGAACCCAAAGTATTTTAATGATTCACGTCATTCACAATCTTTTTATATTCTTGTAACACAAAGGTTATGTGCGGATTTAGCATTTTTGAAATAATTCATCGGTGATTAACCTTCAACTTTCTGTTCCCACGATTAAAAAATCTTTCTCCCCTTTCTCTTGCAAATGGGTGTCAAGTGTGACTTTTGTTATCTCATGATTTATTGTCCTCAGATAGCAAAAGTGCTGGAGAAACTCAGCGGGTGCGGCAGCATCTATGGAGCGAAGGAAATAGGCAACGTTTCAGGCCGTTTCTGAAGGGGGGTTCTGACCCATCTATTCCTTTCCTCCAGAGATGCTGCCTGACCCGCTGAGTTACTCCTGCATTTGTATCTATTTTTGGTGTAAACCAACATCTGCAGTTCATTCCTACACATCCTTCCTACACATTTACTACCTCCTATGTTTACCTTTGCTTCAACTAGCTATGCCTCATAGTCTAAACACCTCCTAACTCTTTCTTGCCTCTCCTAAAATGATCTTTGAGTTACCTTCCCTATATTGGCCTCTTTTCCCATCTTTCTTCCCCAGTACATAAGCTCTTGAGTTTAACATATGGTAAACTTCATAACTTCTGGAATTTCCTACATCACAACCAATGAAGTACAGGTGCATAGAGTCATAGATAGAGTCATAGATTGGAAACCGACCCTTCGGCCCAATTTGCCCCCACCGGCCAACATGTCACACCTACATTTGTCCCACTTGCCTGCGTTTGGTCCATATCCCTCCAAATCCGTCCTATCCATGTACCTGTCTAACTGTTTCTTAAATGTTGGGATAGTCCCTGCCTCAACTACCTCCTCTGGCAGCTCGTTTCACACACCCATCACCCTCAGATTCATATTAAATCTTTTTCTCTTCACATTAAACCTATGTCCTCTGGTCCTTAATTCCTCTACTCTGGACCAGAGACTCTATGCATCTGGCCGATCTATTCCTCTCATGCTTTTATACACCTCGAAAAGACCCCCTCCCCCCCCCCCCCCCCACCTCCTGTGCTCCCAGCCTACTCAACATCTCCCTATAGTCCTGGCAACATCCTTGTAAATCTTCTCTGTATCCTTTCCAGCTTGTCACCATCTTTCCTATAACATGGTGCCCAGAACTTAACACAATACTCTAAATGCGGCCTCACCAACGTCGTATATAACAGCAACAAGACCTCCAAACTTCTACACTCAATACTCTGACTGTTTTATTGGAGGAAGGGTGATAATCAATTTGGACTCAGCAAGCTCAGACAAACAATGAGATGATGGCCAGAAGCTGGTAGAGGTGCTGCTTCACATTACCAGAGACGTGGGTTCGATATTGACCTCAGGTGCTGTCTGTGTGGAGTTTACGCATTCTCCCTATGACCATGTGGTTTTCCTCCGGGTGCTCTGGTTTCCTCCCACATCTCAAAGACGTGCGGGTTGGTAGGTTAATTGGCTCACCGTGATCTTTAACCTCTGCATTAAGTCTTGAACAAAATCTATTGACTCAGAGGCCAAAATGTAACCCACTGAGCCATGGCTGACACTGATGCTAAATATTTTGGATTTTTATTCTGAGAAAACCTAGCATGTTTATCAGTAGCTGAATAACTGTGGGAAAGAATTTGAAAAAATACTGTAATGACAATAATAACAATTCCTTCCTTCTATTATTTAGAGTAGAATGAATATGATTCTGGTCAGAATATCTTTTTCTGTTTTGTAAAATAATTAGTCTATTTAACCTTTATCCGCCCACTCCCTTGTCAACTACTAATCCTGTATTAAGGATGCACACCTTATTATTCACATTTTTCATTCTCTGTAAACCCATCAGGCTAAGCCTTCATTATCTTATGATTCCAACAACTCATTTCCTCCAGTGCCTTTACTGGTGTCTCCTTTTCTTAAATGATGTCAAACACAGTAATACGTGGATGAACAAATGCCTGGTGGCTTATTGAATGAACGAGCAATCCAGTTCGGATGAGTTGTGCAAGTGAATCTAGCAATTTGAGGGAAATGCCAGCTGGTTGCAAGACCTCAGCTACTTCACTTGTAATCATGGGTACAAAGAACCAGGTGCACCCTACCTAGTCAGTCCTCTACATGTCCCCAATTCCAACCTACCTAATCATTCCTGAATGGTTCCTCCAGGACAACTTGGGATAGGTATATGTGTAGAAACAGAAAGAAGGCCATTCAGCCCTTCCATCCCACCAGTCTCCGCATTCAACAGAACATTCTCCGCAACTTCTGCCACCTTCAAAGAGATTCCACCACCAGACATATCTTCTGCTCTTCTCTTTCAATGTTTTGCAGGGACCATTCCCTTTGTGACTGCCAGGTAATTCATGTATGTAACTTGCCAAGACCTGAGCTACACTTTAGTTCCATTCATCATTTTCTATTCTTTGATAGCTTTATACATTTGAAGTACTCTTGCCAATGTTAGAGCGATGGAGTTTGAGATGGGCATGGGAATATGTCATAGAGTCATAGAGCATGAATCAGGCCCTTCAGCCCAACTTGCCCACGTGCCCCATCTACACGTCCCACCAACCTGTATTTGGTCCATAACCTTCTGAACCTACCCTATCCATATACCTGTCCAAATGTTTTTTTTTAATACTGTGATAGTACCTGCCTCAACTACCTCCTCTGGCAAGTCTTTCCATATACCTACCACCATTTGTGTAAAAAAATTGCTCCTCAGGTTCCTATTAACTCTTTCCTACCTCCCCTTAAACCTACGTCCTCTGAATCTTGATTCCCTTGCTCTGGGTAAATGGCTCTATGCATTTATCCTATCTATCCTCATATGACCTTGTACACCACTATAAGATCCAAGGAATAAAGTCCTAGCCTGCTCAACCTTGCCTTATAGGTCAGGTCCTTAAACCCCGGCATCATCCTCGTAAATTTTCTCTGCACCCTTTCCAGCTTAATAACATCTTTCCTATAATGGGGTGACCAACACTGAACTCAATATGTGGCCTCAGCAATGTTCTTCTATCACTGAGCCCGCATCAACCAACCATCAACCACCCATTTACTCTATTCCTGCAATTAATCATTTTTTTTATTTATCCCTGATTCCCATCAACGCCTCCCAGATTCTATCACTCACCAGCATACAAGGGCCAATTTGGAGTGGGCTACATTATTCCTTACATCCACACATTTTTGGGATGTGGGAGGAAACTGGAGTACTCAGTGAAAATACACACGTTTACATACAGAACGTGCTAACTCCGCACAGACAGCAGCAGAGGTGAGGATTGAACCAAATTTCCTGCTCTGTGAGGCGACGGTCCTGCTAGCTGCATCACTGTGCCACCAAAGAACAAATTTAATAATGCTAGATTTGGTAATAAACTCAATCACAAGTCAGCGATCAAAAAATGAATAAAGTAGTGTCAGTCTAAGAAGAGCATCGAACGGCCAATTCATAATGTGTAGAAAGGATCTGCAGATGCTGGTTTACACTGAAGATAGACATAAGGGTCTCCACTCAAAACATCACCTATTCCTTTTCTCCAGAGATGCCGCCTGACTCGCTGAGTTACTCCACATTTTGTGGCCAATTCACAATGACGGGGCTAAAGTTGATGGGTTTACCACTTGAACAATGGCGACCAGCCCACTAACCTGTGCAGGAAGGAACTACAGATGCCGGTTTATACCGAAGATAGACAAAAATGCTGGAGTAACTCAGCGGGTCAGCAGCATCTCTGGAGAAAAAGAATAGGTGACGTTTCATGTTGGAACCCTGAAGGGTTCTGACCCAAAATTTCACTCATTCTTTTTAGAAGAATCAGAGATTTCTTTTAACTTCTGAAGAAGCATCAGAGATGCTGCCTGACCTGCTGAGTCACTCCAGCATTGTCTGTCTTTGAAAACCACACATCTCCAACTTCTTTTCAATCCTTTGGGCCCGCAGACTTTGAAGGGATGTTTTAGTTCAATTGCCTCAATGATGGATAACCCTTCATTGGATCAGCAGGACCAAACAAACAGACACGAGGACCTAAACTTTGCATTTGTTCCTGTGGTGCTGCAGTGCAGTCCATGAAGACAAAGATCTTAGAAAGACTTCTCTTAAGGCAATGAAAAAGCATCTAACAGTGCTTTACCAGGCTGTCCAGTTCACTGTATCGGTGCAGGGTCTTTGAGAAACTGTTAGTCCCATTACCTCAACTTCTTTCACTCAGTTTTCCCCTTTGAAAATAACCCTTGAATCTACTTGCTTCACTATTACTAGCACTTCACCACTGCATTACTGATCATCAGAAAAGCATTAAAAATGCACCCTTTTTTTGATAATATTCTTTCATTCCTATTCTCTGGTTCTGACTCTCCTGCCAGTAGAAGCAGTTTCTCGCAACGAATCTATCACATTTCTTTAGATTTTGAGCACACTATTCATCCCACTGTCTCTCCCTTGCGGAGAGCTCAGCTCCACATTACTGAGGCCTTTAATTTCTGCCTGTGGGAATACGAACCAGTCTTCTACACTGGTGCCTCATGCTTCTATGCATCAAGCAGGTTTCTGGCAAAGCAACTTTGACTGATCTGGGGAATCTCTGTGGAATTTCACCCGCTGGGGGTAGGAAGCAAGCATAAGTTTAAATGAGTATTCATAATAACGAGTATTAGTCTGGACAACTCTGCTTACATTGCATGCAACCAAGTTTCATCAGCGGGCATCATCCCACTCATTAGCTCCGAATTAGAACTGGGCGCTTGCTACACAACAGTGGTGAACTCATCTGGAAGGCTAGCTCCGTCTTGGGGGTGGAGTTGGATGCATGGGAGGTGGTCTTGGAGGGGAGGATGCTCCTCAAACTGCGGAGCATCTTGGACAATACAGCTCACCTTGGACAATACATGACACACTGGTCAACCTGAGGAGCACTTTCAGCAACAGACGCAAGAATCAAGTCAAGAATGTTTTATTGTCATATGTCCCAGATAGAACAATGAAATTCTTACTTGCTGCAGCACAACAGAATATGTAAACATAGCATGATATAATAAATGAGAGAGAGAAAAGTTCAGTATGTATACATACACACATACTCACAATATATATATTAGGTATGTTACAATACTTACCCTCAGCGGCGCTGTAATTCTGCCACTGGCCGTGTGCGCGATTTTGGCGCCTTTAAGGAGGGGCGGGGTTAAAACGCGGGTTTCTCCTACCTTGTCCTGTATTATATTTCGTTGGAGTACAAGCGTTTGCTGAAAAATCGTTCCTACGGGCGTTTTGTGTATTTTTTATTTTTATTAAATCGACAATGTCAGCGCTGGAGTCATTTTAAAATCAGCTTCTGAAGCGTCAACGCCGACAACGGGGACGGATTTCACACACGGGACAGGTAAACGAAAGTAGTTTCTTTCTAATGTATAAAAGTGCTTCTTAAGAAGCCTTTAATTCATATTTTTTCATGCGAAACAGTGATTTTTTCCCCCGAACTAACGGCAGAATTTTTCATGCCGATACGGGGTTAAATTCACCGCAAATCAACGTTCCAAATGATCACGTTCCAGAAAACCTCACTCGCAAAATGATTTAAATGCCCATTAATTTACAGGTATTAAACATTCAATTCCTTCCATTTGACCTGTAAATTCATGACAATGAGATTTAAAAATTATGTTATATTGTGAATTCTTGTGTGAATGTTATTTGGACACTTAGGCTATTTAAAAATGTTAATCTATTCTTAAGAAATTGATAGATGTTTAGATCTAGTAATTGAATTTTGTAGTTAGCTACAATTAGGTAACTAACTAATTATATGCTTTAATTTCATGTCATTTAAGTAAGATTGTTTCATATTTGTTTCAGAATGCTTCAATCTATAATAACTGAAAATTTCTTTCAGTTCTCTTAATTTTTAAGAGAGTAATGGGCTTTTCACTGTCCTCGATCACAGCTTTTGTGTTAAGTCAATGGAAAAGCAATAGGGAACAAGATGCTAATTTCCGAGTATGCAAATGGCCATAACATTTTTAATACTGAAGATATGAAAGTGAATTAGGTGTCAAATTAAACTTCTTTTTATGCTTTATCTGATGGGATAAATTGCAGACTTTATTTTTTAAATCTCAAAATTTTGTAACATTGCTATATATATATATATATATATATACTCAAAAAACAAAGTAGTACAATAATAATAATAATAATAATCTATTGTAGTTCAGAGCTTATATGAGATTGGTGTGTTTAATAGCCTGATGGCTGTAGGGAAGAAACTGCCCAGAACCTGGATGTTACAGTTTTCAGGTTCCTGCACCTTCTTCCAAATGGCAGTGGTGAAATGAGTGTGAGGCCAGGATGGTGTGGGTCTCTGATGATGTTGGCTGCCTTTTTGAGGCGGAATGCCACAGAAGATCCTTCTTCCCTGTGGCTATCAAACTGTACAACTCCTCCCCCTTCTATCGTGGGATAGACTGACACCCCTCCCCCCCTCCCTAACCTTTGCACATCCCCAATCCTTTCCACTCATCACTTTAATTTCATGTTTCATGTATCTTGCGTTCCATGACTGTTGGCAGATCAATTTACCTCCTGGGATAAATAAAGTTCTATAGTGTCGTATTGTATTGTATCGTATCGTGAATGTACCTGCAATACTCCGAACTTGGGATATCTCTCCAGTCATTGCATTGTTTTGCCATTAGCATCTGAGCATAACACTGTAGTTTAGAGATACAGCATGGAATCACAATCCATCCTGGGCAAATAACAACCCTGCCAAATGTGTGAGTGTGGCTAATGATACATAAAGAAACACTCATATTATCAGAAAACCTCTCCTTAATGATTCTACAACACAAAACCTCACAGCCCAGATTCCTCATAGGAATGAAGAAGGGCCTCGACCCAAAACATCACCTGTTCCTTTTCTCCAGAGATGCTGCCTGACCTGCTGAATTACTCCAGCTTTTTGTGTCTATGTTCCTTGTAGGAGAGTCTAAAGTGTTAACTTGCATTTCTACAGGGTTCTGAGACAAACTATGGGGTTTGCTGAACCAAGTGTCTTTAAGGTGATAAAGATCAATGCGATTTTAGTGAACCAAATGAATGTGAATTAAAACAACGTGACTGTGGTGAGCCAAGTGTCTACATATTAGATCAATGTGGCTACAGTGAACCAAGTCACTATGTTTTAGACCAATGCTGTTCAGTTCCTGGAATTACCTCTTCTATACTGTGCCCTTATTGAAATAAAGGTGATTCAGCTGCATTATCTGAAGCAATTTCTCTCAAATTCAGCAATACATCATTTTTTCTTTGACTAAGTGGGCCTGCCTAACCACCAATGAAGATGGATTCTCCCTTTATCTGATGCAACTCCTAGTCCCTGCTACTGTTCATAGCAGAAAGTAGAGTAGTGGTGAGCTCACTGGATTTAGGGAAATAGATTACAGTATCACCTTTCAACTTCAGGACAGATAACCCGATCATTGCTGTATGCTGTGTGCATGTTCGTTGCTTTATTTCTTCCTTACCAACAGGCACCAGAGAAATGGAAGAGGCCATTAGCAGCCTGAACCTTTTTCTGCTTTTATAAGGACACAAAGTGCTGGAGGAACTCAGCAGATCAGGCAGCATGTCAGGAGACCATGGATAGATGACGTTTTGGGTTGAGAGAACCTTCTTCAGACTGATTGTAGAAAGGCAGAAGAAAGTTGGAAGTGGAGAGGGGGAGTGAGTGGAGAGGAGTGATTGGTGGGAGTCCAGATGGGGAGAGAAGGGGGGGGGAAGGAAGTGGGGAAAGAGAGGGGAGGTGACTTTGGGGGGGAAAGGTGGGGGAGGTTAAAGAAAGGTTATCTAAAATTGGAGAATCCAATGTTCATACCTCCGCTGTGCCCCGCCTGAACTGCAATCTATTTCTCCCCTCCACCCATCACTCCAACCCCCCACCTCTCGCCATTTTTCTCCTTCTGGCTTTACAATCTGCAATTCTTCAAACCAGTCTCACACCTTCCTTTCTTATCACTAGCCTTTGTCCCAACCACCTGCCTATCAAACCACCCCCCACCACCTATGTTGACATATTGCCTGCCAAGTTTTGTCCTGTCCTTCCCCTTTTCCTGCTTTCTTCTTCCCCCACCCACCCCCCGAATCAGTCTGAAGAAGGTTGCAACCCTTCCATGTCATTACCTGGACTAAGGGTGATAAGGGTGACGGTGGCACTCGAGGGTGGCACTGTGGCATAGAACAGTTGGTAAAGTTGCTGCCTAGCGGCACCAGAGACTTGTAGTTAATCCTGACCTCTATGTGGAGTTTGCATATTCTCCTTGTGACCACGTAGGTTTTCTCCGGGTGCTCTAGTTTCCTCCCACATCCCAAAGACATGCGCATTTGTAGGTTATGTGGCCTCTGTAAATTGCCCCTAGTGTGTAGGGAGCAGATGAGAAAGTGGGATAACATAGAACTAGTGTGAACAAGTGATTGATGCTCAGCATAGATTCAGCAGGCCGAAGGCCCTGTTTCCATGCTGTATCTCTAAACTACAGTGTAAAACTAAACCTGCTGAGTACTTCCAGCATTTTCTGTTTTTATTATGACTTATCTAGGCTAGCCTCACTTCCATTTTTACGCCAGTCCCCTCGCATTTCCTCGATATCTCAAGAATATATCTACTTAATTATTCCAGTTTTCACAATCCTCTGGGTGCAGAATTCCAGAGGTTCACCGCCCTCTGCAAAAAGAAATTTCAAAGCAACTCTGATTGGAATGGCACCACTAGGAACTGCAGATGCTGGAATATTGTGTACAACACAAAGTGCTGGAGTAACTCAACAGATCAGGCAGTATTTGTGGAGGGAATGGACAGGCGATAGTTCACGCCGGGGCGCTTCTTCGGACTGGAACACCAGCGCCTTACTTAGTTTAGTTTAGTTTATTGTCACATGTGCCGAGGCACAGTGAAATGTCCAAGGGTCTTCCATGAGGTAGATAGTAGCTTATGACCTCTCATAGCTCTCTAGCTATTGGTAGGATGGTTCAGTTGCCTGATAACAGCTGGGAAGAAACTGTCTGAATCTGGCAGTGTGTGTTTTCACACTTCTGTATCTCTTGCCTCTTGGGAGAGGGGAGAAGAGGGAGTGATCAGAGTGAGACTCGTCCTTGATTAAGCTGGTGGTCTTGCCAGAGGCAGCGTGAAGTGTAGATGGAGTCAATAGAAGGGAGGTTAATTTGCATGACGGTCAGAGAATCCACAATTCTCTGCAATTACTCTGCAATTTGTAAAGCACTTTGTGGACTTTCAAGTACTGAGTGCCGTTAATAAAATGCAAGTACATTCTAAAACAATATCCCGTGCTTTGATCAACAATGGGTTAAGCCTGCTGGGGGTAGACACATCCTCTGGATGTAAATAATAACGATGTATAGCAGTGACTGCTAATGCCCTGTTATTTCCCCATTTTGCTGACAAGTCATTCGTTCAGAAGATGGTCACTGACCTCAAACATTCAGTCACGGTATATAACTGTATAATTAAATGTTATTGGTAACTAGATGTCATCTGTAGCAATTTGCACAGAGGCAATTGCTAGCTGCGGAGGACATTTGCCATCAGCCTTCTTCAAATTAATTTAATTAAAATCATCCCATTGGGGGCCGTGGTGTTAGAGATTGGCTGGAAGTTCTCACGGTTATTTTAGTCAGGCATTTTTAGAAGCAATTAGTCAGAATAAATTGTCACATCATTTTATTGTTCATAAAAACTGAAAAAATTGTCATACAGCAATGAAACGGACCCTACAACCCATCGAGTCATAAAGCACGTATTTACATCCTATTTCATTCTCCCCGTGTAACCATTAACATGCCCCGGATTCTAAAATCAAACTCTGCTTGGGATAATTCACAGTGGCCAATTAACCTCCCAACCTGCATATCAATGCAGAGAAATTGCAAATGTAGGAAAAATGTTCCCGATGTTGGGGGAGTCCAGAACCAGGGGTCACAGTTTAAGAATAAGGGGTAGGCCATTTAGGACTGAGATGAAGAAAAACCTTTACACCCAGAGTATTTTTTTAGTTTAGTTTCGAGATACAGCAGGGAAGCAGGCCCTTTGGCCCATCAAGTCCACGCCGATCAGCCATCCCCGCACATTAACACTATCCTACACACACTAGGAAAATTTTTACATTTACCAAGCCAATTTACCTACATACCTGTATGTCTTTGGAAACCGAAGATCTCGGAGAAAACCCACGTGGTCACGGGGAGAACATACAAACTCTGTACACACAGCACCCGTACTCGGGATCGTGGATTGTCACCTTGTCGTGGTGGAGAAGCTTGTGTGGTCCTGAGATCCTGAGAGCGATGCTGTTTGGGGCTATGCTCCTGGTAGGGTCACCCATGGCGGTATGGTTGAGGGGGAGGTCTCTGACAAAGGGCTATCCAACCAAGAACTCAACGGTGGAACAGGCGGAGGATAATGGCTGACTTTAGTGGAGCGTCACAATGGCTGGGAAGGCGGATGAAGGCTGCAGCAGAAAAGGGTCCCCGGTCGTCTTGGAAATCTATGCTACTGGATTCTGACCCAGATGTGTCAAGGACCGTGGGGTGGCTGTCTGTGCACCAGTCTCCCCACGTTAAATAAAGTCATGCACAGGCATCCTCCAGGAGAGGACAGTCATACTCGTTTCGAGTGACCACCGATGATGTTGAGTCGGGATCGAACCCGGATCTCTGGTGCTGCAAGCGCTGTAAGGCAACGACTCTACCGCTGCACCACTGTGCCGCAGAGAGTTGTGAATCTGTGGAATTCTGTGGGCAGTGGAGGCCAATTCACTGGATATTTTCAAGCGAGTGTTAGATATACAGTGCATTCAGAAAGTATTCAGACCCCTTCACTTTTTCCACATTTTGTTACATTACAACATTAAGGGCCTGTCCCACTTGGGCAGAAGGCAGTGGAGGCCAATTCACTGGATATTTTCAAGCGAGAATTAGATATACAGTGCATTCAGAAAGTATTCAGACCCCTTCACTTTTTCCACATTTTGTTACGTTACAGCCTTAAGGGCCTGTCCCACTTGGGCAACCTAATTGGCAAGTTTAGAAGAGCTTAGGAGAGTTTGAAAATATGTCATGTTGAAGACCCCCAAGTGGGATAGGCCCTTTATTCTAAAATGGATTAAATTCTTTTTTTTATCATCAATCTACACACAATACCTCATAATAAAAAAAGCGAAAACAGGTGTTTAGAAATTTTTGCAAAGTAATTAAAAATAAATAACAGAAATATCACATTTACATAAGTATTCAGACCCTTTGCTATGACACTCAAAATTGAGCTTTGGTGCATTCTGATTCCATTGATTATCCTTGAGATGTTTCTACAACTTGATTGGACTCCACAAATGGTAAATTAAATTGATTGGACATGATTTGCAAAGGCACACATCAGTCTATATAAGGTCCCACAGTTGACAGTGCATGTCAGAGCAAAAACCAAACCATGAAGACGAAGGAATTGTCCGTAGGCCTCCGAGACAGGATTGTATCGAAAACACAGATCTGGGGGAGGGTATAAAACAATTTCTGCAGCAATGCAGGTCCCAAAGAGCACAGTGGCCTCCGTCATTCTTAAATGGAAGAACTTTGGAACCACCAGGACTCTTCATAGAGCTGGCCGCCTGGCCAAACTGAGCAATCGGGGGAGAAGGGCCTTGGTCAGGGAGGTGACCAAGACCCTGATGGTCACTCTGACAGAGCTCCAGAGTTCCTCTGTGGAGATGGGAGAAACTTCCAGAAGGAGAACTATATCTGCAGCACTCCACCAATCAGGCCTTTATGGTAGAGTGGCCAGACAGAAGCCACTACACAGTAAAAGGCACATGACAGCCCGCTTGGAGTTTGCCAAAAGGCACCTAAACAAGATTCTCTGGTCAGATGAAACCAAGAATGAACTCTTTGGCCTGAATGCCAAGTGTCATGTCTGGAGGAAACTAGGCACCGTTCATCACCTAGCCAATACCATATCTACGGTGAAGCATGGTGGTGGCAGCATCATGCTGTGCGGATGTTTTTCAGTGGCAGGAACTGGGAGACTAGTCAGGATTGAGGGAAAGATGAACGGAGCAAAGTACAGAGAGATCCTTGATAAAAACCTGCTCCAGAGCGTTCAGGATCTCAGACTGGGGCAGAGGTTCACCTTCCAACAGGACAACGACCCTAAGCACACAGCCAAAACAACACAGCAGTGGCTTCGTGACAAGTCTGTGAATGTCCTTGAGTAGCCCAGCCAGAGTCCAGACTTGAACCTGATCGAATATCTCTGGAGAGACCTGAAAATAGCTGTGCATCGACACTCCCCATCCAACCTGACAGAGCTTGAGAGGATCTGCAGAGAAGAATGGGAGAAATTACCCAAATACACGTGCCAAGCTTGTAGCGTCATACCCAAGAAGACTTGAGGCTGTAATCTCTGCCAATGGTGCCTCAACAAAGTACTGAGTAAAGGGTCTGAATACTTACGTAAATGTGATATTTCAGTTATTTATTTTTAATTACTTGGCAAAAAATTTTAAACACCTATTTCCGCTTTTTTTATTATGGGCTATTGTGTATCGATTGATGATAAAAAAAAAAGAATTTCGTCCATTTTAGAATAAGGCTGTAACGTAACAAAATGCGGAAAAAGTGAAGGGGTCTGAATACTTTCTGAATGCATTGTGGATCTTAGGGCTAACGGAATCAAGGGATATGGGGAGAAAGCAGATATGGGGAACTGATTTTGGATGATCAGCCATGATCATATTGAATGGTGGTGCTGGCTCGAAGTACAGAATGGCCTACTCCTGCATTTATTTTCTATATTTCTATGTGTTAAAATTATGGGAGGAAACTGAAGCGTTTGGAAGAAACCAGCGCGGTCAGTGGAAGAAATTCCAATCTCCACCCCGACGGTATCAGAGGTCAGAATTGAACCGGGCGCAACGGATCTGTTGAGGTTCTAACCCATGGTGCTGTGAGGCAGCGGCATTACCAGCTGCACCACTGCGCAACCGTTGTCCTTTCAATCAGAATATTGTGCGTTCAAAGCACACTCAAAGCACAGATCAGTTATTAAACCAATGGCACATCCACTTTGTTGTGTAGCACAGAAGTCACGGTAGAGCAGCGGTAGAGTTGCTGCCTTACAGCAAAATGCAGAGCTGGAGTCCTGGGATCGATCCCGACTATGGCCACTGTTTGTGAGTTTGTACGTTCTCCCCGTGACCTGCGTGGGTTTTCTCCGAGATCTTCGGTTTCCTCCCGCATTCCAAAAACATACAGGTTTGTAGGTTAATTGGCTTGATTAATTGGCTTGATAAATGTAAAAATTGTCCAGTATAAAATTGTCCAACTTCCAGTATAGTCCCTGGTGGACTCTTCGGAAGGTACAAGGTACAAGGTACAAGGTACAAGAAGCAGGCCCTTCAGCCCACCATGTTCTCCCCATCCTTTTCACCCATCTAGACCACACAAAACCCCATTTGCCTACAAGCCCATGTCCTCTTTGCCTTGCTTATTTAATTGCCTGTTTGAATGCTTTCTGAGGTAGATGTGAAAGATTCTGCATAATATTGAAACAAGAGCAGGAATGTTCTTCCAAATGCCCTCCTCAGTATTCATCCTATAGCCAACATCGCTAAAGAAATATTATTTTTCCGTCAGCATGAGCTTGCTATATGCAGACTATCTGCAACATAAATTGGCTACAGGTGAGAATTACTTCATTTACTCTGGTAATCTAGGCGACATGTCGAGCAGGGCTATATAAATGCATGAGACAACACTGAGAAGATGTGCAATCTCCAGTAGGTGGGCAAAAGAGCATTTGAGTGCATGAGAAGATTAGCTGACGTGTGTGAGCAATGTTACTGAAGTGCTTGAGGTTGAAGATCTAAAGGTGAACCCTTACGGAACTGCTAAGACATACAATTGCTAGAAAAGACCTGGCTATGATTTGAATCATAAGCCAAGTAAGAAAAACTGGACTGTCGTGGAATCTATTGTTAAGAATAGAATGTACACCTTAAAGCTTTTCAGCTGCTCTGTAAGGTGTCAATTTTTCGATAAGGTAATTGAAATAGATGACAAGTGCATATCTGTGGATGTTATTTGTACAGATTTCCAGAAAATATTTGACATCCTCCCTTTTAAGAGACCATTAGGAAAAGTTGGAACTCATGGAATTGATGACAAGTAAATGATTGGTTGGGGAATTTGGCATGTTAAATTTAAAATAAAATGCTGGAAACATTCGTGTTGAGGTAGTTGAGGTAGGTATTTGGATAGGCAAGTGCATAGAACATGTTTAGAGGGATATGGGCCAAACACAGGTGGATGGCACTAGTGTAGGTGTGGCATCTTGGTCAGCAATAGACAATAGACAATATGTGCAGGAGTAGGTCATTTGGCCCTTTGAGCCAGCAGCGCCAATCAATGTGATCATGGCTGATCATCCACAATCAGTACACCATACCTGCCTTCTCTCCGTTTCCCTCAGCATGGGGAGGTTGGGCAGAAGGGACTGTTTCCATGCAGTATGACTCTTTGACTATGAACTGAAACATTGGCTCGGTTTCTCTTCTCAGAGATACGCTGACAAGTATTTCCAGCACTTTCTGTTCATTGTTCGATTTCCAGCATCCACAATTCCTTTCACAAAATTAGCATGGTTTCCATTTGCAGAATGTGACAAGAAAATGTTTCAGGGACTAATCTGTTCACCTAAAGATTTAGCTAATAGACAGGAAGCCAAGCACTGCCCATTTATTATAATTTTGTATTTCCATCCTCACTGCTAAAAATATGCATTTTTAAAAGTGGAAGCAGTTTCTCTCAATCCGTCCAATTAATGTACTTCAAAACTTTGACCTAAATTTCAGAGAATGCAATCCTGCTTTGTGTCCTTATTTTCTGCATTATCAGCAGTGTAGATGGAAACATAAAATTACAAACAGATGTTCATGGATTAAGTATTTGAGCAATGTTGTGTGCAATTCACTGAAAACAGGTGTGAGGTCAAACACTTCAACATGAGAAACAGTGAAGATCTAAAAAGACTGGCATCCATGCATATCTATCTATATATAACTAAAAGTCTCATCTTGACCACTACCCTATATCGCTATGATTTTTGGCCCTT
The DNA here is from genome assembly GCA_038087875.1 of Malacoraja senta. Taxonomy (NCBI): domain Eukaryota; kingdom Metazoa; phylum Chordata; class Chondrichthyes; order Rajiformes; family Rajidae; genus Malacoraja; species Malacoraja senta. Next base: position 53,945,109 of record CM075978.1, on the reverse strand, counting down.
ACTCACAGTCCTCCTCCGCTGAGGCAGCCCCCAGGATTTTTCGGATCGATGAAAAATAAAAAAGTTATGAGTGGTTAAAAAATCTTGAGATCAGCTGATTGGTCCTCTCGCCTGTCAATCACCACGATGAAGGTAACGCCCCTTCCGGGGGGGCAGGACTGTAAAACCCCTGATGCCTGGACATGAGTCAGTCACTCTGGAAGATCGTGAGGGAGAGTCCACAACTGTGATTCTAAGCTGTGAATAAACTGAACTGTGAGTCTGCAATGTACTTACAATAAATGATTTGTTAGCCCTTAATGACAATGCAATGAGTTGTTTGGCAATTTGGTGGTCTGCACTGTGCCTGAAATACTGTGAAATTGAGTTTGGTGGCCTGCACTCTGCCTGAAAAGCTGTGAAATAGGAAGATTAAATGAGAACTTACCAGTTTGAAGTTTGATCTTTATTTTATGAGAAGTTGTGATGAGGGGTTACGTGAAGAAGCCCGCCAGCCCGCATGCACGTCAACCTTCAAAGCAGCGGTGTGAAATCACAGAAAACAATTGCTGAACTGATTATAGGAAGATTCGAAAACTAGTACTTCCACCTGATCTTTATGAGAAGAGGGTTGGGAGCGGAGGGCATGTAATCCCTCATCGCAACTTCTCATAAAATAAAGATCAAACTTCAAACTGGTAAGTTCTCGTTTAATCTTCCTATTTTACTTCGAAGTCACGTGAGTGACTACGTAAAGACTTTAAAGCTCTGTGATCTCATGCCGCGAACACGAGTCCATGCAACACACTGCATTAGTTGACCAGAAATGATTGAAAAGATAATGCATTCAGACATGACATAGATTTAAAACATGCTGATGCTTTTTAATAAACAAATGATAATAATAATATTGATCTCTTACATCCGGGAAAGCAAATTATTGAACAGAACTTAAAATTGAGTTGGCAAACGAACCCGGCCTGGCAAGCGGTTTATTATAAAAGGTTTGGAAAGTCCGCTCATTCGACCATCCTGCTGTCGCTAGGATGCGGTCCAGCGGAACCTCCATGAACATTGCTGCTGATGTTGTTGCAGCCCTGGTGGAGTGAGATTTAAAAACATCAGTGTTCACTCCAGCACAAGCCAATACATGTCTTAACTATCTGGAGACGGTCTGCACTGAAACCCTCTTGTGTGGTTTTTTGTGGCTAATGTACATTGCCAGTTCAGTGCCTCTAAGGTTCTTTGTAACCTTAAAATATTGTTGGATATGTGTGACAACACACAATCTATGGTCCATAGGATATGCCAGAAATTCCAGCTTTAGACCTTACACCCCCGGTCTGCTTTGTTTAATTAGCTCATTTACATAGAACATTATTTTGTTGGTAGATATAACCATTCTGTCCAGCCATAGCTTATGCCACGACTGGACGCGTTGCGCTGAAACTAGCGCCATGAGCATAACTACCTTATATGTGAGCAGGGCCAAAGATAAGGATGTAGCTGGAGCCCACCGGCGAAGTAGTGTTAACACAATGTTAACATCCCATACTTCCGTGTACCTGGACCTGGGAGGATTTGTGTTAAAGATACCCTTCATAAATCTGGATATCAGAGGGTGAGACACGACAGAATGGTGTCCCGATCCCAGCAGCAAATATGATCACAAGGCACTTTTGGCACAGTTAATGGCACTATAACTTAATCTTTCGTCAAAGAACAATTTTGAAAGAAACTCCATCAGTTATCCATGCCGTATTATACGTTATATTAGAATTTAAACAAAACACTTCCCATCTCCTGATGTAGGAAATGTACTGCTTCTTGGTGCTATCCCTCCATGCTGCAGTGATCACGTCCATGGTTCGGTCTGACAACCCAAGCCCCAGGAAAGGTCTTAGAGTCTGCAAATCAATAAATTGATTCTATCATGCAGAGGGTGGGCTTCACGAGTCACGGGATGAACCAGCAAATTTCTGTGTTTAGAAATAACCATATAAGGTTCTATTATCATTCCCAACATCAGCGGGAACCATGGCAGCGTAGGCCAGTCAGGCACTACCAAAATTCCTGAAGCGGAATCTTGCTGGATTTTTTGCACCCGACTGGTGAGGCAAAATGGAGGAAAAGCATAAAAGAACATTCCTCCCCAGTGTAGTGAGAATGCATCTATCGCCACTGCCCCTGGGTCTGGCTCCCATGCCACATATTTTGGCAACTGGTGATTGAGCGTAGATGCAAACAAATCGATATTCGGTGATCCATACCGAGCAACAATGTCGTTAAATATTTTGTGATCCAACATCCATTCTGTGTTGTCATTAAATTTACGTGACCTAGTGTCTGCCACCGTCTTAAACCTACCTGGCAAGTAGGTAGCTGAAATCCAAATGCGATACACCAGCGCCAAATGAGGTTAGCTAAACTATCACAGGATACTGACTTGATTCCACCCATATGATTAATATATGCCACCGCCGTAGTGTTATCAATTTGTAGTTGAACATGCAGATTATGCATATTCCCACAATAACCCTTTAACCCATAGAATGCTCCCAGCATCTCCAGGTAGTTGATACCATATAACTGAAGAATTGGTAACTCATGCACATCCCATCTGCCACCGCAACTAGAGATGGTATTAGTAGTTCCCCATCCTTGAGCACTAGCATCAGTTTGTAATACAACTGAAGGTTTACTGACCAAAATGTTACTGGAGCAATGCTGAATATTGGTCGTCCACCATTGTAAATCTGATATAGCTTCTGCTGGGAATAACATAGGTCTGTTAATATGACCTAAATGGTACTTGAGTGCGTGTTCCTTTGCACGCTGTAAATTCTGATAATGCAAAGGCCCAAATTGTGCAGCTGGAAAAACAGCCACTAATTTGCCAATTACACTAGCCACCTGGCGAATAGATGGTTGCTCCAGAACAACAAGGTTGTTACAGGCTTCTATTAATTCTAATCTCTTGCCCCAGGGCAGAGTCACAGACATATTAATAGAGTTAATGGTAAATCCCAAATAATTAATAACTCTAGTTGGTATCAACCTGGATTTAACTGGATGGATGAGAAACCCAACTTCCCAAATATGAGTTTCGTGGCTGAAAGCTACTTTAGCCAAATACAGCGTTTTTCCTATAATTGGAATATCATCCAGTTAGGCCATAACAATGTGTTTTTGAGCTCTGAGCAGCCCTAGCACCGGCTTTAGTAATTTGGTAAATAACCTGGGAGCTGAAGTTAACCTATTAGGCAACGCTTTAAACTGCCATAGTTGCCCCATCCAGCTAAATTTCAAATATCTCTGGTGATCCCTGTGAATGGGAACTGAATAGTATGCATCTTTGAGATTGATGCATGCCATAAAGCATCCTTTGGAAATCAGTTGTTTGGCAGTAATGAAGTTTTCCATTTTTAAATGTCTATACTGCACATGTGAGTTAATTTGTGTTAATCAAGGATGATCCGACATCCTCCATCTTTCTTTTGCCTAGAGAATATATTGGAGACAAATTGATGATGTTCATGACTTGACTTCTCGATTACCCCTTTTGTGTGTAATGTATGAATTTCTGCTTGTATATCCAAACCTTCTTGTTTGGAATGAATAAATACCCGACTTGGTGTATGTTGTGTGGGTGGCAATGAGTTAGGAAGAAATTCAATTTTGAACCCTTGTATACTGTGCAGTACAAACGGATCTGATGTTATCCACCGCCATTTGTGCAAAAACAAGTGCAATCTACCAACAACTTGTAACTGGTCCACACACCCCATGTTCCGGAAAGAACCAGACCCACCTACATTCCATGGTTACCGGTGGTCTTGTGGTAGGCCCAAAGGCCCCTAATATGGGTTCTATTTCCATCCTCGAGGTTTGGAGGGTAGAACTGCTGGAGTGCGAGGATTGCACATTTTCCATGAAGGCCGGCCTGGGCCTTGGCCTAAAAAAGACCTCTGCCCAGAAAAATCAACTTTCGAGCTGCCACCAGCTTCAGCGAACCGCTTATTGCTGCTGGAGGCGTAGGGGTGTTGTCGCCAAAACGGTGAAGCTTTGCTCATCGTGGGTGCTTTTATTAACCCGACAGCTTTTGCTTACTTATCCAGGTCTTTTACTTGTTTGGGTAGGTCTTCCCCGAACAGAAGATTAGGCGGCTGGACATTGCTGGACTTACATAGGCCTGCAAATATTGGATTTATGGCAGGCCTGATGCCGTTCTTTCGGAAGCAGTTCATTTCGAAGTGTGCATTACACATTAACGCCAGGGCATCCTGCTGGACGTCCGATAATGGCCCGCCATCCACAGATCTGGCAAACAGCGTGATGCCTGAAGCCAGCAATTTAAAAATTCGTTGGAGCTTCATTTCCTGGGCCTTGATGCCCCCTCCAATGTATCCCCAGATAGAGCTGTTGACTGCCGGCACTTTTAGGGATGCACAATTTACAGGCGTGTGGTATTTCGCAGCCGTTTCAACCATAACCTGTTCCTGTAATTGGTGAGACGTGAGGTAGTTGATGCTGGAAGCCAGCTCTTCTTGCAGCGGCTCCTCTGTTTGCGAGGGTATCGCGAATCTTGACACCATGACAGGCAATTCTTGTTGAGCCTCACGTATGTCATGCATCCCAGTATGTTCCACGGACATACCTCCGAATTCAGAGTCAGTCATATACTGACCCCTGACACTCCCCTCCTCAGAGTGGGAGGCATTAAGCAGCCCTGGACCAGGCGCTGCCGCAGGCACGAAAGGAGACCTGCGCTGATATGTCTCCGTATCACGGAGCATATTATGATGGAGCATCCTCTCCATGAGGTGCTCCATCCGGGATAAACGCCCAAAGACGTTATCCATGGTTATAGGAGGGGAATCGTCCTGGCCTGACTCATCTGAGTCTACAGGCCTCACAGACTTGCCTTTGGCTTTGCCCCCTTTCGGGGTTGCCAAAGTGCTTTGAGTAAGCACCAAGTCTGAAGTCGCTGACTCCACTGTCAGTGACTCTGATGGCGAAACCGCCGGCCGCCGGCTACCCGCAATCCCCCGGTCCTCCGTAGCCGGTTTCCCCACGGCCCGTCTGGCGTTCGCCCTGGACTTATCCATCATCCGTTCAGCAAACACTGTAAGACAAGATTTCCAGCAGAAAACACGACCTCAGAATAAGTTTGAAACTTACCTGCGAGGTTTTAAACTTACCGCTGGAGGAGCGACGTTCCTCCCAGCCAGTCATGTGCCATGCGTTAGACGTATTGACGCGCATGCGGGCTGGCGGGATTCTTCACGTAGACTTCGAAGTAAAATTGAGATTGGTAGCCTGCACTGTGCCTGAAATGCTGTGAAATTGAGTTTGGTGGCCTGTATTCTGCCTGAAATGCTATTTCAAGGAATAGCCGTGAGTGAACTGCCAGCCCACCAGCCCTGAGTGACTGATCCGCCAGCCCACCAGCCCTGAGTGACTGATCTGCCAGCCTACCAGCCCTGAGTGACTGAGCTGCCAGCCCACCAGCCCTGAGTGACTGAGCTGCCAGCCCACCAGCCTTGAGTGACTGAGCTGCCAGCCCATCAGCCCTGAATGACTGAGCTGCCAGCCCACCAGGCCTGAGTGACTGAGCTGCCAGCCCACCAGGCCTGAGTGACTGAGCTGCCAGCCCACCAGGCCTGAGTGACTGAGCTGCCAGTCCACCAGGCCTGAGTGACTGAGCTGCCAGCCCAATAATCCATTCGGCCCACAATGTCCATACTAGCCCTCTGGAAACCAGTCCCCCACCCCCCCCCCCCCACTGGCCACCAATATTGCAATTGGTGGAGAGGTTGAATATTGCGTTGGGGGACCAGCCCTCCTGTGTGAACATGGGTCCCAACGGGTCCCACTTAGTCTAGTAAACCTTTAAAGTCCTGTGATCAAGCATAGAAATTTAATCGAGAGAGTAGCTATACCTAGCCCATGTTGGAATACAATGGATAATACTGCACTCCAAACCTTAAGCGTAATGTGTTGGCAGTGTAGAATTTTCAGATCTATTTCTGAACAATAGAAGTTTAATTATACGAATAAGTATTAAAATATATGAGATCAAATTTATGAGAATTCAGATCTAGTTTAGTGTAGAGATAGAGTGCGGAAACAGGCTCTTTGGCCCACCGAGTCCGCGCTGACCAACAATCCCCGCACACTAACAGTATCCTACATACACTAGGGACAATTTACAATTTTACAGAAGCCAGTTAACCTACAACCTGTACGTCTTTGGAGTGTCGGAGGAAACAGGAGCGCCTGGAGAAAACCCACGCAAGTCACGGGGAGTATGTATAAACTCCGTACAGACAGCACCCGTAGTCAGGATCGAAACCTGGTCTCTGGCACTGTAAGGCAGCAACTCTACCGCTGCACCACCGTGCTGCCCATTGCTGGGATTATTTAATCAAAACTTTAAAACCTATATAAAAAAACACCATTTGGAAGGACCAAGAAAAATTATTTCAACTAGCTAGAAATTTCAAGAATCGAGTTCAAAGTTTATTAATGAGTTTTATGAAGGGGAGACCAAGATTGATGAGGGCAGTGAAATATGTGCTGTGTACATGGGCTTTAGTGAAGTCTTTGACAAGGTGCTGCATGGTAGGTTGGTCTGAAAGGTTAGTTCACCTGGGATCCGGAGCGACCTGGTTAATAGGATAGAAAATTGACTTGAAGATAGGAGACAGAAGTTGGCGGCAAAGGCTTGTTTTCCAGACTGGAGGCATGCAGCAAGTGATGTGCCACAGGGACTAGTGCTGGGGTCACTGTTGTTTGTTATTTATATTCATGATCTGAATGTGAATCTAGGTGGCATGGTTAGTAAGTTCACAGAAGCTACTAAAATTGGTGATATATCCATGACACGCTGGTCAACCTGAGGAGTTCCATCAGCAACAGACTTGTTCCACCAAGATGCAGGCCCGAACGCCACAATAGATCCTTCTTCCCTGTGGCTATCAATGTGTACAACTCCTCCCCCTTCTGTCGTGGGGTAGACTGACTCCCCCCCCCCCCAACCCCCCCAAAAAAAGAAATCTTTGCACATCCCAATCCTTTTCACTCGTCACTTTAATTTCATGTTTCATGTATTTTGTGTTTTATGACTGTTGGCAAATCAATTTCCCTCCTGGGATAAATAAAGTTTGTATCGTATTTTTGTTGGATTTTGAAGAAGGTTATCTAAGACTCCAATGGGATCTTGATCAACTGGGATAATGGGCTGAGGTATGGCAGATGGCGTTTAATTTTGAAAAATGCAAGGTACTGCATTTCAGTAGGAAAAAACAAATCAGGACTTAGATAGTAAATGGTAGTGCCCTGGAGTGTGTTGTAGAACAGAAAGACCAGGGGTGTAGATGCATAATTCCATGAAAGTGGCAACATGGATAGACAGGAATGTGAAGATGGTGTCTGACACACTTGGCTTCATTGGTCAGTGTATTGGTTACAGGAGCTGCAATGTCATATTGCAGCTGTACAAGACATTGGTAAGGTCACTTTTGGAGTTCTGAGTACTGTGCTGGGGATACTACTATAGGAAGGATGTAAAACTGGAGAGGTTCCAAAAAATTTACAAGGATGTTAATGGTTCTGGCAGATTTGAGTTATAAGGAGAGGATGATAGACTGAGGATTTTTTTTCCTGGAGCGTAGGAAGCTGAGGGGTGACCTTATAAAAGTTTATAAAATAATAAGGGGAATGGATATGGTGATTAGCTATAGTCCTTTCCCCAGGGTAAGGGAGTCTGAAACTAGATGGCATTGGTGTAAGATGAGAGAGGAAATTTAAAAATATGACTCTGGGGCAAATTCTTCACACAGACGGTGGTCTGTATATGGAACAAGCTGCCAGAGGAAATGGTAAAAGTGTGTACAATTATGACATTTAAAAGATATTTGAGTAGGTACATGGAAAGGAAAGGTTCAGAGGTATATGGGTCAAATGCAAGTGTTGGACTATCTCAAATAGGCAATTTGGCCAGACATAAGGCCTGTTTCTGTGCTGTATAGCACTATGACTGACTCAAATGGGAGTTCATTCACTCAGGATTCAAGTTAGGAACCAGATCTACATGCAAAGAGTTAGAAGTTGGGAGTAGCCTAACAAAAACAGGACTAGGTTGATTTTTAATTTTATATCTGAGTGTGATAGATTATTGTTAAGCAAAAGTATTAAGGGGCTCTGTGAAATGACAAGAACAAGGATTATATGATAGATCGGGCATGATATCATTAAATGATGAAAAGGGATCATTTTTTTCTTATTTTCTCCTTTTCTGTATTCCTAAAACTGTAAGGCTGTAGTCATCTGTGACTAGATTTATGAGAGGTTTGGGAAAACAAGGAAGGATAATGATATACAGACACTATCCGGAAAAGGTCACTAGTAAATTTAGTTGGGAGAGCATGTGATTCAGACTGGGTAATTTGGATGGTAAGGGCATGGAGTTGGTTTTCGTCAGTACTTTCCCGGATATTTAAGAGGGGCAGGATATCAGGAACGTGAGGAGGCAGAATGGGAAGGGGAAAATTTGGTCTGAGATGTTCTGTGAATAAGTTGTTTATAATATTATATGCTTGAGTACAGTAATATAGCGATCTCCCTTTAATATTGGAAAGTTGCGTGACAAAGTGGAGAGTAAATCTGATGGGGATTTATTCTGCAAGGTAGTATAAGTGGTTAACGCAAATGTATAAAGAGTTTTATGAAAGTGGAGGACCAGGGCAACTACACTTGTTCCGTCAGGGGGGAGGGAGAGCAAATGCAGAACTATGGGTCACAGAGGAGACAGGGATGAGGGATCAATCTCTAACGGCAGCAGGGGAAACCACGTTTACTAAAGGAAGAGGACATCTGGAATGTTCTAGAATGGAATGCCGCATCTTGGGAGCAGATGCGGCGGAGACGGAGGATTGAGTTTAAAGTGAGAGGGGGCAATATATTATATATAGCAACCTGAGGGGCAACTTTTTTGCACAGAAGGTGGTGGGTATATGGAATGATCTGCCAAAGGAGGTGTCTGAGGCATGTACTATAAAAGTGTTTAAAAGACACTTGAACTGGTACATGGATAGAAAATGTTTCAGAGTTATGTGCCAAACGCAGACAAATTAAACTAAGTTAGATGGGGCATTTTGGTCAGCATGGACGAGTTGGGCCGAAGGGCCAGTTTCTGCGCTGTACGACTATATGACTTTATGACTCTAGTGGATGGGAATATGTTAGTAAATAGTGTATATCTATGCTTTGACCACAATACCCAACAGGATAAGGGTAGGGCTATTAAGACCACAATCTCTCGACTCACACATTCCACAAACTGTGGGTAATTGAGATTTTGACCTCAGCAAGTGTGGCAGATCTGCAAATTAATTAATCTGCAGGTTTTCTTTGCTAATATTTCATTGTTTCCAGCAGCTGTTCAAAGTGATGAATGGATCAGCTGCATTGAATCTGTCAGTCAACAAGATGGATGCGACAAACCCAATGAAAAGACTAATATAAGGTGTTGAAAATGTATCTTCCGAACACACACTTCGCCAGTGGTATTAAATTTCAATTTCAATCCCCCCCCCCCCCCCCCTCCCCATGAAAAGCAAGCCTTTGGGAATGTGCTCTGCTTCTCAAATTCCTCCTTTTATACAGAAATTTTATATCGGTTCAGTTCAATTCAATTCAGTTTAGTTCAGTTTATTGTCACGTGTACTGAGATACAGTGAAAAGCTTTGTCTAGTTCACCTTATTCCGACCTACAGGCAGAAACTATAATCTGCTATGCCTGTGCTCAGAACAACGAAAACGTGGACAAGCGAATGCTTTGAGAACCTACAATCCTGCCTTGACTGCACGGATTGGAATGTGTTCAGGAAAGCAACCACAAGCCTCGATGAGTATACGGACACTGTACCATCATATGTCAGCTTTTGTGAGGACAGTTGCATTCCAACTAGGACCCGGACCTGGTTCAACAACGACAAGCCCTGGTTTACTGCAGAACTCAGCTCCGACAGTCTAAAGAGGAAGCCTACAGGAGCGGGGTTGCAGACCTCTACAGGCAGGCAAAGTACAAGCTGAGAAGAGGAATCAGAGTTGCCAAGGAAAGGTACTGTGAGGTGCAAAAAACTGATTGCTCACAATCACGATGCCAGAGAATTTAGAGAAACAAATTTATTGATTAGCAAGTCTGCAGAGTCGGGTGTCTCCCCTATCAAGACACACCGAGACCAGGAAATTCACTCTCTTTTATTCACACCATTTTACAATGGTTTACACCTTTAATTCCTCCCCTTCGGGCTCCTTCCAATCAGAGCACTGAGGTGCACAATCTAACCGTAACGCCCCGTAACGTCCCGCAATGCCCAGGGTACCTCCCAGATCATACATCGCATGTGCATTTAAATGAGACATCTTGTCATGATGGGCGTGTGTACATATTCATGTAAGTTCATTGCCCATGCGCACAGAGAGTTGCTCATGACCCTTACCCTAGTTCTTTGCTAGGCTGTTGCTATCTTCTTTTTTCCCATCCTTGAAATGTCACCATTTGTACTCACGGCTATTATCTATCCGTGTGTCTGGTGTTCGTGATGATGAACACATCTTCTTTCTACTATACAAAGGGTTCTTAGTATAAATCAACTATACCTATTAACCCCTTCCTCACAATCCACACTTTTACTTTTTGCTACGCAACCTTTGATTTATACTATCTCCCCCTTTTCTAATGCTAACAGCAGAATCTTCGCTTCCCTATCTTCCTCTCATTCGATAGACAGGGAGGTGAGACCTGCTAGGGCTCTCGACACTGACCCATCAGGAGCAGTGTTGTTGGGGATGAAGGTGCAACATTGTTCCCCAAACATTACACACACCCCTCCCTTCTCAGCCAGTAGCATGTCTAAGGCCATGCGATTTTGGCAGGCCATTAGGCTGGTATCTGTCAGTTGTTCCGCTAATCCTTCAACCGCATCTCGAGTGTAATTTATAAAGCATTGTTGATTGTAGTATAGGTAGTTGATCCAGTCCACATTTTTATTAATTGTGGACCACCAGAAGAGTATGGACTCAAAGCCCGCAGCTATCTGGTTTCTGGCTTTGATTTCATCGGGTACCCCTCTTGGCACCCCTATCGCATCTATATATATGTGTGTGTCGAATGATCCTTTCACCCCTCTCTTTTGTCATCGGCTTCCTTCATTGAGTTCTACAGCATGTTCTACTGCTATGGTGAAGGGCATCATCAGTTGTGTGAGGATACAGGTTCCCGTCCATGACCCCGGTAACCGGGGCCACAGGGTATTCTCCCTGCACCACCACCAGACATCAGCTCTACTGACTATCTGCTTTCTCAGCCAGGAGCTTTTGAACAGTGGCCCCTGTTCCTCAGCCGTTATGCTATACGTCTGATTGCAGTTGAGCACCTCCCCCATTTCCTGTCCATCTGGGTTATATCTGGTATAGCACTCAAATCCCTCCTCCCCAAGGGGAGTGCTAAATGGAGGAGGTCGAGGGTCTGTCCTTCAGCCCTTTGTATTGTTGTTGCTAGCCGGGAATAGGTAATGATAACTCTAGCAGGTCGCATCCTTTGGTAGGATGGGATTCGTGAATAGCTGTAGTATGCATGGCATAGCCCCAGGTGTCCTATCCCAATTCAAGGGAAATGGTACTGGAAGCAGCTGAGGCTTAGCTCCGGCGCAGGCATAGCAATTGGTGTGTTGCATACTCCTGGCCGTGTACTTCATCCAGGCAAGCCAGGTGTTGGCTCCCTTTCCTCCTGTAGGTATTCCCTCCTCATATAATTGCCTTAATTCTGTTTCTCCTGCTACTATCATTATCTTCAGATCCTTAGACTCATTCTCCCTGTTCTATCTGCACATATCCAATACCTACCACTTTCTTGCATTTGAACACTCTGTATGCTTACATATACGTGTCCTGGCAATCCCTCATTCGGGTTTTGATATACTTTCCACCTATCAGTTTGATAGGTGGTTCGATGCCACCCATATTTACATTGTTAATTCAGAAACAACGGTTCTGAACTTAAAGAAAGGTAACTTTGAGGGTATGAGACGTGAATTTACCAAGATTGACTGGCAATTAGTTCTAAAAGGGTTGACGGTGGATATGCAATGGAAGGCATTTAAAGACTGCATGGATGAACTACAAAAATTGTTCATCCCAGTTTGGCAAAAGAATAAAACAGGGAAGGTAGTGCATCCGTGGATAACAAGGGAAATCAGGGATAGTATCAAAGCAAAAGATGATGCGTACAAATTAGCCAGAAAAAGCAGCATACCAGAGGACTGGGAGAAATTCAGAGACCAGCAGAGGAGGACAAAGGGCTTAATTAGGAAAGGGAAACTAGTTTATGAAAGAAAACTGGCAGGGAACATAAAAACTGACTGCAAAAGTTTTTATAGGTATGTGAAGAGAAAGAGATTAGTTAAAACAAATGTAGGTCGCTTGCAGTCAGAAACAGGTGAATTGATCATGGGGAACAAGGATATGGTGGACCAATTGAATAACTACTTTGGTTCCGTCTTCACTAAGGAAGACATAAATAATCTGCCGGAAATAGCAGGGGTCAAAGGAGATGGAGGAACTGAGTGAATTCCAGGTTAGTCGGGAAGTGGTGTTGGGTAAATTGAATGGATTAAAGGCCGATAAATCACCAGGGCCAGATAGGCTGCATCCCAGAGTACTTAAGGAAGTAGCTCCAGAAATAGTGGCTGCATTAGTGATAATTTTTCAAAACTCTAGATTCTGGAGTAGTTCCTGAGGATTGGAGTGTAGCAAACGTAACCCCACTTTTTAAGAAGGGAGGGAGAGAGAAAACGGGGAATTACAGACTAGTTAGTCTAACATCGGTAGTGGGGAAACTGCTAGAGTCAGTTATTAAAGATGGGATAGCAGCACATTTGGAAAGTGGTGAAATCATTGGACAAAGTCAGCATGGATTTACGAAAGGTAAATCGTGTCTGACGAATCTTATAGAATTTTTCGAGGATGTAACTAGTAGAGTGGTTAGGGGAGAACCAGTGGATGTGTTGTATCTGGACTTTCAGAAGGCTTTCGACAAGGTACCACATAAGAGATTAGGCTACAAACTTAAATCACACGGTTTTGGGGGTTCAGTATTGATGTGGATAGAGAACTGGCTGGCAAACAGGAAGCAAAGAGTAGGAGTAAACGGGTCCTTTTCACAATGGCAGGCAGTGACTAGTGGAGTACCGCAAGGCTCAGTGCTGGGACCCCAGCTATTTACAATTTATATTAATGAGCTGGATGAGGGAATTGAAAGCAACATCTCCAAGTTTGCGGATGACACTAAGCTGGGGGGCAGTGTTAGCTGTGAGGAGGATGCTAGGAGACTGCAAGGTGACTTGGATAGGCTGGGTGAGTGGGCAAATCTTTGGCAGATGCAGTATAATGTGGATAAATGTGAGGTTATCCACTTTGGTGGCAAAAACGGGAAGGCAGACTATTATCTAAATGGTGGCCAAATAGGAAATGGGGAGATGCAGCGAGACCTGGGTGTCATGGTACACCAGTCATTGAAAGTAGGCATGCAGGTGCAGCAGGCAGTGAAGAAAGCGAATGGTATGTTGGCTTTCATAGCAAGAGGATTTGAGTATAGGAGCAGGGAGATTCTACTGCAGGTGTACAGGGTCTTGGTGAGACCACACCTGGAGTATTGCGTACAGTTTTGGTCTCCAAATCTGAGGAAGGACATTATAGCCATAGAGGGAGTGCAGAGAAGGTTCACCAGACTGATTCCTGGGATGTCAGGACTTTCATATGAAGAAAGACTGGATAGACTTGGCTTATACTCGCTAGAATTTAGGAGATTGAGAGGGGATCTTATAGAAACGTACAAAATTCTTATGGGGTTGGAAAGGCTAGATGCAGGAAGATTGTTCCCGATGTTGGGGAAGTCCAGGACAAGGGGTCACAGCTTAAGGATAAGGGGGAAATCCTTTAAGACCGAGATGAGGAAAAACTTTTTCACACAGAGAGTGGTGAATCTCTGGAACTCTCTGCCACAGAGGGTAGTTGAGGCCAGTTCATTGGCTATATTTAAGAGGGAGTTAGATGTGGCCCTTGTGGCTAAAGGGATCAGGGGGTATGGAGAGAAGGCAGGTACGGGATACTGAGTTGGATGATCAGCCATGATCATATTGAATGGCGGTGCAGGCTCGAAGGGCCGAATGGCCTACTCCTGCACCTATTTTCTATGTATCTATGTATCTATATCTTGATGAAGTAAACACCGCGTGCCAATCTTTACAGGGATGGGTGCATACATACATTCTATAGCCGCACCACCATTTTCCTTTACATACATCAAATGGGATGGTGGTGGACCTTCTATTCTGTGGTATTGTGATTTTTATACATGTTATATTACTCACGAGTTGGGTAATCACCCAACACACGACCTACCAACACGAAATCTTCATTTTTCCCGCGGGTTCTTGGTAAATATAAAAGTCAATGGTTCCTCTCCTTTGCGCACAGTCCACGGGCTGATTTTGTCTGGTGGGGCCTCCACAGGACCCTTAACTCGACTTGCGTGTGTCCACCCTTTTTCTTTAGTCCGCACTGCTGTTTCCATGGTCAGTAACACCAGGTAGGGTCCAGTCCACTTAGGTTGCAGCTTTTCTTCTTTCCACGTTTTTATTAATACCCAGCCTCCAGCCTTGACTGAGTGAATCGGGAAGTCCAGTGGTGGGCTCTGGGCCAGCAATCCTTTAATTTTTAGTTCTGCAAGAGATTGGGACACTGCCAGTAAATAGTTCCTCAGGAACACATCGTTTCCTTGCATTGTTGGGACTCCTATCTTTCCTAAATAATAAAGACCTAACTTGTTCAACCTTTCTCTGTGTCTTAGTTGCTGAAACCCAGTCAACATTCTAATTGATCTCCTCTGTACTCTCTCTATTTTGTTGACCTTTTTCCTATAATTATGCCTACCACAATTATACACCATACTCCACAATTGACCTCACCAATACCTTGTACAATTTGACATTACAACCCAACTTCTATACACAATGCTCTGATTTATAAAGGCCAACACACCAAAATCTTTCTTTACCATCCTATCTACATGAGATTCCACCTTCAGGGAACTATGCACAGTTATTCCTAGATCCCTCTGTTCAACTTCATTCCTCAATTCACAATCATTTACCATGTATGTTCAATTTTGATTTGTCCTGCCAAGATGTATCATCTCACACTTATCAACATTAAACCCATTTGTCATGTTTCAACCCACTCTTCCAAATGATCTAAA
Organism: Malacoraja senta; assembly: GCA_038087875.1. Classification (NCBI taxonomy): domain Eukaryota; kingdom Metazoa; phylum Chordata; class Chondrichthyes; order Rajiformes; family Rajidae; genus Malacoraja; species Malacoraja senta. Next base: position 53,929,805 of record CM075978.1, on the reverse strand, counting down.
TCTCTCTGTACACTTTTAAAATCTACTTCATTATTCACACCACCTATCTTAGTATCATCCAGATTATTGATTCACATGACAAACAACAGTGGACCCAACACACATCCCTGAGGTACCCCTCTAGTCACTGACCTCCAACCTGACAAACATCCATCCACCATTGCTCTCTGACATCTCCCATACAGCCACTTTTTAATCCATCTTGCTATTCCTTACTAACCCTTCTTAACCAACCTTATTTCCTTATTGAACCTTGTCAAAGGCCTTACTGAAGTTCATCTAGACAACATCCACCACTTTACCCTCATCAATTTCCCTAATAACCTTTTCAAAAAATTAAAGATTAGTCAAACATCACAATCACAAATCCATGCTAATTCTTCCTAATCCTACCCTATTTATCCAAATTCTTATATATTGTCTTAAGTATCCTTTCCATTATTTTGCCCACCACTGATGTCAAACAACGTTCTTGTTAAAATTCTACTCTTTTCTCACATCTTTGTCCTCCTGTTCACTTACCTCAGGGCTATTATCTATTCGTACCTGCGGGACAGCCCTCATGTAATTATTGAAATGGTACCAGGTATATCAACCTTCTACCTAAACATCGGTCGGTAGTTTAGAAAACTCATACATACACCTTGTCTTCAGGTTTAAAGGGTCCTTCCTCCTGGTCCATCTGCAACAGCTTTTACTTTTCCTGTTCATAAATAGACTTGTATATCATAATTAACTGTTTCATATACTTTTTAAATTTCTATCTTTAACTGTTCCAAACTCGGTCTCTTGTAGGGACCTCTCCATTGTGCCACCTGCTCGGTTAGTTTGCATGCAACATCTCTTCAGTGCCAATGGCAGGGCATCGATCCAATTCAACTTTGTAATTAAACAAATCTTATTTATATTAACCTTCAATGTTCCATTTATTCTTTCCACCATGCCTGTGACTGCAGGTGTTACATACCCAAATGTGTATTTTACTCTAAGGGTCTCTATCACTAACTTAGCTACTCCCTAAATGAAAACAATCCGTTGTCAAAGCTGATTTCTGTAGGTCTACCAAACCTCTTAATTACCTTATTCATCATAAACGACACTACAGGGCTTATACCTAATCTAGTCTGAACTATATCCTGCCTTTTCCCAAGGTTATCATCCTCTGTTCTACATTCTAAAGTTGTTTTTTTGTTGTTGTTTTTTTCTGGCTCTCTCTCTTACATCGCTTTTCACTTATGGAACAATACCAACAAATCCTCCTTTAAATCCCTTTCTCTCTTGGGGACTCCAGTCCTGTTAGGGCTTATATCCAGATTAATTTCACTCCTGATAGGACTTTTTGAGGAAACGTTCCCCAAAGACATTCATTATTGGCATGTAATTCTCTGGCCCTGCTTGGTTCCGTCATAGGACTCACTTAGGTCCATTGTTTATTGACAACAGCTCCTCCTGCTGGTTTGCAAGTCTTTTTCCTATCTTTGCGATATTTCTCGACCGCAGAGACCAACTGTTCGCTGAATCTGCTTGACTTTAAGAAGAATGACATCCACCACAGTAGTTCATAATATAATGTTCATCAATCAACTCTCCACCTTTTCAGCTGGTTTTCCAGATAGGCTATTTGCCTTTCCTTGTGTATCTCCCCTTTGTTCCTTGGGGTTCCTCTTAAGTGGGTAACATTGTCTGAGGGCCTGCCATACCCTCTGCCTGACTGTGTCAAACAGTATGCCATTGCTTGTTACATTGTTCGCATCAGTTTATACCATCCATCTTCAGTAGTTCTGTCACTTTAGTAGTTCCCATCACTTTTACCAACAGTGCCTTCAAATCTTCCATGATCAATAATTGTCCCACGTTCTCCTCCTCCAAAGCCCTAATCCTTTTTTTAGCCCTCTCAGTTTATGGGTGCCCCAAGGGATAATCTGTGTCTGTCCTTCTCTTTTCTCTTTAAAGCGGTCTTATCACTTTATCCCAATGCTTCCAACTTTAATCCTTTCTGGTATGCCTTCTTTCTTATTCTAAATTCAATTTCTTGCTTCTCAAATATTCTATCCTTCTTGCAAATTCATTCACCTTTCTTTTTTAAATCTTCCACTGACTCCTCCTGCTTTATTACTTTCACGCCTGTCGTTTTACTACTTCTGTTATCTTCTAACTGCCTCTCTCTCCTTTCTTTCTAAACTTGAATGTTTACCAATTAACTTATTTCCAATTATTTCAATCCATATTCACCACTATTTTAAATGTCCAATTCCTAGCACTAGTAACAATTTTCCAAATTATCTTTACTGACTAGAAATCTAAAAGAACATCAGAAAAACCAAAAGCTGGTTTCACAACTTCCCCTTCTAGGTTACGAGGATACAAACAATTAATCGTTATCTTACAGCTGTTCGTCGCCTTTCACCATGACCTGATTTATTTAAAAGAACATACACCTACCTACAGTGGACATTTTTGATTCTAATAAAACTTACTTACTTACTCTTACAATGTGGCCTACAAATACAATAAACAAAATAATTATCACATATATAAACTTCCTCTTTCATTCCAAACCGTTTTTTACACACAAATCACATTCGTTCCATTCTTACTTCAAATAAATGCAACATCTTTTATATGTATTAAAATTCAAAATAACAGAATCAAATCATTTTTGTCTTCTCCAATTCCTGGGTATTTCTCTGCCCCCAGAGGCTCAGCATTCGCCCCAACGGACTATCAGGCAGAATGCGGGGGTCAGGCTTACCGCCCTTCCCCTCCCTTTTGGGCTTTCCGTTTTCATTGCCCGTCCTCCCGATCGGAATTCCCCCCCGATCTATTTCCCCCCGATCCATTTAATCGCCCGAATAGTACTTAATAGTCCGTTTTCTTACCCGGGTCTTGTGCACAAGAATCACTCGATTTGTCTCCTCGCGATTTCCAACTACTCCCACTTGTTTCTCTAATCTCTGGTCCCGGATATCACTTGCCCAAACCGCTGATGGCAAGCAAGGGGTCTTAGGGCCGCTGAATCAGCGGGGTGCACCGTCCCTTCTCCCATATACCATCGCCAGCTGGCCGGAGTGGCAATCCCGGACGAGCCCCCATCTGTGAGGTGCAAAAAACTGATTGCTCACAATCACGATGCCAGAGAATTTAGAGAAACAAATTTATTGATTAGCAAGTCTGCAGAGTCTGGTGTCTCCCCTATCAAGACACACCGAGACCAGGAAATTCACTCTCTTTTATTCACACCATTTTACAATGGTTTACACCTTTAATTCCTCCCCTTCGGGCTCCTTCCTATCAGAGCACTGAGGTGCACAATCTAACCGTAATGCCCCGTAACGCCCCGCAACGCCCAGGGTACCTCCCAGATCATACATCGCATGTGCATTTAAATGAGACATCTTGTCATGATGGGCGTGTGTACATATTCATGTAAGTTCATTGCCCATGCGCACAGAGAGTTGCTCATGACCCTTACCCTAGTTCTTTGCTGGGCTGTTGCTATCTCCTTTTTTCCCATCCTTGAAATGTCACCATTTGTACTCACGGCTATTATCTATCCGTGTGTCTGGTGTTCGTGATGATGAACACATCTTCTTTCTACTATACAAAGGGTTCTTAGTATAAATCAACTATACCTATTAACCCCTTCCTCACAGTACTCTGAGAAGTTTTTATTTAGTTATTTATTTATTTTATTTTATTTTTATTAGAAGCAGTGTACAAAAGTATATACATAATACATTTATTGTACAGCTTCAATTTTAATGATTAGCTAAAGATGAGAAAGAAGAAAGTAGAGAAAGCAAGAGAGAGAGAAAGTGAACGTGCAAGACTAGAACCCTAGACTACCAAATTGGTGTAGCCAAAGAGTGCTGTAAAAGAAATAAGAAAAACGTAAAGAAATAAAAAGACAAAAACAGAAATTATGTAAAATCAAATACTCAAAACTTTCGAATTAGAAATTCAGAAATTCTTGACGAATGTTGGAATAAACATCCTAATACAGAAAAATTAATATCTTATATATATAATATCTTATTAGACAGTGACATTCCATCGACGGACTTACACAGACAAACATGGGAAAAATAATTAAATCAAATAATAACGAAAGATACTTGGGAAGAAAGTTTACAACATATACATCAATGTTCATTAAATGCCAGACATTCTCTAATACAATTTAAAGTAATACATAGGTTACATTATTCAAAAACAAAATTACATAAAATCTTTCAACATATTTCACCTATATGTGATAAATGTCAACATTTAGAAGCTACCTTATCTCATATGTTTGCAAACTGTATAAAAATTAAAAAATTCTGGGTAAATATTTTTAGTATAATATCTAAAGTGACCAGCACACAAGTGAACCCGGATCCAAAAATTATAATACTCGGAACATCAGAATTAAATCAAACATTTACAACAACACAAAGAAACTTTATTGATTATAGTATAATAACAGGAAAAAAATTAATTCTAAAATTTTGGAAAGGCCCTACGGCCCCCACAATCAAAATGTGGATTATAGAAATGACGGAGACCTTAAACGTGGAAAGAATCAGATTTTCCCTGTTGGACAAACAGGAATTATTCGTTGGAACATGGTCTCCCTTTATTGATTATTTAAAGGGTCAGAATGGTTCAGCACGGGAACCTGACTAATGCTCGGGCTAAAAAATGGATGAAATGCTATATTCTTAAATGTACGAATATATCTCGAATGAAGTTTTTTTATTTTAATAAATTTTTCCATTCTTCTTTAACTATCTTTCTCTTTTTTTTTTTTTTTTTTTGATTTTTTATTTTTTTTATTTTTTTTTTCTCTCTTTTTCTTCTCTCTCTTTTCTTTCTTTACCTCATCTATCTTTTTAGTTCTATCTAGTTTAAAATTTAAAAAAAGGCAAAAGGTATTGGAGACAATGTAATAATAATTGATAATATTAACAATTCAAAAATGTAAGACTGTAATGATGCTAATAGGTTATGTACTTATCTCCAATAAAAAATATTTTCAAAAAAAAAAAAAAAAAAAAAGTGATGATATACCTGCTTCTTATCTCTTCCCACCCATCACCCAACCCGTAATTCGATTTAATTCCAAAATTGCGTTGCACCATACTATCCTTGTAATGAATCAATGAATGGTGTCCATGTCTTCGAAAACTGGTCTGGTTTTTCTGCTAAGACTAGTCTCATATTTTCAAGATGTAGCGTCTCAGACATGTTTGTAATCCACATTTTAAGAGTAGGGGCAGATGTATTTTTCCAAAATTTAAGTATTAGTTTTTTCGCCGTTATCAGGCCATAATTAAGGAAACATCTTTGAAATATTGATAGCTCAGGGCAGGCTTCTGATGTTCCAAGAATAATCAGTTCCGCGTGGGGGTCCAGTTTTGTTTTTAATGTTTTTGAGAAAATTTCAAAAATTCCTTTCCAAAAGTTATGTCGTTTTATGTAAGAGGTGAGGGAATGTGTTATAGTTGCTTCTTGAAGGAGACATTTGTCACAAATAGGAGATACATTTGAAAATATCTTATTCAGTTTAGTCTTTGAATAGTAGAGTCTGTGCAGTGTTTTAAATTGAATTAAAGTATGTCTAGCATTAATCGAACAGTTGTGTATATATAAAAGATTTTCTTCCCATCTGTCTTTTGGTATTTTTAGGCCTAGTTCCTGTTCCTCTTCCTTACAATCAGAGCTGCCAAGGAAAGGTACTCTGAGAAGTTGAGGAGCAAGTTTTCGGCTGGTGAATCTTTTTCAGTTTGGAAGGGCTTGCAATAAATCACCAGCTACAAGAGGAAAGCCCCCTGCTCTTTGGACAATCGCCAGCTGCCCAACAACCTGAATGAGTTCTACTGCAGGTTTGACAAGCAGAAATGTAACCCTGGTACCCCCTCCCCCCCTCCCCAACAAACACAGCCAGACCCCAGTCTGCAAAGAATGGACCCTTCTTCACCCACTCCTCCCCATTCACCACTTCATACATACATAAAGCAAAACTCCAGTCTGAAAAGACGGGACCATTTCCCACCCACCCTTCGCCAATCACCACCTCACGCCTAATTACCCACACCCTCCGTGATGCACAACATCACTTCTCCATCATCAACAATAAAAATAGAGGAGGTGGAGAGTTTTTTCAGAAGACAGAAAGGCTGGAAATCTCCAGGACCGGACAATCTTTCCCCCTCTACTCTCAAGCTCTGTGCCAAACAACTGGCACAGGTCTACACAGACATTTTCAACCAGTCCCTGCAAACCTGTACTGTCCCTGCCTGATTTAAAGTCTCCACTATTGTCCCTGTACCCAAAAAGGCAAGGATTGCTGTGGTTAATGACTACAGGCCTGTCGCACTGACCTCTGTAGTCATGAAGACCCTTGAAAGGCTTGTACTGGCCAAGTTGAAAAATATCATGAACCCTGCTGGACCCTCTGCAGTTTGCATATCGGGCCAATAGATCTGTGGATGATGCAGTCAACCTGGGCCTGCACTTCATCCTCCAGTACCTAGACCGCCAGGGGACCTATGCGAGGATTTTGTTTGTTAATCTTAGCTCTTCAACACCATTGTGCCAGAGCCACTACACTTCAAACTTTCCAAGTTGACTGTGCCTGAACCCCTCTGGTGGTGGATCACCAGCTTCCTGACAGACAGGAAGCAGCATGTGAGGCTGGGAAAGCACATCTCGGTCCCGCAAACCCTCAGCATAGGAGCACCACAAGGCTGCGTACTCTCCCCTCTCCTCTACTCCCTCTGCACCAATGACTGCACCTCCAATGACTCCTCTGTCAAGCCTCTCAAGTTTGCGGACGACACAACTCTGTTTGGACTGATCCAGGATGGGGAGGAATCTGCCTACAGACATGAAGTGTCACAGCTGGCGTCCTGGTGCCATCGGAACAACCTGGAGCTCAATGCTCTTAAGACAGTGGAATTGATTGTAGACTTTAGGAGAGCTCCCCCTCCCCTGACCCCACTCACCATCAACAACACCACAGTCACATCTGTGGAGTCTTTTAAGTTCTTGGAGTCCATCATCTCCAAGGACCTTAAGTGGGGGGCTACCATCGACTCCACAGTCAAAAAGGCACAACAGAGGATGTACTTCCTGCGGCAGCTGATGAAGCACAATCTGCCACAGGCAATGATGGTCCAGTTTTATACTGCCATCGTAGAGTCTGTCCTCACCTTCTCCATCATGGTCTGGTTTGGCTCAGCCACCAAGCACGACACCCGGAGGCTGCAGCGAATCGTCCGATCAGCAGAGAAGGTTATTGGTTGCAACCTTCCCTCCATTGATGAACTGTACACTGCAAGGACCAGGAAGTGAGCGGGTAAGATCACCTCTGACCCCTCTCACCCTGGCCACAAACTCTTTGAATCACTTCCCTCTGGAAGGCAACTCCGGACTGTCAAAGCTGCCACAGCCAGACATAAAAACAGCTTTTTTCCACTAGTAGCTCTACTCAATAACCAAATATCTGTAGCCTCCTTTTGCTCTGGTATTTTATTTAATTCACATGTTTAATCAATAATGTTTTGTGATTAATGTTTAATGTCTTGTGTTTCATTCGTACCTGTCACTGTATGTCATGTTGTCACTTGTGGGCGGAGCACCAAGGCAAATTCCTTGTATGTGAATACTTGGCCAATAAACGTATTCATTCATTCATTCATTCATTCATCCATTCATTCAGTTTAGTTGCATGCTATCCAGTCAGCAGAAAGACAATGCAGCAGAAAGACAATCGAGCCATTTACAGTGTATAGATACATGATAAGGGAATAACGTTTAGTGCAATTTAAAGCCAGCAAATTTCGATCTAGGATACTCCGAGGGTCACCAAAGAGGTAGATACCTTTTTTTCTACTTTTATTTATAAATTGTTCTGAAATAACAATAAATGCAGGATCTCTATTGGGAAATTCCATTAATGATGCCCTGTCGATCTTTCACTGTTAGTTTGGGGAAGGTGTTTGTGCCATTTCACAGGCACTTCTGACAGAATTATAGTGAGGGGCAGGGAAAGCTGAGGTGACAAAGGAAAACGCATGAAGGAAATGAAAGATGCCTTGGTGATCTAACCATCAACATCTTCGGTTGACAGTCCAGGGCAGCTTATTTTAACTGCAGAGTCTTTGTAGCCGAGGTCTGTTTGTTTTAAGACCAAACTCTAATGGGCATTTGCAGCTGTGGCCTGAGTCCTCCACTCTGCTTTAAGTGTCCTTGTTGCTACGATTCCACTCCATCTTTAGTCAAGGGTTGCAAATCTCACACCACCTCGTCCTAACTCTACAACAATTTAGTCAAACCCAGTCCATCACGGGTTCTGACCTCCCCACCATCGAAGGGATTTACAGGAGTCGCTGCCTCAAATAAGCAGTCAGCATCATCAGAGACCCACACCACTCTGGCCACATATTCATTTCACTTCTGCCATCGGGAAGGAGCCTGAAAACTGTAATGGCCAGGTTCAGGAACAGTTTCTTCCCTACAGGCATCAGGCTATTAAGCACTACAACCTCCAAATAAGTTCTGAGCTACATAGACTTGGGGACTGGGCTTGTCATTTTGCACTATTATTGTTTGTTTGTTTGTTTTTATGTGTATGTATCTATGTATGTATGTATGTATGTATGTATTTACATATTCTGTTTGTGTATACATATACTGTTGTCCTACTACGAGTAAGAATTTTATTGTTCTGTCTGGGACATATGACAATAAAACACTCTTGACTCTTTGACTCGTGGACTGTAATGATCTTCCATATCTTCTGCCCATCTTACATTTGTCTTTGTACAAATTGAATAGATTACAGATCCACAATTAAGTTGCTCTCTTAGTTGACCACACCTAGAGTATTGTGTGCAGTTTTGGTCTCCAAATTTGAGGAAGGACATTCTTGCTATTGAGGAAGTGCAGCGTAGGTTCACAAGGTTAATTCCCGGGGTGGCGGGACAGTCAAATGCTGAGAGAATGGAGTGGCTGGGCTTGTATACTCTGGAATTTAGAAGGATGAGAGGGGATCTTATTGAAACATATAAGATTATTAAGGGTTTGGACACGCTAGAGGCAGGAAACATGTTCCCGATGTTGGGGGAGTCCAGAACCAGGGGCCACCGTTTAAGAATAAGGGGGAAGCCATTTAGAACAGAGATGAGGAAACACTTCTTCACACAGACAGTTGTGAGTCTGTGGAATTCTCTGCCTCAGAGGGCGGTGGAGACCAGTTCTCTGGAGAATATCAAGAGAGAGTTAGATAGGGCTCTTAAAGATAGCAGAGTCAGGGGATATGGAGAGAAGGCAGGAACGGGGTACTGATTGCAGATGATCAGCCATAATCACATTGAATGGCAGTGCTGGCTCGAAGGGCCGAATGGCCAACTCCTGCACCTATTGTCTATTATCTATTAATTATGTTAATAAATTGTATCATTGATTTCAGCCGACCCAAAGGGACAGACACAATGGAAACTAAATTGTGGTGTTCTCTGAGAGTAGGATATGGATGTCGATGTGCTGATGTTAGGATGAGAGTGACAGAATTAACTAAATGATCAAATCAATATTTCAAGAAAGGCAGCCCTGTATAAGCAGATTGTGTTGTAGCTGCAATATGTGGGGGCTGATGGAAACCATTGGGAATTCAATGGCATCCGCTGTTCCAGGAGCTTCAGTTTAGAGTTGATGAGCTGGAGTCTGAGATTCAAGCACTGTGGCGGCACAGTAGTGCAGCGGTAGAGTTGCTCCCTTACAGCGCCAGAGACACAGGTTTGATTCTGACTTTTCCCTGTGACCACTTGGGTTTTCCACGGGTGCTCCGGTTTCCTCCCACACTCCAAAGACGTACAGGTTCGTAGGCTAATTGGCTTTGGTAAAGATTGTAAATTGCCCCTAGTCTGTCGGACTATGTTAGTGTATGGGGATCGCAGGTTGGCGTGGACCCGGTGGGCCAAAGGGCCTGTTTCTGCACTGTATCTCTAAACTGAAATGAACTAAACTAATCAGGAACGTTACCTGGGTACCTTGTTCCAGCAGATAGACATACAACTGCAAAAGAGGGTGCGACTTTAAGTGAATTGAAATGGGTATCCAGTAACACCATTACCGAGATATCTTTCATTACATTTATCAAACAAGTGCCAGGGTCTTGAAGTCTGTGTGTGTATGAGAGCAGAGATTGAGAACACTGATTATTGTATTATATACAGGGACCCATTTCACCAGGGGGATTAGAAAGGAATACAGGTGGACACTGTATGTTTTGTGGAATAAAAACTGTTCTTGGCAGTTTGAGGCCTGGAAGCTGTATTGCTTGTCTGGTGTCAGGCAGGGGAAAGATCCAGTTGTAGTAGCCCACCGGTGACACAGATATGTAGGACAACAAAGAAGACTCTGCTAAAGTGATGTAAAATATTGGGGTGTCAATTAAACATTAAAAAAAAGCCACAAAGGTTACAATCTCTGGATCACCACTGACCTGCAAATTAGCAAGTTCTCTATAAGATCAGAACATTAAATTGGCGGTTCAGATATGAGGCTGGTTTTCAATTGCGGCTTGTTTGCCAGCATGGTCAAGTTGGGCCGATGATCCTGTTTCCATGCTGTATGTCTCTATGACTAATTCATGGAGCTTCAGTAGCATTACTGAGGAGAGAAGGAGCTGTTCTGATGGGACGGGCTTTACTTGATTCAGTGTCTTAGTGCATTAAACCACTCAGACTGGGAATAAATATTTAGAATAAAGAGTTGAGAAGGGGGGCGAGGGGTGCAGGATTCTGACGAAGGAAAACATAGTCAGAATTGGCGCGGCCTTTCCTGCCGGGACCGGCCAGAGCTTCGACATTGACAAACATACTGACACACACACACACACACACACACACACACACACACACACACACACACACACACACACACACACACACACACATTGACACACACACACACACACACACACACACACACACACACACATTGACACACACACACACACACACACACACACACACACACACACACACACACACACACACACACACACACACAGACACACATACACACACATTGACACACACACTGACATACACGCACACTGACACGCACACTGACACACACACACCCTCTCATACATGCACACTGATGCACACACACTGACACACACACATGCACACTCACATGCACACTGACGCACATGCACAGTGACACACACTGACACACACACACCCTGGCACACACGCACACTGACACACACTGACACATACACTGACACACACACATGCTCACTGACACATGCGCACACTGACACACACACACACACACACACACTGATACACAAGCACACTGACACACACGCACACACACACTGATACACATGCACACTGACACACATGCACACTGACACACACGCACACACACACTGATACACACATGCACATGCACACTGACACACAAATACTGTGAACAGATATCCCCAAAGCCCTTGTTCATTCTCTCCACTTGCTCTCCATTGCCGCACCCCACAGTCTCACGGTGGTCCATGAAACAGATCCCCAGCACTGACCAACCCTTTCCAAAATCTACTGGTTTCTCCTTGGTAAAGCAGTTATCAGAGGGACTTTCACAAACAAGTGTCTGTTACATTCTGCATGGTCATTAACACCGCCTCCCTGTAACCTTGGAATAAATATGCACACCCTCCTGGGGGATTTGATGATTTGCGCTTTCTATCCCATGCAGTCTGTATGTGGCATTTTATCACACAGTCTTTGAAAGCCCAAACTCAATGTCAATTGTCTTCATTTACCCACTCCATTCCTCTGCCACATAACATTGACAGAGTGATGTGCAAGGCAGGTTGGCGTAAAGACGCTTGAGACAAATTGAGGCTCAGGTCAAGAATAAAGAAGGAGGCATGAGGCAAGTATGTGTTAGCTGGGATCAAGTGTATCCCTGGAGGAGTTTCGGCATGCTAAGGAAGGAAACCAGGAGGGCAAAAAGCGGGCAGGAGATAGCTCTGGCAGATAATATTAAGGATAATCCAAAGAGATTTTATAGTTACGTTAAGGGAAAAAAGGTACCCAGAGAGAGAACGGGGCCCCTCGGGAATCAAAGTGGTGATTGCAGTGTGGAGCCACAGGAGATGGGAAAGGTCAATGAATATTTCTCCTCTGTTTTTACTGTGGAGAAAGACATGAGGACCGGGGAACTTGGAGCAGTCAATTAAAGTGTTTTGAGGGCAGTCAGTATTACAATCGAGGAGGTGCTGAAGGTCCTGATGCATATGAAGGTAGACAAATCTCCCGGGCCGGTTCAAATATATCTGAGGACACTGCGGGTAGCTAGAGAGGAAATTGCAGGTACTCTGACTGAGATTTATGAGACATCATTAATTACAGGTGAGGTGCTGAAAAATTGGAAGGTGGTAAATGAGCAGGATGTTAATCGGTTGGGCAGGTGAGCTGAGGAATGACAATAGACAATAGGTGCAGAAGTAGGCTGTCGAAGGGGGCGCCGTTGAGTATGGCAGCCTTGCCTGCAGCTGTTCATCCTTTCATTCTTTCTTTTATTTTTTAGTCTGCCAAAAAGTTTTGTTTTCGAGGTCTTTTAGTCTTTTTATGCGGGGGATGGGAGGGGGGGTGGAAGGGGGAAACTGTTTTTCTCTGTCACTACCTGGTCGGGGTGTCTTTCCTCCGAGCCGCATCTTCACCCCCTCCTCGCAGCCTACCATCTGGATTGGCGCGGCCTTTCCTGCCGGAGACCGGCCAGAGCTTCAGCTTCAGCAGTGGCGCAGCACTGAAGTACCATCGCAGAGCGGGCGATGCCTTACTGGGGTTGATGTGTTGGAGCTCCGGTGTGCTGGGACTGCCGACTTTAACACGGTGGAGCTGTGGTCTGTTTCGTGTTCTTTTTCTAGGTCTGCATGAAACTTGAGAGTCTTCAAGGTACAACAGAAGTCTTTAATATATTACTCAATGCTGGCAGCAAGACAACTCAAAATGGCTGCACAGACAGGAAAAAACTATATACAAAACATCTCCATTTGTCCTGTGCAGCGCCACCTGCTGCACGGGAGGAGCAACGGGTCCTCCCACCTCACACAGTCCACCAAACATCTCACTCCCCCTTTCCAGTTTGAACGTCTCTATTCCTGAATGAGTGGCCTTGGGGGAATACCACGATTGCAACGTGTCAATCGACGAAGGACCACAGGCAGATCGGCGGGGAGTACGTCTGGCGGCACTTCGTCAATGTCAGTCTCTCCAATATCCACACGATTAAGCACCGTGGCGTCCGACTGCTTGGTTTTGGTCAGGGTCTGTGCAGTCTTCGCTGGAGGAACGCGGCTTCTTAATTGGTCATCATGCCGTCTGCATTGTCCTTCTTGTCCTTGGATGGTGTACATTTTGGTTCCAATGTGAGCCATGATCCTGCCAGCGCACCATTTGCTTTCCTTGGTCATATAATTGCGGTAATATACGTAGTCGCCAATGTCGAATTTGGACTTGTTCGACTACGTTGGCTGAGTGCGCGCTGTATAAGAGTTACGGGTCGGGTTCAAAACTGATAGGGGAGAGCGCACTTGATGTCCAAGCATCATCTCCACTGGAGTTCGACCGGTAGTGCAGTTTCGATATTGCTGTGAGAAATCGCGCAATGCCAATTGTTTTGATTTCTTTTAGATTCCTACAGCACGTTTCATGGCCTGCTTGAAAACGCCGACGAGCCTCTCTGCCTCACCATTTGAGGGCGGATGAAAAGGTGCTGATGTCAGATGCACGATTGAGTGTTGTTTGCACCAGTCACCGAACATTTGCGAGGCAAATTGGGGTCCATTGTTGCTTACGATTGTTAAGGCCAATCCCCAAATGGCGAACAAATCGTCGAGCGCAGAAGTGGTTGTTTCGGTGGTTGGATTCTTATTCATTTGGATAACATGTGGCGATTTCGAATGGGCGCCCATGACGACCAGCCCCATGTCCTCCAGGAACGGTCCGGCAAAATCTATGTGGATTCGCTGCCGTGGTTGGTCGGGGACGGGCCATGCGGAGGTCTCTTCCGGCGGATTCAGCGCTGTTTCGGTACATGGTGTGCAGTCCTTGCAGTGGTCGGCTAAATCGGTCTCGATATTTGGCCATCACACATGCATGCGGCGAGCGCCTTCATTCGCACAATTCCAACGTGTCTTGTGCAACATTTTCAGAATTTGCGATTGGAGTTTCCATCAGAATGATCACTCGACAATCGTGGAGCAGAATGCCATCCTTTGAGGAAATTTCCGTTTGCGCATTCTTTAATGAGCGGAATTCCTTGTTCAGCTTAGAACTGTTCGGCCACCCCTGAGTGACAAAATGTCGTACCTTCGACAAAATGGGGTCTGTGCTCGTGTAGTTGGCGAACGTCCTTGCGGAGACAGGGAAATCGGCGATGACCCGCGTGTTGAGCACGTTCACGTCCGTCTCAATTTCCATAATTGCCTCCTCTTTATCGAATGTCAGGTCTGGTCCAATCGGTAGAAGAGACCGTGCATCGGCATTGGCATATTCGGCAGACTGTCGATAAATGATGTGGTAATCATATCCCATCATGATCAGTGCCCACCCCACACAGTACACCAAATATCACAGTCTGCGGAGCTTCCAGCCGCGGGCGGTGCAGGCTTTAACAACGCGGGGCCCTGGGATCTTTCGCCGAGGATTGCCATGTGGAGCCCGGCCCAGCTCGGCCTGTGGACTTCCGGAGCCGGGGTCTCCGGTAGGAAGCGGCCGATTCAGAACTCCAAGCCGCTGAGAGTGTTCTTCCATCATCCGGCGAGAGGGCCTGAACATCGGGGCGCCATTGCAGCGACTGCGAAGGCCTCAATAGGCCACGACCATGGGTGAACATAGAGGGTTAATCCCCCCCCCACAATAATTTAGCCACCAGTGATGGAGTCTGTAGTTATTTACTCCTCTCCCCTTTTGTAACATTTGCAGTCCTCCTGTTCTACGACACCACCCCAATATCTGAGTAAAACACAATGATTTTGAGTAGGGACAATACCATTCCCACTTTTACATCCTCAATAATCTAAAGAGTTGCCTTATCCTTCTCTTGCAACAGGACATTATGAAGCACCTCTTGCACTACCATGGGCTTATTTTCTAATTAAGTGTTTTTTTGTATGAATGTATATTTCCTTTTCATTTTCACTATCGTAGAATTTATGTGAAATTCATGTATCATTTATGTTTTTTGTGTTTGTCCGTGTCTATGTGCCTTTCTGCTGCTGCAAGCAAGATTTTCATAACCTGTACCAACACTTCTCCGTACTTGTGCAAATGACAATTAACTCGACGACTTACACCAGACTGAAGAAGGGTTCAGACCCGAAACATCACCTATTCCTTTTCTCCAGAGTTGCTGCCTGACCCGCTGAGTTACTCCAGCATTTTGTGTCTATCTTTGACTTCAGATCCAGAGTGGAATGG
Organism: Malacoraja senta; assembly: GCA_038087875.1. Taxonomy (NCBI): domain Eukaryota; kingdom Metazoa; phylum Chordata; class Chondrichthyes; order Rajiformes; family Rajidae; genus Malacoraja; species Malacoraja senta. The sequence continues at coordinate 53,914,323 of CM075978.1, read as the reverse complement.
GGAACAGTTCCACCGCCGGTCTCTTTTGCAGCTGTTCTCTTTACCCTTTCCAAAGTCATTGATACCTCCTCTCTCAGTAAGCTGGTGGCAAGGAAAATTCACAATATTAATTTAGGAATTCAACTCTGCCCTCTATCTCCAGAGAAGCATTTCCTTCAAGATCCTTTAAGGTTTCATCAGATCAGTCCTCACACTCTGACTAACCTTTTGTTATTTATATGATGTATATAAAAGAACTCTTTGTTTTCTTGCTCCCAAGATGGATTTGCTGTTAGCAGCGAATCTATGCACATACACATTTCTTTATAGACCTCCATTATGCTTGTTGCATGCATCTTGGATTTTCGGCTGTGTTACGAGCCAATTGAGAAGGGAAAATTAAACTAAACAGAATTTATAATCAGGGTCCCAATGCTTCCATTCATTCATTGATAATGGGGCCAGAGAAGATCAAGAATCATCTCGTTATTAGTCTAAGATGAAAAACATGTTGAATTTTAATACGGTTTTATTGAAACATTAAAATAAAATGCTGCCTGCAATGCTGCTAGTGCGCAAAATTTGCCCTGACCACTTCTGACCCCAATTAGAGAAAAGCATCGCGTAGTGCGTGCTTTGATAATCACATGTGTTGTATTTTAAATGAGTTGTCGGTTTTGAGGACACACTGTGCGTATGTTTTAGTTGACCGTCCATTATTTGACCCTTTTGATCCAAAGGGTAAATCAGATACTTAAAGTCTATTATCTTGAACTCCTTGCAGGGTGATGTTAATCATTGCGGTTATGAAAACTTTGAAATGTTCTCCTGATGTAACAAGAAGATTAAGATTCAGAATGCAAGTCTTCATGCAGAGAGGCATGTCTGGACTTGCCCATCTCTACTCATGTGTGGTCTTCATCTAGGACCCTCATTTCCAGGATAAGGCAGGAGTTCCAAATGTCAGACCAAGGTCATAAGGTCATGTGATAGAAGTAGATTTAAGTCATTCAGCCCATCAAGTCTTCTCCACCATTCAATCATGGCTGATCTATCTTTCCTAACTCCATTCTCCTGCCTTCTCCTCATAACCTCTGACACCCGTACTAATCAAGAATCTATCTATCTCTGCCTTAAAAATATTCGCTGACTTGGCCTTGGAGATAGCGACCATGTTGTGGTCGCTACCTCCTAAAGGGCCTGTCCCACTTTCACGACCTAATTCTGTCGTGGAATTCTCTGCCTCAGAGGGCGGTGGAGGCAGGTTCTCTGGAAGCTTTCAAGAGAGAGCTAGATAGGGCACTTAAAAATAGCGGAGTCAGGGGATATGGGGAGAAGGCAGGAATGGGGTACTGATTGGGGATGATCAGCCATGATCACATTGAATGGCGATGCTGGTTCGAAGGGCCGAATGGCCTACTCCTGCACCTATTGTCTATTGTCTATTCACGACCTTTTTTACTCGTGGACATTTTTCATCAGGCTAGAAAAACGGCCCGACCTACTTGATGCCACGAGTACCTACGACTAGTATCATGACCTACCTACGACCCCTTATGACCTCCTACGACCTCGTGACGACCATGCTGTGAGTATGAGTCAAGGGCAAACTCGGCAGAGGTCGTGAATTAGGTCGTGAAAGTGGGACAGGCCCTTAATGGTTCCATTACCTTGAGTTCCCTTATCAAATCCGGTTCATTACATAACACTAAATCCAGAATTGCCTTCTCCCTGATAGGCACCACTACAAGTTGCTCTAAGAATCCATCATAAGGAGGAGCAGTGATATATGCCTTCGGGGGGGGGGGGGGGAGCTTGGAGTTGACAATGTTCCTATGACCTTCAAGATGGCACTGGAGGTCACAGAATCGGGGGGAGCTGGTGAAGACATTTTGACATCCAGTGCTTCAGGCAATAAAGGTTTGAGCACACTGTGCCTATGGGGAAAGGAGAGGGCATGAAGACAGTGATTGGAGTTCTAAACAAGATGACCATCCCAGATGGTATCGCACTTCTCGAACATGGTTCACTCATCCAATTGCGTAGTGTGTAAACCATCATATTCCTGACAATGGGGCAGTCTGATAAAGGGTCTCGACCCGAAACGTCACCCATTCCTTTTCTCCAGAGATGCTGCCTGTCCCCGCTGAGTTACTCCAGCATTTGGTGTCTATGTTCCTGACAGTGACGGGTATTAGAGAATGTTTTAGATGTCAGGAGCTGAGTGTAGAAAGCCAGCCTTTGATTAGATCTTGCACTCATGGCACTTACTTAGCTGCACCAGTTAATTTCCTTGTGAGTTGCCAAGTTTTCATAAGTAGCAACAGCAAAATGAACAGATCATCTGTTTTCACAATGATGGTCAAAGAATAAGTAATGATTCGGACACAGAAGAGAAATCTAAGAAGGAAATGTGCAATAACATGTAGAGGGTTTAATGCTGCAACGGTTCTTTGTTGCCACATGTACTGAGGTCCAGTGGAATTTGTTTTTTTCCTACAATTCTGTAAAGTATTGCTATAAATAAGCACAATCTTAGATTAAGTTCAAAGTGTAACGAAATAGTCCATTGAGACAATATACAAGAGACACCAGGTTTTGGCACCATTTTCAAAGCCCAAGTTGCTTTAAGGGCAGCTGGCCACAAAGGCCCATTGTCCTGGCGACATTGCAGGGTCGGCCTTCTGATTTTTCCTTTAATTTCAAAAACTTTACTCAGAATAAAAAATATACACAAAACAAAAATTTGTGCAAAAATTCTTCATACATTCTTAGTGTCCATACATTCAATAGTATCAGACTCAGAGGTGTTCACACTAATCTCCACTCCAGGTGCCCTGAGGTGATACCCCTCCCCTTGTTTATAGGGGTGTCCCCACCAGACTATGACCCTCAATGTCCAGATGTGGAAGGTCCCCAGACCGTGGTCTTCCACCACAGATCTTTCGCATTTTTCCCACAGCCTTCTGATGAGTACATCGTTCACATGCCGTCCTGGGTCTCCTCCACCATCAAAGTGAGGCCAAAGTGGAGGAACAGCACCTCATATTTCACTTGGGCAGCTTATAACCCTGGGGTAATAAAGTCATAATTTCATAAGGAATAGTTGAATTAGGCCATTTGGCCCATCAAGTCTACTCCGCCATTCAATCATGGCTGAACTATCTCTCCTAACAATCCCTCTTGTATTCACTGGAGTTTAGAAGGATGAGGGGGCATCTTATAGAAACATATACAATTATAAAAGGACTGGACAATCTAGATGCAGGAAATTTTTTCCCAATGTTGGGCGAGTCCAGAACCAGGGGCCACAGTCTTAGAATAAAGGGGAGGCCATTTAAGACTGAGGTGAGAAAAAACTTTTTCACCCAGAGAGTTGTGAATTTGTGGAATTCCCTGCCACAGAGGGCAGTGGAGGCCAAGTCACTGGATGGATTTAAGAGAGAGTTAGATAGAGCTCTAGGGGCTAGTGGAATCAAGGGATATGTGGAGAAGGCAGGCACGGGTTATTGACTGGGGACGATCAGCCATGATCAAAATGAATGGCGGTGCTGGCTCGAAGGGCCGAATGGCCTCCTCCTGCGCCTATTTTCTATGTTTCTATGTTTCTATGTTTCTATGTTTAACACAATTCTCCTGCTTTCTCCCCATAACCTCTGACACCTGTACTAATCAAGAATCTATCTATCTCTGCCTAAGAAAAATCCACTGACTTGGCCTCCACAGCCTTCTGTGGAAAAGGATTCCACAGATTCACCACCCTCTGACTAAATAAATTTCTCCTCATCTCCTTCCTAAACGAACGTCCTTTAATTATGAGGCTATGAACCTCTAGTCCTAGACTCTCCCACTAATATTGATTTCTCTAACTTCTCTAACATTCCCTCTCTCTCCATCCCTCCCCCACCCTAATTGTCCGACTAGTCTCACTGTCATCCTGGGTAGTTTCACTGTTTGCATTCACTCATTATCACCTTCTCCACAGCTAACAATGGATCATTGTGGGCTCCACCTTCCCTTGATCACTGTTGCTGGCTTTGATTTGTCCTTTTACATACCTTTCATTCACTTGTTCTTTGTACCTCATCATACCTCTAGTTTCCTTCTCTCCTGACTCTCAGTCTGAAAAAGGGTCTCAATCCATAACATCACCTATTCTCTTTCTCTGGAGAAGCTGCCTGACCCGTTGAGTTACTCTGGCACTTTGTGTCTATCATTAATGGATACTGCCTATGATGGGGAAACAGGAATCTGAGGAAGCGTTGGGCTTGAATCAGCATTTGAATGAGACTGATTCACAGCTCAACCCCATATCTGCACAATTATTGCCCGCGTGACTCCTTCCCGAACTGAAACCTACCAGCCTCGATATTGCAAGCTCCAAGTTGACCTTCAGCATCCACTCCATCCTTGCATCTTCTGTTAAGTGCTGGCAGTACATTAAAAAGCAGTGAGTTGGACATGCGGTAATTGAGTATGGTGAGTGCCCTGTTACTGCTGAAAGCCCCATTATGGGAGAACCTTGCAAAAAAATACAGCCCTTAGTCCAGAGGTGTCCAAGCTGAGAACATCTCACAATTTACAGGCTTTGGCTCACCACTCTGTGAAGCCATTAACGGCATCGCAACGTTTTGTGCTAACTCTGTCAGCTGCTGTTTCAAAACCTGCCAGAAAGTTACAAAGCGAAAGTCATCTCATGCTAATTTCACTTTCAGGATATCTTATTGCTGTCTCATTAGTAACTCATTAGCTTCTGCTTATTTACTCTATTAACACTTAACCTCCACTGTCAATTCTTAACCACCTCTCCTCTAAGAGGAACAATCCCAACCTCTACAGTTTCCCTGCATCGAAACAGAAAGTGCTGGACTAACTAAGCATGAATAATGAAAGGTTTATGGGCTTGTCCCTCCCATTTACGGGCCTGTCCCACTTAGGCGACTGTCAAGTCATAGCAGGTCGTTGAAAAACCGGCGACTGGAATGGCGACTGTCAAAGTGGAACACATACACACATCGCTTCCTTCACCAGCCAGTTAGGCAGGCGGGGGACAGGGCAAGTGGGGGAGCGCTGTCTGAGTGAAATTCACACGGTGCAAAGCCAATGTGTTACAGACACACACCACGATTAACAGGAAGGTTGGCGCTGTAATTAAGACTGTGAAAGCACAGTGTACGGGAAGGGTCACTTCAGTTCTTTAAAAGGGGGGGAGAGGGGGGAGAAGGGGGGGAGAAGGGGAGACGGGGCGGGGAAAAGGAGTGGAGACAACATTTAAGAAACTCGGCAGACATATTGTCAGTTATCCTTGGTTCTGAAAACTACTGTTTACGTTTTTTTCCCTCTGAGCCAATGAAATTCACCGGTCAGCACCGGCGCTAACCTACGAGAACCTACGAGAAACTACGACCTCCTGGCGACCCACTGCCACTGCACATATGGCATGAGAATTCTCGCTACTCTCCATGGCGTGAACATGTTGAAAAATTAGCGGCAACCAGAATGAAGCCGCGACTAGTTACGAGAATGCGGGAACTACTCACTACCATGCAGGCGACATCCCGGCAACCTCCGGCGAACATGTGGCAACCTTGTGGTGACCTCATAGTCTCTTGTAGTTGCCTAAAAAGTTGCGTAATTGGGACAGGCCCATAGGCGACTCTTTAGGCGACTGCCAGGGACTAGTATTCATGGAATTCACCTACGACACCTGGCGACAAACCTATGGTAGCACCTACGACAACCTATGATTACACCTACGTCAACCTACGACAGCAAAAATTGTCGCAACTGTCGCCGAAAATTTTTCAACATGTTGAACATTTTGCAGCAGTAGCCTGTAGTCTCCCAAAAAATCACCTAAGCGGGACAGGCCCATTAGAGTAGATGTGGAGAGGATTTTTTCACTATTGGGAGATTCTAGGATTAGAGGGGGCACAGACTCATAATAAAATGACATATCTTTAGAATGGAGATGGCGAGAAATTTATTTAGACACAGGGTTGTGATTCTGTGAAGTTCATTATCACAGATGGCGGTGGAGGTCGTCATTGGATATTTTTAAAGCAGAGTTTGATAGGTTCTAGATTAGTAAGGGTGTCAAAGGTTACGGGGAGAAGGTAGGGGAATGGGTTTGAGAAAGAAAAATAGATCAGTCGTGGCCAAATGGCAGAGAAGACTCAATGGGCCTAATTCTGCACATACTGTATGTCATGTTATGGTAAGGCAGCATCTCTGGAGGGAATGGATAGGCAGTTTCTGGTCGAAACCCTTTTTCTCTGCATAACTAATTTATAGAGTCATACAGCATGGAAACAGCCCTGTCAGCCCACTGAGTAAGTTGTCCATCAGATAGCAATCCTACACTACTCTTATTGTATTCTTCCCATATTCCCCTGTATACCCCACAGATTCTATCACTCACCTACACTCTGACCATGATGATGGCCAATGACTCTACCCACACACACGTGGTCACAGGGAAAGCGTGAAAACACCACAGGTTGTGATTGAATCCAGATCATTGTAACTGTGAGGCAGTGGCTCCATTAGCTGCACCACAGGGTCACCCCGTTGTTCCTCATTGCTGTTAGCATTTGGATAAACAGTAAAATGGAGATTCATATCAGTGTATCTTTCGAGAGCACATGTGTGGGGTCATCAATATGGTTCTACCAGTGATGATCCTACGTTGCAGTTGTGTACTTTGAGATGAAAACTTGTTCAGCCTTGTATATGCATGTGTCATCACACATACATAGCGGGTGGCACAGTGGCACAGTGGTAGAGTTGCTGCCTTACAGCG
>CM075978.1:53796622-53907342 GCA_038087875.1 Malacoraja senta | reverse complement strand
GAGACAACTGAGAAGGAGCATCCACATCTGCTTTTCTGGCTGAAATCCTTAAAAGGTAAAGAAAATTAGAGCCAAAAGGAAAAGCAGGGGATTGTAAACTTAAGGTAATTTAACGGCTATCAGAAGAGGGAGTATCAAGAATACCCACCTCCTTGACAATGATAGGACCCAGCATCTGCATGCTAAAGACGAGCCTGAATCATTCATAACCATGAAGATAGACGCAAAGTGCTGAGAAACTCAGCGGGTCAGGCTGCATCTCTAGAGAAAAAAGATGGGTGACGTTTCGGGTCAGAACTCTTCTTCAGACACCTTTCGGGCCGCCGTAGCGGCGACTGTGGAGGACTCAAATAGGCCCCGACCACGGGTGAACATGGAGGAAGTGGACTGAAATTTGCTGCCTTCCCTCACAGTGGGAAACGTTGATCCCGCTGTGGGGGAATGTTTTTTATGTTCAATGTTAAATTCTATAATGTTGTGTTTATTTTATTGGTGTGCTGCAATGGCAACTCAAATTTCACTGCACCAATTGGTGTATGTGACAATAAATGTCCTTTGTCCTTTGTCCTCATCCTTCTTCAATCTGAAGCAGGGTTCTGACCCGAAACATCACCCATCCTTTCTCTCCAGACATGTTGCCTGACCCGCTGAGTTACTCCAGTACTTTGTGTTTGTGCTCGGTATAAACCAGCATCTACAGTTCCTTTCTACTCATTCATAACCACGCCTGGATCATGTGCCCGATAAATGCACTCCAGAATTAGCTGCACTCAGACCAAGTTGTTCCAGTACACTAATAAGACTTGCATCTATCCAATAATGTTTAAGATTGTAGAAACAAGGAACTGCAGATGCTGCTTTACCAAGGTAAGACTCAAAGTGCTGGGGTAACCCAACGGGTCAGCCAGCATCCTTGGAGAACATGGATAGGCAACGTTTCAGGGCATGACCCTTCTTCAGATTGTTTAGGTTTGTCCTGTACATTAAAAACAGGACAAATTCAACGTGCCTAATTCTAATTTACTGCTCCATCAGTATACACTCAAACATCAGCTAAACGATGGAAGTTATAGTCATAAAGACTCAAAGAATAAAATTTCATTATATGCTATTTTTAGACCCTTTAGAAGAAGCAATGAATATTAAGGCTGATTCACAAAAACTAATATCATATTTTTATAATAGTATATTAAATAGAGAATTACCCTCAACAGAGGCACTAAGAGAAGATTGGGAACATGAACTAATGATAAAGATCCCAAAAGATAGATGGGATAAGTATCTGGTGAACACACATAATTGTTCCATTAATGCAAGACATAATTTAATTCAATTTAAATTATTACATAGACTATATTATTCAAAAACGAGGTTGAATAAATTCTACCCAAATGTCTCTCCCAGATGCGATAAATGTTTGTTTCAAAATGCCAATATAACACATTCATATGTAGGATGTACAAAGTTGAATAAATTTTGGAGCAATATATTTGATATATATACAAAGCTCTTCAAGTCAAGAATAGAACCTAATACGGAATGGATTATATTTGGAATAATAGTAGAAGATATCAATTTAAACATAGACCAAAAAGTATTCTTTAATTATGGGTTAATAATTGGAAAGAAATTGATACTTAAATTTTGGAAAAATACAGCTATACCAACTATTAAAATGTGGATTAGGAATATGACGGACATAGCACACCTTGAAGAAATGAGACTCCGCCTAATAGATAAATATGACCAATTCTTAAGGAGTTGGTCCCCTTTCATCGACTTTTTGGAATCATGTGATGCAGCAGTACCGTAAAGATTACTGATTGCAGGTCAGGTCGTGGATAGATTTACATCTCCGAACAAAGATTTGAATATTTCTTTTTTAAGGGTCTTTTTCTACTATTTCTACTTTCTATATTTTCTTTTCTTATATACACACTTCACGTTTTTCTATTTTCTACTATTTATTTTTCCTCTTTTTCTTCTCTCTATTTTTATTTTTTTATTTTTTTTACCTCCTTTTCAAAAACATAAAACTAGAGGTTGTACATAGAATGTATTACGTTATGACATAGTTGGCACCTAAAATTAGGTACCACTGTATTGTTTTGTATTGTATTAACTTCTAATAAAATACAAAAATAAAAAATAAATTTTTTAAAAGACTCATACGGCATGCAAACATGCCCTTTGGCCAGACTTCATGCCCACCAACATGCTCATATCCCTCTAAATCTGTGCTATCTGAGTAACCATCTAATGGGTTTTTTAAATGTTGTGATGGTACCTGTTTCAATTACCTCCTTCAGCAGTTCATTACCATATACCTACCACCGTTTGTGGAAAAAAAGTTCCCTCTCAAGTTCCTATTAAATCTTTCCCACCTCATCCTAAACCCGTGTACTCTGGTTCTTGATTCCCCTACTCTGGGTAAAAAGACCCTGTGCATTTACCGTATCTATTCCCCTCGTGATCTTATACACCTCTATAAGATCACCACATCCTCCTGCGCTCCAATGAATTAAATCCTGGCCTGCTCAACCTCTCCCTATTGTTCAGACCCTCGAGTTCTGGCAACACCCTCGTAAATCTTCTCTATTCCCTTTCCAACTTAACAACATATTTCCTATAACAGGGTGACATAAACTTCAACAGTGCCACCAAATGATACATGATCACCAATAACTTGCTCACTGACCACCAATTAAGGTTTCACCATGACCACCCTGCTCCGGACCTTATCACAGCCTTGATGCAAATGTGGTCCAAAGACCTGAATTGCAGGGGTAAGGTGGAAATGACTAACCTTGATATCAAGGCAATATTTGACTGAGCATAGCATCTAGGAGTCGTGGTAAAGCTCTAGTCATGGGGCATTAAAGGAAAAGACTGCAGTGGTTGGGGTCGAACCTCACACAAAGGAAGATGGTTGTGCATGGTGGAGGTCCAATCCCAGCACATCAGGACAGGCGTTTCTCAGGATTAAGTGTGCAAGGCCCAACCATTTTCAGCTTCATCAATGACCTTTCTTTTATTGGGAAGTATTAATGTTTGTTGGCAATTGCACAAGGTTTGATTCTAGCCATAACTTCTCAGAAAATGAAACACTTCAAACTTGCATTCAATGAGTTATACAAAATAGTTTTAGTTTTCGTTTTAGTTTTAGCTTTTGTTTATTGTCACGTGTACTAAGGTACAGTGAAAGATTTTTGTTGCGTGCTAGCCAGTCAGTGGAAAGACAATACTTGATGACAATCGAGCCATTCACAGTGTACAGATACATGATAAGGGAATAATGTTTGGTGCAAGATAAAGCCAATAAATTCCGATCAAAGATCGTCCAAGGGTCTCCAATGAAGCAGATAGAAGTTCAGGACTGCTCTCTAGTTATGGTAGGATGGTTCAGTTGCCTGAATAGTCAGCTATTATCTGGTAGGTGACAGGTAACACTCACGCCACGCTAGTAATATTAACATCTGCAACTGAAGTCTAACCATCCAACCTTGATATTCAATGACATCCCTAAGTCCCTCAACATCAACATCCTGGGGTCAAAATTGACCAGAAACTCAACCAGGCCAGCAACATAGGGACCGTGTAGCAGTGTAGCAGCTTGCAATCGTTGCTTGCTGCTGCTGGTGCCGACGATGGCTGCCACGTTTACTGCTCCTTGCTGTTTTGTATGTGTTTGTTCGTTTGTGTCGTCTGTGAAAACCCTACAAAGATTACTCTCACGAGAGAGGTACTCACAAACATCGGACATACAGTGCCTCCAAACATCGTTCCGGATTTCTCTCACTCGCTGGATTATTTGGACATACTCGTCGGCGGGGCTGTGGCTGCGTTCAAGGTCTTGAGACGGAGGAGGACCCGTGGGAAGTGCTCTGGAGCACTCACCCGACTCCGGCGACGAGGATCACACACACCGCTCCCAAGCATATTCCTGGCAAACGTACGTTGTCTCAATAACAAAATGGACGAACTGCAACTCCTGCGCCGGACAAACAAGGACCTCCTCAGCCGCTGCCCTGTGCTTGACCGAGACCTGGCTGTGTGAGTCGACCCCGGGCAACGCGCTGCAACTGGCTGGCTTCCAACTTCACAGAGCGGACCGCAAAGTGGAGGCAGCGGGAAAATCAAGAGGCGGTGGAATATGCTTCTATACCAACCAGGACTGGTACAGCGACATCATAGTACTGTCAAAGTTCTGCTCTCCCAACCTAGAATCCTTCTTTATAAAGGCTGCCAACCATTCTACTCTCCAAGGGAATTTAACTCCTGTATCACGCTGGAGTTTACATCCCCCCACCCCCATGCCTGCATAGTGAGGCGCAAATGCAACTCACTGACCAGGTAATGAGGGTAGAGAGTGACTTCCCGGACTACACGGTCATTGTTTTGGGGGGACTTTAACAAAGCTAACCTCAGCTATGACCTTCCAAAGTACAGACTTCATGTTACCTGCCCCACCAGAGGGGAGAGAACACTTGACCACTGTTACACGTCAATCAAGAATGCATATCGCTCTGTTCCCCGGGCGGGTCTGGTTCTCTCTGATCCTTGTCTAGTTCACCTTATTCCGACCTACAGGCAGAAACTAAAATCTGCTAAGCCTGTGGTCAGAACAACAAAAAGATGGACAAGAGAGGGCGTTGAGAACCTACAATCCTGCTTTGACTGCACGGATTGGAATGTGTTCAGGGAAGCAACTACAAGCCTCAATGAGTATACGGACACTGTATCATCATATGTCAGCTTTTGTGAGGACAGTTGCATTCCCACTAGGACCCGGACCTGGTTCAACAACGACAAGCCCTGGTTTACAGCAGAACTCAGACAGCTCTGACGGTCTAAAGAGGAGGCCGACAGGAGCGGGGATGCAGACCTCTACAGGCAGGCCAAGTACAAGCTGAGAAGAGGAATCAGAGCTGCCAAGGAAAGGTATTCTGAGAAGTTGCGGAGCAAGTTCTCAGCTAGTGATTCTTCTTCAGTTTGGAAGGGCTTGCAAGAAATCACCAGCTACAAGAGGAAAGCCCTCCCGCTCTTTGGACAATCGTCAGCTGACCAACGACCTGAATGAGTTCTACTGCAGGTTTGACAAGCAGAAACGTAACCCTGGTGCCCCCTTCCTCCCTCCCCAACCAGCACAGCCAGACCCCAGTCTGCAAAGACTGGACCCTTCTGCACCCACTCCTCCCCATTCACCACTTCACACCTACTTGAAGCAAGACTCCAGTCTGAAAAGACTGGACCCTTTCCCACCCACCCCTCTCCAATCACCACTTCATATCCAATTACCCATCCCCTCTGTGCTGCACAACATCACTTCTCCATCAACAATAAAAAATAGAGGTGGAGAGGCTGTTCCGAAGTCAGAAAAGCCGGAAATCTCCAGGACCTGACAATGTTTCCCCCTCTACTCTCTAGCTCTGTGCTGAACAACTGGCACAGGTCTACACAGACATTTTCAACCAGTCCCTGCAAACCTGTACAGTCACTGACTGCTTCAAAATCTCCACTATTGTCCCTGTACCCCAAAAGGCAAGGATTACTGGTCTTAATGGCTACAGGCCTGTCACACTGACCACTGTAGTCATGAAGACCCTTGAAAGGCTTGTGCTGGCCAAGCTGAAAAATATCACAATCCTCCTGCTGGACCCTCTGCAGTTTGCTTATCGGTCCAATAGATCTGTGGATGATGCAGTCAACCTGGGCCTGCACTTCATCCTCCAGCACCTAGACTGCCAAGGGACCTATGCGAGGATCCTGTTTGTTGATTTTATCTCTGCATTCAACACCATCGTGCCAGAGCTACTACACTCCAAACTTTCCGAGTTGACTGGGCCTGAACCCCTCTGTCGGTGGATCACCAGCTTCCTGACAGACAGGAAGCAGCACGTGAGGCTGGGAAAGCACATCTCGGACCCGCAAACACTCAGCATAGGAGCACCGCAAGGCTGTGTACTCTCCCCTCTCCTCTACTCTCTCTACACCAATGACTGCACCTCCACAGACACCTCTGTCAAGCTTCTTAACCCTGATTGGACTGATCCAGGATGGGGAGGAATCTGCCTACAGACAGGAAGTGTCACAGCTGGCATCCTGGTGCCATCGCAACAACCTGGAACTCAATGCTCTTAAGACAGTGGAATTGATAGTAGACTTTAGGAGCTCCCCCTCTCCTCACCCCACTCACCATCAACAACACCACAGTCACATCTGTGTAGTCTTTTAAGTTCCTGCGAACCTACTCCTGCACCTATTTTCTATGTATCTATGTATCTATCATCTCCAAGGACAAAGGAGATGGTTGTCGACTTCAGGAGGGCGCAGCCAAAGCATGCACCCCTTAACATCAGTGGCGCCACAGTGGAGAGAGTGGAGAGCATAAAGTTCCTCGGGGTGCAAATTACAGACAGCCTCACCTGGTCCAGAAACACCACTGGGACCGTCAAAAGGACCCATCAGCGACTGCACTTCCTGAGGAAACTAAAACAGGCCTCACTCCCCACCAACATCCTCAGGACTTTCTACAGGGGTACGGTGGAGTCTGTACTCACGTACTGTTTAAATACGTGGTACTCAACCTGCAACTGCTCGGACAGGAAGGCTCTGCAGAGGGTAGTGAGAGGAGCAGAGAAGATCATTGGCGTCTCCCTACCCTCGGTACAAGAACTGTTCCTGAGCCGCTGTCGGAAAAAAGCCCAAAAAATTGCCAAGGACAAAATGCACCCCCTCCACATACACCTGGATCTCCTGACATCAGGCAATAGATATCGTAGCATCAAAGCCCGGACTACAAGACTGCTAAACAGCTTCCTGCCATATGCTGTGAGGCTGCTAAACAGCCACTCTGTACTCACAGTCACCTGATTCTGCGGCTTGGCACGGACACTATAATAACTGGCACTGGCCACTTCAATAACTGGCACTGGCCACTCAAATCAGCCACCCCGGACATGTTTATGATTGGGCTTACTGTATTTTAACGTTGTTTATATCTATTTTAATTTATACTGTTCCATCAGGGACTGGATTGTTTTAGTGTTGTTATTATTATTATTATGTGTGAAATGATTTAAACGTCATGTGCGATGCTCCGGTATTCCCTGGGAAACGTCTTTTCGTTTTGCACTGCACAACTGTTGCTTGCAAGATGACAATAAAGGAATTGAATTGCATTGAATTAAATGGGGGGCTACCATCAACTCCACAGTCAAAAAGGCACAACAGAGAATGTACTTCCTGTGACAGCTGAGGAAGCACAATCTATCGCAGGCAATGAAAGTCCATCGTAGAGTCTGTCCTCACCTTCTCCATCATGGAATGGTTTGGCTCAGCCACCAAGCACGACATCCGGAGGCTGCAGCGAATCGTTCGATCAGCTGAGAAGGTTATTGGCTGCAACCTTCCCTCCATTGATGAACTGTACACTGCAAGGGCCAGGAAGCGAGCGGGTAAGATCATCTCTGACCCCTCTCCCCCTTGCCACAAACTCTTTGAATCACTTCCCTCTGAAAGGTGACTCCGGACTGTCAAAGCTGCCACAGCCAGACATAAAAACTGCTTTTTTCCACGAGTAGTAGCTCTACTCAATAACCAAAAATCTGTAGCCTCCTTTTACTCTGGTATTTTATTTAATTCACATGTTTAATCAATAATGTTTTATTATTTTTTTTTAATGTTTTATGTGTCATTCCTAACTGTCACTGTATGTCGTTGTCACTTGCGGGCCGAGCACCAAGGCAAATTCCTTGTATGTGAATACTTGGCCAATAAACTTATTCATTCATTCATTCATTCATTCATTCACATCTATCAGAAGAGGTAGGTGCCGTGTAGGAAGTGACTCACACTCTGACACCACAACATCTTCCCGCTATCTGCAAGATGTAATAGAGCATAATCAACCAGCAGCATAATCAAGGACGAGTCTCATCCCGGTCATTCCCTCTTCTCCCCTCAGGCAAGAGGTATAGAAGTGTGAAAACGCACACCTCCAGATTCCGGGACAGTTTCTTCCCAGCTGTTTTCAGACAACTGAACCATTCTGTCATCATCTAGAGAGTGGTCCTGGGTTACTGTCTACTTCATTAGAGACCCTGGGACTATCTTTACTGGACTTTACTGGACTTTATCTTGCATTAAACATTATTACCTTTATCACATCTGTACACCGTGGATGGCTCGATTGTAATCATTTATTGCCTTTCCTTTGACTGGCTAGCACACAGCAAAATCTTTTCACTGTTCCTCAGTACACATGTCAATAAACCATACTAAATTAAACTAAACTAGCCATGAGCACAATGCAAAAGTTCCCAATTGCCTAAATGAGTGTAGCTTTAAAGATTTCTATGTTTCTATGTTTCTAGGAGGACTGCAATAATTGAAGAAGGCCATTCGCCTCCTTCTCAGGAGACATGCAACAAATATTGGCTTTGGCGGCAATGTCTTGTTATATAAGAAGAACACATTTTTAAACTTCAGATGGCCCTATCAGCGAATCACCATATGTTAAATCGGCCATGTCGAGAGGGTGTATACGTGGGATATAATGACATTGAGCAGAATAATAACATTTAACTACAAGCCTGTGCTGACACAATGTACGAACATGAACCCTGAGGAAATGATAGCGCATATTTAAAAAATAAATTGTATATTCTCAAGAGTAACTGAATATTTCATTAATTCTTGCTACTGCAGTCTCCCCTAAGGAGTGGTGCAAGTTATCGTGTTATAATTAACAATGGAGTCAGAGAGTGAGAGAAAAAAAAAAATTTAAGCACAGTTTGTCATCTTGGATTCAAGCCAATGGGGATATTTGGATGAGTTCTCTTTCCACTCCGTGTTGTTCAACCAGGGTTAATAAGACCCAATTAAGAGGAATACATTAAGAATCACACTGGCAGGGAGACTCTAGAGCAACACGTTCGAATTACAAGCATTGCCTCCCTTGAGGTTCATTGTTCAGATGAGGTAGCTTAACAGGCAATGGTATGAAAATCACATCACTTAACATGACAAAGTGTTCATCTTTAAATTGCTTCAATGCGTTTTTTTTCTCTGTATCCATTTCATCTTTTTGCTTTTTAGTTGTTAACGCCAAATTATGCACTTAGGTCTAGAGAAGTGCATGATCTAAATGATGCAAAAATTCATTTACCAATCGTCACAGGTTTCAGTGTAAGTTAATGCAATTGGGTAATGATGATTAATCGTGAAACAATTTCACGCACCTTACCACTGTTTCTCCAGAGTCCAGCTTACCCAAATCACATTAACAGTGCGTAAAATCTAAAATTCACTTCTGGCAGGATTTTCAACCACATTTGTCTAGTTCAGGACCAATGATCTTCACTCACAGGAGAACCAGTTTTTAAACAATGCTGAAAGCTGAAACCGAATGTCATGAAAAGGGTTGGCAGAGTGCGGCTCGACCCTCTGCCAAAGTAGCCTCAAGTCAACTGACCAACACTGGGATACCAGGCACCACTTCCCCAGGTTAACCCCTACCTTCACCCCCTCCATCAATATTGATGAGCCAAAAGTGCCCTGCAAATTGGAACATCATTCCATGTTCATTGAGTCAGTAATAGGTGGAAAGATACCTGATAAAATGGATGGAATTCACTGTGGGAGTGATTTCCATGAATTCTTGCACTTTTGGGAGCCTTGCACACTGTGAGTGCCCTTTCCAGAGTGATTGCAAGTTGCATTTATCTAAAGTTGAAAGTCCCCTGACTTTGTGGTGAGGTTTCCCTTAACTTCTACAAATCAGCACAGTACAGTGACTGGAGAAGAGTTTTTTAAAGTTTTTTAGAGATATGGGGTGGAAACAGAACCTTCGGCCCACCGAGTCCACACCGACCATCGATCACCCGTACACTAGTTCTATGTCCTACACACTGGGGTGATTTTTACAGAAGCCTTCAAACATGTACGTCTTTGGAATGTGGGAGGAAACCGGAGCACCCGGAGAAAACCCATGTGGTCAGAGGAAGAACCTACCAACTCCGCACAGACAGCACCCGTACTCAGGATCGAACTTGGGTCTCTGGCGCTGTGAGGCAGCAGTTCTATGGATGCGTCACTCTGCACTCGACCTGAAACGTCACCACTCCATGTTGTCCAGAGATGCTGCCTGATCTGCTGAGTTACTCCAGCACTCTGTGGCCTTTTGTGAATGAGCGAGCAACTGCTGTTTAGTTATTCGTTTAGTTTAGTTTAGAGATACAGCGCGGAAACAGGCCCTTTGGCTCACCGGGTCCACACCGATCAGCGATCCCCACACATTAACACTATCCTACACACACTAGGGGCAATTTTACATTTACACCAAGTCAATTAACCTACAAACCTATACGTCTTTGGAGTGCGGGAGGGAACCGAAGATCTCGGAGAAAACCCATGCTGGTCGAAGGGAGAACGTACAAACTCCATACAGACAGCACCCGTCGTCAGGATCGAACCTGGGTCTCTGGCGCTGTGAGGCAGCAACTCCACCACAGCGCCACTGTGCTGCCTTTGTTTCTTCACAGTCAGTGCCTCTAGGAATGAATTGGTTTGTTCAGGAGTCTGATAGCATGTGCCCTCTCCATGCAGCATTCTTCAGAAGCTCTGCCTTGGCTAAACTGTAGCACCTCTAACCTTCCTCTCTCCGCCATCGCCTCCCACAAGGGCACTGCTGCCCTTTCCCATCATCATTGCATACACTTGTCCCTTGCCATCCTCTCCCATTAGTTGAAGTTTGGGCTGCACCTAAAGCTGAGTGGAAATATGCCATTAATGTAGGAAATTCAACCACGAATATCCACTGCACATAAACTAATGTAGCTTTATATGAGAGACCAAGTTTCAATCCTTTTGAACTGATAGCATACTCCCAACAATCTTCCAATAACCAGAAAATGCTGAAGTGGAAGGCTGGCACTGTGGCGCAGTGGTAGAGTTAAGGGGCTGTCCCACTGCGGCGACCTAATCCGCGAGTTAAAAAAAGTGTCTTCGACCTTCAAGCTCGAGGGCACTCGCCTGGAAAACCTCGAGCTGGATTGACCGTCCACGTTGAAACCGCGAGCTGGGTCGACCGACCGCGCACACACACACACACACACACAAACACATCGCAATGGCGGGGGCCAGGGAAAGCGGGGGAGCGCTGTCTGAAATTCACACCCGCGTTGAAGAGGAATGTAAACAGCTTCCGCAGTGTACGGTAAGTCCTTTAGATAGCGGGGGGGGGAGAGAAGGGGATAGAAGGGGAGAGAAGGGGGGAGAAGGGGGGAGAAGGAGTGGAGACACTTTTATAATAAAGTTTAGCGGGCATTTTACCTACCATTTCACTTCCCTGGTCCTGAAAACTCCAATGAGCCAATCAAAATGCCCGGTCAGCGAAGGAGATTGCCTACGGCTGCCCTCGACTGCCTGTAACTAAATAGCGACCCCACTCCACTGCACTACGAGTTCAAAAAGAACCATACCGACCAAATTTTACTCGCGGAAATTTTTTCAACATGCTGAAATTTTTTCCGCGTCCTAGCTGAGCCCACGCGTATTCGGGAACTTCCCTCGAGCATGAAGGAGAGTTCCAGTGACCTCATAGGACCTCCTAGGACCTTGTGTTGACAATGCTGCGGGTTTGAGTCGAGGACAAACTCTTCTAAACTCGCAGATTTGGTCGCCGCAGTGGGACAGCCCCTTCACAGCGACAGAGACCCGGGTTTGAACCTAACTATGGGTGCTGGCTGTACCGAGTTTGTATGTTCTCCTTGTGACCAAGTGGGTTTTCTCTGGGTGCTCCAGTTTCCTCCCACACTCCAAAGACATACAGATTTGTAGGTTTATTGGCTTCTGCAAATTGTAAATTGTCCCTAGTGTGTAGGATGGTGCCACTGCATGGGGTGATCATTGGTCGGTGTGGACTCGGTGAGCCGAAGTGCCTGTTTCCCTGCTGTATCTCTAAAAGTAAAAGTCTTTAAAAAAATGAATTTCTAGGCCAACATTTGTCCAATTCAGCTTCTCATTAATGGCAATAAATCTTTCGTGAAATCCATCGTGAAACTGTTTGAAGAGTATATGATAATGTGGTAGCTAAGCCTACGCAAAATAAATGAAGTGTCATCTGCAGTAGGAATTCTGTGCTTTTTACACAGATGAAAGGAATTTCAACCCATTGGGATTTAATTTATTTTCATTTATTCTTGAAAGTTTCCCAAGCCTGAAGCTTGTAGCTCTTCCCTATTCACACCTGAGATGTTGCTGAGTCTACTCTTTGAAATATCAGGGACTTAACGGTAGGGATAGAGGATCTCACCATGTTTCTTCATTGGCAGTAAGGAACTGCTGTGAAATGTGTTAGGAAACTTTGATTTACATCAAATTAATAAATGGCAAACTTTCCCTTATCTTTCTACTTGGAGGAAGTTGTGGGAATGAGAGATGCTTAGTGAGCCACAACATTCATCTCCTGCAGATAGTTATTGATGGATGAATAGATTTATTTTATGGTCGATATAAAATTAGCTCTGTCCAAGGCTATAGTCAATAGTCAATAGTCAGATTTATAATTCACATACACAATGAAGTGCAG
Source organism: Malacoraja senta (assembly GCA_038087875.1). Lineage (NCBI taxonomy): Eukaryota > Metazoa > Chordata > Chondrichthyes > Rajiformes > Rajidae > Malacoraja > Malacoraja senta. Next base: position 53,894,750 of record CM075978.1, on the reverse strand, counting down.
TGAAATGAACTTGCCAGCAGTGGTACAATAAAAAAGATCACACAATACACTGTAAAAATTTAACACAAAACATGCACCACAGCATTCATCACTGTGGTGGAAGGCACAAAGTTTAGTCAGTCCTCCTCCATTTTTCCCTGTGGTCGGGACCACAAACCTCCGTAGTCGTCGCTGCGGGCGGCCAGATGTACAGGCAAGGTAAGTCCCGAATCGGTGCTTCACTACCGGAGACCGCGGCTTCAAGATGATGTAGGCCACAGGCTGGCGGTCGAAGATCTAAATCCCTGCCCCGCCGCGGCTAGAAGCACCACAGACTGCGGCTTCAAGATGTTGTAGGCCGCGGGCCGGCGGTAGGAGCTCTTCTCCAACGAGGGATCCCAGGCTCTGCAGACCGCGGCTTCAGGATGTAACAGTCGGCGGGCCAGCGATCGGAGCACTCCCTTCTGGCGACCCCCGGAAAGGGCTCGCCCGCTCCACGATGAAAGGTTCACACTGTGCCCGCTGCTGAAGCTCCGGGCCCGACTCCAGGAATGGCCGCACCAATCCTTATTGTTAGGCCGCAAGGGAGGCGACATGGAAAAAGTCGCCTCTCCGTGGAGGAGGCGACCGAAAGCGGTTCCCCCCTTACCCCCCCTCACCACCCCCCACACAAGACACACCCAGAGACATTAAAACAAACATTTGGACATACTAAAAAAAACATAAAGAGTAGAAATGACTAACACGCTGCTGGCAGGACAGCCATCTTGCAGCGCCACCCACCGACACTCAAGTGTAAGCACTAGCATATCACCAGTCAGGGAACTGAACCACACAGAAACATGGGGCGGCCATGGTGGCGCAGCGGTAGAGTTTCTGCCTTACAGCGCTTGCAGCGCCGGAGACCCGGGTTCGATCCCGACTACGGGTGCTGTCTGTACAGAGTTTGTACATTCTCCCCGTGGCTGCCTGGGTTTTCTCAGAGATCTCCGGTTTCCTCCCACACTTCAAAGACATCCAGGTATCTAGTGAGTGTAGGGTAGTGTTAATGGGCGGGGATCGCTGGTCATTGCGGACTTGGTGGGCCAGAGGGCCTGTTTCCGCGCTGTATCTCTAAAACTAAAAGGAGATGGCTCCTGACCATAACTATTTGTTAGTTAATCTCAACAGTGGAAATGCTACAACTATCCTTCTAGCGTGAGAGGCTCAGTAGTAGCAATCTCAAGTATGAGGAGGTTATTGGTTCATTTCATATCAGAGACGCAAATACATAGTTATGGATCCAGCATTGTGTGATGGAAATGTCTCAGTACTCAGTGTTATTGTGCAGTAAATTAAAGTGCAACCTTTGGGATCCCTACATACACAACTATCTATAGGGTGGCCATTTGATTTGCCTGGCTGCTCAGAAGCTTTGAAACTCCGAAATGTCACTGAGAGGATTTGGTCTTCACAGCAGTCTGAAATGAAGGTACTGTGGCACAATGTTATACAGTGACAGATCGGTCCCCAACAGTACATACCCCAGTGTTATTCAGTGACAGATCGGTCCACACCATTACTGTACCTCAGTGTTATACAGTGACAGACTTGTCCTCTCCAGTTCTGCACAATAGTATTATACAGAAACAGACCCGCCCCCACCATTACTATACCCCAATGTTACACGGTGACAGGCCCGCCCCCACCAGTACTGTACCACAATGTTATACAGAGACAGACCTATACCCACCTGTACTTACCCCAGTGTTATACAGCAACAGACCCATCCCCACGAGTACTGTATCCCAGTATTATAAAGTGACAGATCTGTCCCCACAAGTCCTATAGCCGACTTTACACTGACAGATCTGTGTCCACCCCAGTTCTATACCCAGTTAAACAGTTGTTGACCTGTGTCCAACAGAACGTTACCCCAGTGTTATACAGTGACAGATCTGTGACTTCAGAACTGATTGTACCAGAATGATGATGCACATGGCATGGTGGCTGACTGGAAGGGACAGAAATGGAACTGTGGAGTCGGAATAAAAAATGTTTATTGTGCACCAAGATCAATGAATGGCTGTTGAAGTGTTGTGTACCAAGGTCGATGAATGGCTACATGAACATACAGGATCAGGAGCCAGACATAGATAGATACATAGATACATAGAAAATAGGTGCAGGAGTAGGCAATTCAGCCCTTCGAGCCAGCACCGCCATTCAATGTGATCATGGCTGATCATCCACAATCATTACCCTGTTTAAGCAAGAATGACCTTGCTCAAATTTGGAGACCAAAACTGCACACAATACCCCAGGTGTGATCTCACCAGGGCCCTGTACAACTGCAGAAGGACCTCTTTGCTCCTATACTCAAATTCTCTCATTATGAAGGCCAACATGCCATTAGCTTTCTTCACTGCCTGCTGTACCTGCATGCTTACTTTCAGTGATTGATGTGGAAGGCACTTCCCCTTTTCCTAATCTGACACAATTCAGATAATAATCTGCATTTTTGTTCTTGCCACCAAAGTGGATAACCTCACATTTATCCACATTATACTGCATCTGCCGTGCATCTGCCCACTCACCCACTAAAGGCTTGAAGAGCAGCATGTTACCAACCCTGGGACTCTGTTTTGGAGACAAAGGCATACCTAGCAAGAAAGGGTCGTAGGGACCCGTAGGTCATACCTAATGTACAACAGAGACAGGCCCTTCAGCCCACCATGTTTGCACTGACCATCCACTCCCAATTAACACTAACCCTATATAACCCCTTTTTAAAAAAATCTCATCAACTCTTCCTAGAGTATTCCAGTCACCTTGATTCTAGGGGTATTTTTACAGTTGTCAATTAATCTACAAACCTGCATGACTTTGGAGCATGAGGGAAAATTAAAGCACCCGGAGGAAACCACATAGTCACAGGGGTAACGTGCAAATTCCACACAGACAGCACCCGAGGCTAGAATTAAACGCAGGTCTCTGGTGTTGTGAGGCAGCAGCTCTAACTGCTACACCTCTGTGTCGTGCACCGGTGGAAATGGACAGTTATGTTTCTTGTTTTGAGTAAGGTGTAAATAGTGGTACAGATATCAGAGAGACTGATCTATTCTTCTGCGAACAATATCATGAGATGTTATGCAACTGAGAAAGTAGATAGGACCTTGAATCCAGCACCTCCTAACTCAAAGATGAGACTTCTAAGTGCGTATGAAGGAACTGCAGATGCTGGTTTACACCGAAGATAGACACAAAATGCTGGAGTAACTCAGCGGGACAGGCAGCATCTCTGGAGAGAAGGAATGGGTGAGGTTTCGGGCCGAGACCCTTCTTCAGACTGTTGAGACCCTTCTCAGACTTCCAAGTACTGAGCAGTATTTGATGTAATGCAGTCTTTCAGATAAGAAGGGAAACCATTTCCCATCTGCATTTCTGGTGGATGTAAAAGGGCGGTCATGGTGGCGGAGCGGTAGAGTTGCTGCCTTACAGCGAAAACAGTGCCTGAGACCCGGGTTCGATCCCAATTACGGGTGCTGTCTGTACGGAGTTTATACGTTCTCCCCGTAACTTGCATGAGTTTTCTCCGGGATCTTTGGTTTCCTCCCACACTCCAAAGACGTACAGGTTTGTAGGTTAATTTGCTTGGTAATTGTAAAAATTGTCCCTAGTCGGTGTAGGATAGTGTTAATGTGCAGGGATCGCTGGTCGGCGCGGACCCGGTGGGCCGAAGGGCCTGTTTCTGTGCTGTATCTCTAAACTAAAAGATGCAATGGCACCAATTCGAAGATGAACTGTGGAGTAATGGCCAATATTTATCCTTCAGTCAACGTCACTGAAACGGAGTCTGCACACAGACCGGGCCACCTCTGCTCCTCTTACAGTTATTGCACATCATGGGTACTTAAGTGATTGCAGAACCATTAGGGATGCTCCGAGGTTCTGTGAAGCCTGATATAAATGGAAGGGCTTTTTCACTCCTGCTGACACTGTGCTTATTTGCAGCAAACCCATCCTGAAGGACATTATTTGCATTAATACATTGATGCAGAAGATAGATTGCATGAGGTATTAAAAATAGTTGAATCTAATGCAGTTCATTATTTCACAATGAAGGGGTGCAGATAATCTGGAAATGTATGACACCAATTTGTAACATCCCAGTGATTGTTAATGACTCCCAATAGATCAATCAATACCTTACTAATGATGTGACAAATCTGAATGCAAAAATATTGTTTATGCTCTGGGATACTAAAATCTATTACAACCTATAATGCTAAACATTTCTTTACTGCAAGAACACATGCAGCTTGGAAGAATGCTGGGTGACTTTAAATGAATTGATCTTAGTCAGATTCCTTCACTGTGTTAATGATTTAATTAGTGTTTTAAATCATCATGTGCTGGGTGATAAATGATAGGCTGTAATTCAAAGAGCGACAGAAATTGCACAAATATAGGACTGAGAAGCAACTGCTCTTGCGGAAAATGGCAGCATCCCAATTGTGGTGTTAATGCAGATCCCGCACACTATCACTCAGTATCCCCTCTCCCCCAGCACACAGACTTGCTGACTGCGTCTCCTCTGGTTTGAATCCAGCTCCCTTACACAGTTGTTCAGTAATCCCGCTCCCCCTCCAGCCCTGTGTTGTTGTCTGTATCTCCTCTTATGTTAAACCAGTTTCCTCACGCAGTCACTCAGTAACCCCTCTCCTCTAGCACTCTGTCTTACTGCCTGCATCTCCACTGGCACTGGCTCTACTGACACTGACAGTATCCCTGAACCCTGTGTTACTGGCAGGCGTTAATCTTGCTTCCCCACTCTGTTGATCAGTCTCAACCCACTCCCATCCCGTTTCCCAATCCCAGCCACACACCAACAGTTACACACACACATACACACACATGCACACACACATGCACACACGCACACACACGCACACACATGCACACACACACACACCGACACTTTCACACACACACACAAGCACGCACGCACACAAACACGCACACACGCACACACACGTACACACATACATGCACACATACGCACACACACATATGCACACACATAAATGCAAACACACACACGTACACACACACATACACACACGCGCGCACACAAACACATACTGAGATAAAGTGATTGAGTTATAGAATCATACAATACAGAAACTGACCCTTCCATCCACTATATCCATGCTGCCATTGTAGAAACAAAGAACTGCAGATGCTGGTTTATTGATCTTTTCTCGCCTCCAGCTCTTCACCTCTCCCTCCCCCACCCCTTACGTTCAGTCTGTAAAAGGGTCCCGACCCAATACGTCACCCACCCTCTTTCTCAAGAGATGCTGCCTGACCCGCTGAGTTACTCCTGCACTTTGTGTCCTTCTCTGTCATTGTACCTATCTATGCGATTCCCATTTATCCACATTAGCCTAGAAACATCGACACCTCAACAATTCAGGTAGTTGGCTGAATGTTTCCGAAATGTCATGAGAGAATTTGTCTCCTCAGTCAATACATTCCAGACCTTGCATTGAATTAAAAAAATTCCCATCAGATCCCCTCCAAATGCTTTACCTCTCAGCATGTGTAAAAGACTCACAGATTCACACAAGCACAGATGCTGCCTGACCTGCTGAGTTACTTCAATAGTTTTATCTAAACCTATGCTTTCTTGTTTTAGATACCCTCACCATGAGGAAAATATTTTACTATCTACCCTTTCTTTTCCCCTCGTAATTTTATATACGTCTAGCCACACACCAACACTTACACGCACGACGCACACACACACACACACGCACACACGCACACACACGCACACACGCACACACTCACACACACGCACACACACACACACAAGCACACATACACACGCGCACACACACCAACACACACACACACACCAACACACACACACATACACACACACACACACACACACACGCGCACACACACATCAACACACACACACACGCGCACACACACACGCACATATACGCGTATGCGCACATGCATGCACGCGCACACACACACACGCACACACACACACAAGCACACACACACACACGCATACGCACATACACACACACACACACACACACTCACTCTGAGCCTCCTTCACTCCAGGGAAAACAATCCCGGCCTATCGACTCTCTGCTGAACAGTGTCGCAGTGCATTCCTGCTTCCTCCTTCACTCCCTCCTCGTTCCTGACCGCACACAAGCACACATGCACACAACATCACACACACAAGTGCACACATATTGGATGTGGGAGCTTTTACCTCTTGTCAGGTGATTTTAACTACTTTACAATGTCGCACTATTGCTTCACCAAGTCAAGGAAGTGAATTCCGGAGACACAAGGAACTACAGATGCTGATTTACAAAGAAAGACACAAAATGCTGGAGTAACTCAGCAGGTCAGGCAGCAAATCTGGAGACACAGGGATAGGCAACATTTTGGCTGTCCATGAATATCAGGCATGGAGCCTTCCTTGAACTGAGAGTGGTTCATTCTTACTGCAGGTCAAAGCTTGAATCAGTTCTGATTCCAAAAGGTCAGAGACTCAATTATCTGTGATGCTCTCTCCCGCTGTGGCTAAAAGATGTGACTGTCTCCAGAACCAAGACTAGAATTTCTTTCTGAGCATTGGCATGTTCTGTCCCTATTTCATCTGAGATGGCATCTGAGGCGGTTTCATGGCTCATGCAGAAACTGGCACAGCTGACGGTCTTGTACTGAACATTGTGTTACGGTGGTGCAGCGGTAGAGATGTTTCCTTACAGCGCCCGAGAACTAGGTTTGATCCTGACTACGGCTGCTGTTTGTACGGAGTTTGCACGTTCTCCCCATGACCTGCATGGGTTTTCTCTGGGAGCTCCGGTTTCCTCCCACACTCCAAAGACGTCTAGGTTTATAGGCTAATTGGCTTGGTAAAATTGTAATGGGATGTGTGTGTTAGTGTGCAGGGATCGCTGGTCAGAGAGGACTCGGTGGGTCGAAGGGCCTGTTTCCATGCTGTATCTTTAAACTAATCTAAACTAAAGGTAGACAACTGATATCCTGTAGTTGCATCACGGGGATGACTTCAATCCATGTTCCCCAATACTCCCAATACTCAGACCGTAATGATAGCCCCTCGTACAGTTGGGGAATCTTCATAACTTTCATATGTCTGAAAATTCTAATGTGTAGCACAATGTTTATATATTACTTTCGTCAAGGAAAATTAAGGAAAAATGGTCATTGATTTTTGTAAGCATCTTGCATTTGTCTGGCATATTCATGGGCGAATGGATGTGCACCTTGACATCAGTGGCAACAGTGAGCTGGATCTCCCTCTTGCAACATCCCATCACCATGCAACAGTGTAGGTCACTCATGTGGAACATGGTGTTCATATTTTACACAAAGGGTGGTGGGTGTATGGAATGAGCTGCAGGAGGGCGGGTAGTTGAGGCAAGTACCATCTCTTTTTTTTTTTCTTTTTTAAATTTTTATTTCTTAGAAGTACATTACATTACAACCAATTACATTAGTACTCATCACGTACATCTTATTACAATTAATGTACTCCGTCATTTTTTACACTGATAAAAAGGAAAGGTTGAGATTAAGAAAAAAGAGCAAGTGAAGGAAAATAGTGAAGGTGTAAAACCGTGACAAGAAAGAACAGAGACCCTGTAGAAAAGAAATTAAAAAGAAAGGATTAAGAGATAGACCCTAAAGAAGAAAAAAAAGAGAAAGAGGAAAAAGGAGAAAAACAAATACTTTGTTATAAGCATCACGCAAATGGGATATAACAACTCTCCAGCTTTCATCCCCCTTTACCTGACCTCAGTTTTTTTTTTGAAGTACTTTTGCACACTATACTTGTAATAATTCTATAAATGCAGCCCACGTCAGGTGGAAGTGATCTGGTTTACCTGCCAGGAGAAGTCTTATCTCTTCTAGGTGTAATGTTTCAAACATATTTGAAATCCACATGTTTATAGTTGGTATTGGAGCGTTTTTCCAGAATTTTAGGATTAACTTTTTTTCAGTTATTAACCCGTAATCTATTAATTTCTTTTGAAACACATTTAGTTCAGGACTATCTTCCGTTGTTCCGAAGATAATCCATGCTTTTGGTATCAGTTTTATTTTAAATAATTTTGTAAAGATTTCAAAAATTTCAATCCAAACTTTTTGAATTTTTGTACAAAAAACAAATGAGTGTGCTATAGTAGCTTCTTGAGATTGACATTTATCACAAATGGATGATACATTGGGGAAATTTTTTATTAATTTTAGTTTTTGAATAATATAATCTATGTAAAATTTTAAATTGTATTAAAGTGTGTCTTACATTAATCGAACATTTATGCACGTTTAATAAATGTTCATTCCACCTTTCCTTTGAGATTTTAATAGCTAATTCTTGTTCCCAGTCTCTTCTAATACCTTCCGTAGATGGTATTTCTACATTTAAGATAATATTATACAAATATGATATTAAGTTTGCTGATTCAGCTTTTATCTGCATTGCTTCATCCAATACATCTGCTGGGATATTATAATGATCTTTTGTATATTTTTTCAAATAGTCACATATTTGAAAATATTTAAAATATTGATTATTTCCCAGTTTATATTTTATTTGTAATTGTTGGAATGATAGTAATTTTCCAGTTTCATACAAGTCACCGGACGTTTTAATTCCTAGTCTATCCCATTGTGTAATAGATTTGTCTGTAATAGAGGGATTAAACGAAGGGTTATTAACTATTGGAGATAAAAGCGATAGATTTCTTAATTTTAAATTTTGTTTTCTTTGTTTCCAAGTTCTGATTGTACTATGTATAATTGGGTTTTTGTTATAATTTATGTTATTCAGTTTCATTGGTGAGAGGAATATCGCTCCAATATTACCAGAGGAGCAGTCCTCTCTCTCCATTACAATCCAGTCCACTTGCTGGGCAGAGTTGTCCATCAGTTGGATCATATTTTTAATATTTACTGACCAATAATAATACATGAAGTTAGGGAGTGCTAAGCCCCCTAATACTTTAGCTTTGTTCAAGTGTGTTCTTTGTATTCTATGGGATTTATAATCCCATATAAAATTAATAATGTCTGTCCAATTTTTATAAAAACTTCTTTGGTAGGTATATAGGAATCGATTGAAATAGGTATAAAATTTGTGGTAAGAAGATCATTTTTATTGCATTTATTCGGCCTATTAAAGACATCGGAAGCGTTTTCCAAAATTTAATTAATGTATTGAACTTGCCTTGATATGTTCTGGTGATTTCAATACCCAAGTATTTAAAATTTTCTGTAGCTATTTTAAAAGGGAATTTTAAAAGATGTGTTGAGTCTTTCGGTTTCATTGACATAATTTCACTTTTATTCCAATTTATTCTGTATCCAGAAAAGGATCCAAAGTCCTCAATTAGATTGAGTATGTTTGGTATAGTAATTTGAGGTATTGTAATGTACAATAATATATCATCCGCGTATAAAGATATTTTATTATTTGAGTATTTAGTATTATACCCATGGATATCTGGATGTGTTCTAATTTTTTCTGCTAAAGGTTCAATTATGAGAGCAAACAACTGTGGTGATAATGAGCATCCTTGTCTGTTTCCCCTTGATAGTTGAAATTTCGAGGATAATATGTTATTAGTTAGTATTCTAGCTATAGGTTTATTATATAATAATTTAATCCATAAAATAAAATTCTCTCCCAGTTGGAATTTTTGTAATACTTTATCCATATAATTCCATTCTACTTGGTCAAATGCTTTTTCAGTGTCCAGTGAAATAATTGATAATTCTTGTTCTTCAATTTTGTGTGAGTACATTATATTGAGTAGACGTCTCATATTATTAGATGAATATCTCTTAGGGATAAACCCCGTCTGATCTGGGTTTATTAATTTACTAATATATTTACTTAATCTTCTAGCTAATGTTTTCACTAATATTTTTTGATCTGCATTTAACAATGCTATAGCTCTATAAGAACCCGGTTCTTCTATATCTTTGTCTTTTTTAAGTATTAGTGTGATCGTTGATTCAGCTAATGTATCAGGTAATATTTGTTTTTTAAAAGCATATTGATACATTTTTTGTAACCGTGGTATAATTTTGTCATAAAAGCTTTTATAAAATTCATTAGTAAATCCATCAGGACCTGGAGTTTTTCCATTCTTTAATGAATTTATTGTGTCTTCTAATTCCTTGATTGATATTTGTGCACCCAATTCCTCTTGTTCCTTCAACTCTAACTTTGGAAGATTACAATTATCCAAGAACTCTGTAATTTTATTGGAGTCTGTTGTCATTTTAGATCTGTACAAATTCTCATAAAATTGCGCAAATCTTTTATTTATTTATTTTTTAATATTTTTATTTTATTAGAAGTAAGTACAATTGTATACAATCATATTTTCATAATACCTTTTATGTACAGCTTATTTTTTAAATTTTTTGTAATAAAGAAGAAAAAGAGAGGTTAGATAATGAAAAATAGAAAAATGTGAAAAAAGAAAGTTAAGACATAGAAAATAGAAGAAAGAGAGTAAAAGAAGAAAAGAGAAGAAAAGAAAATAGAAGTAAGGAGATCATTTATAACCTTGACCATCCCTCACCCAGTCACGGATTAGCTTTTCTGTGTTGCACCATATGTTTCCAAAAAGACGACAAATGGAGACCAACTCGTTATGAATTGGTCAAATTTATCTATTAGGAGGAATCGCATTTCCTCAAGATGTGCGGTATCCAACATACTTGCAATCCACATTTTGAGCGTTGGTATTGGTGTATTTTTCCAAAATTTCAATATTAATTTTTTTGCTATTATTAAACCATAATTAAAAATTGACTTTTGAGATGAGCTCAATTTGTTCCCGTCTTCCATTACCCCAAATATAATCAATTCGTTATTGGGTTCCATTTTTGTCTTAAATAATTTTGTAAATATTTCGAAAATATCACTCCAAAATCCATGAAGTTTTATACAAGAAACAAAAGAGTGTGTTATAGTTGCGTCTTGGGTTAAACATTTATCGCAAATGGGCGATATATTTGGATAAAATTTATTTAATCTTGTTTTTGAGTAATATAATCTATGTAAAATTTTAAATTGGATTAGATTATGTCTTGCGTTAATCGAACACTTGTGAATGTATGTCAAATACTTTTCCCATGTAGCCTTCGTAATTTTTATCAATAATTCCCATTCCCACTCTTCTCTAATTACCTCGGTCACAGGTAAATCTATATTTAAGATACTATTATATAAATATGATATTAATTTTTGTGTATCAGCTTTTATATTCATTACTTCTTCTAGTAAATCAGGAGTTATTTTTTGATATCCTGTATGTATGTCTTCAAAAAATTACAAATCTGAAAATATTTAAAATAATGAGTGTTTTTCAGTTTAAATTTTAATTGTAATTGTTGAAATGATAATAAATCTCCCATTGCATACATGTCCCCGATCCTCTTAATTCCTAAACTACCCATTGATTATATATTTTATCCATCATAGATGGTTTAAATAAAGGATTTTACCTCGGAGTCACGTGAGTGACTACGTGAAGAGCCCGTCCAGCACGCATGCGCGACATTAGCATTCACGCAGTGCAACAGCGACGACCGGGAGTACAGGCGCTCCCGCTACACGTCGGTGAAAACTAAACAGCGGACCATCAGGTAAGTCTTACTCTGTGGTCGTAATCAGCAAGCTGTGCTCTGCTCTGTATTCCAGGGGAACTGGGAAAATGAGCAGCACGGCAAAGGAAGAAAACCGCCCCCCGTTCGACTCCAACAGAATGGGAGTGTTCCATCAGTGGGGGGCGAGAGACGGCACCTGGACCGCATATGCGGCGGTCCACCCTCATCGAGACCGAGCCGAGCCCAGTACCGCTAGCGCAGCCTGATGAGCGGCAGCAGGCTGGAGGAAAAGTTTTAAAAAACTTTTTTTTTTTTAAATCGGCCGGTTATGTCTGACTCCGATGAGGAGGGTCCGCCTTAGAGCGGCAGAGCTAGCCACCTGAGCCGAATGAAAAGGCTCATGGAGCAACTACTCCAGCGAGACTTGCTTCAGGAGCTAGAGCAGTCTCGCCAGTGGGATCAGGCACTCCCACAGCAGTGCTCTACAATGCACTGGCCATCGCTTTCCCCTCAAAGCAGGGCAGCGTTGGCGACCAGGGCTGGGCTGGTCAGGAACAGGGGTCATTGGCTGAAGATGTCGGGAGTACGCTTGGGGTACAGGATCAGGAAGAGCTGCTGGGTGTGGAGATTCGCTACGTGGTTACACCATGAGCAGGGCGGCCATTGGAGCCAAAACTGGCGGCCAGCATCAACCACCTGTCCCTCAAACCCCTACAAGACAGGTACTTAATGAGGCACTAGAGCTGGAAAACTGCAGTTCGCTCAATGTACCGGCTGTTAACAGCCAAATCTGGGGGGGGGGGGGACAGAGTATCCGGAACCAGGAGCTAAAATCCTCAAGCTCCTGACGACAGGGATAACAGCCTATGCTCGTTCCGTGGATGGGGTGGATATGACCACAAACCAGCAAGACACTCTGGCTCTGCTGTGCTACACCCAATATGAGATAAATAACCTCCGCAAGGAAAGAATAAGACCTGCCCTCAATCCCAGGTTTGCAGGACTGTGTAAAACACCGGCCTCAGAGCCGCAGATCCTGTTATTTGGAAGGACAAGTGAAAGACCTGGAGGAAGAGTCCAAAGCATTTGGCCTCATGAGGGCAGGCCCCAGAACGAGCAGACCCACACAAAAAACCAGACGGCAGTACCCCACCGCGTCCACCAGTCAAGGTCAAATTTATGTAACTGGTGAAAGCTCGGGGTCCGCATACTATCCCCGAAAGCCTTTTTAGGCCAGGGCCCAGAGCGGACCCCATGGAAAATGCGCCACCCCCAATCAGCAGTACATCAGCAGTACATCCAGCAGTATAACGACGGATGAACAAACGGAAGAAAGGAACACTACCATAACTATGGAGGTAGGTGGGTCTGGTTCCTACCAGCATGTAAATGGGGGAACTGTACTAACAGGAGGTGTCTCACGAATGATAGTTATATACTTAACAGTATTCGGGGATACAAAATAGAGTTCATTCAAGAAAACATGCCACCAGTTCAGCACGTACCCCAAAGGGTCTTTACCCTCTCAGTCAAAGAGAACTAGAGGCTCAAGCAGAACTGGGGAGGTTACTTACAAAGGGTGTCATTGAGAAATCCAAACATGATCCTTTGGAATTTGTCTCAAATATATTTACCAAAAGCAAAAAAGATGGTGGATGTCGCATCATCATTGACTTAACCTCACTAAATACCTTTGTTAAGTATGTACATTTCAAAATGGAAACATTTGTAACTGCTAAACAACTGATTTCCAAAGGATACTTTATGGCAAGCATTGATTTAAAAGATGCCTACTATTCAGTACCCATTCACAAGGGTCATCGCAGATACCTGAAAATTTACCTGGATGGGGCAACTATGGCAGTATAAAGTGTTGCCTAATGGGTTGACATCAGCCTTAGACTATTTACCAAGATATTAAAACCAGCCTTGGCAACATTAACGAAACAGACATATTGTCATGGCGTAGCTTGATGATATCCTAATAGTAGGCAAAACCATGGAGTTGGCTAAATCAGCTGTATTAGCTACCAAACAATTGTTTGAAACCCTGGGTTTGTCATACATCCAGATAAATCTAAGTTGACGCCATCCACAACTATGGACTATCTGGGATTCACAATTAACTCAATCCACATGTCTGTAACGTTGCCAAAAGGTAAAGCAGCAGAATTGGCACAGATGTGCAACAATTTAATGGTAAGCAATCGACCAACCATCCGACAAGTGGCAAGAGTAATTGGCAAAATGGTAGCAGCATTTTCAGCTACACAATTTGGACTCCTGCACTATCAGCACCTACAAAGGGCAAAAGTACAGGCGTTGAAACGACATGCAGGTCACTTTGACAGATCCATGAAACTACCCATTGAAGCAATATCAGAGTTACAATGGTAGATATAACACATTTGGCATAGTTCCAGCCCTATCATCATCAATAACCCAACGTTAACTATACAAACAGATGCCAGTGCTCAAGGCTGGGGAGCAACTAATACCATATCCAGCACAGGTGGTAGATGGACTAACCTAGACTCGTCTTTACTACAAACACTTGGCATAAATTATTTGGAAATGTTGGGTGCGTTTTATGGTTTTAAAGCATATTCTAGGAATATGCACAACTTCCATGTTCATTTACAAATTGATAATATCACGGTGGTGGCCTATATTAACCATATGACCGGAATAAAATCGATATCATGTGACAATTGGGTCAACACAATCTGGTAATGGTGGGTCGATAGACATATTTGGCTATCAGCAACTTACCTACCAGGTAAGCTAAATACAGTGCCAGGTCACGCAAATTCAATGATAAACACCAAATGGATGTTAAATCCTAGAGCTTTTGCTAAAATTACAAACCAATATGGCACACCAGATATCGATCTCTTTGCATCCAGACTAAATCACCACGTACCAATGTATGTCCCTTGGGAACCACACCCTGAGGCAGCAGCGATAGATGCATTCGCGCTGAACTGGGGGACCGATTTCTTCTATGCTTTTCCCCCCTTCTGCCTTAATCTGTAGGGTACTACGCAAAATACAGATGGACTCTGCTTCAGGTATTTTGATAGTACCAACTGGCCTACACAGCCATGGTTCCCAGTGGTCCTCGACATGGTCATCAAAACTCCTATGACCTTTCCCAGTAGCCCAGACCTATTGACGCACCCTGTATCAGGCATAAGTCATCCATGCCATGGCAAAATTAACCTACTGGGTTGCAGATTATCAAAAGACCACTGCTGGGACTGGGATTGTCTGACAGGACCATCAACATGATGACACCGTATGTCCACCAGGAAACAATACCTATCGAGCATCAGGAAGTGGGAAAGATACTGCTCGACTACTGGGACAATGTACTCATCTGCAACCATAACCAATGTACTGGAGTTCCTGGGGGACCTTCACCATAATGAAGGATTGAGCTACAGCGCCATCAATACTGCCAGACGTGCGCTGTCAGCCTACTTAAAACAGGTGCCAGGACAACAGGCCATAGGGTCTCACCCGCTGGTGATCAAACTCATGAGGAGTATCGTCAACTCCAACCCTCTTAGACCTAGGTATACACAAATCTGGGATGTCAGTGTGGTGCTGACATACCTAAGGGGATGGTCCCCAGCCAGGTCTCTCACCCTGGAAAAGCTAACCCTGAAAACGGTCATGCTGATGCCACTAGTCTCAGCACAAAGAGTCCAGTCCCTCCACTTACTGCGACTGGACAACATGGTTATAACACCAGACCGGGTCTCATTCACCATTCAGGAGCTGCTAAAGCAGAGCAAGCCAGGAACTTGAGTCCTAGTTATGGATTTCCGGGCATACCCACCTGACCTACGGTTGTGTGTCATGACTCACTTATTCACTTACATCAACACAACAAGAGATTCTCGAGGGAGAAAGGAAAAAAAAAAAAAAAAAAAAGCCTTATGGGTCAGCCACAAGAAACCTCATGGTTGGGTGTCGAGCCAAACCATCTCGAGATGGCTCAAGCAGGTACTGGGAGCTGCTGGAGTAGATACTGATGTATATACATCTCACTCCACCAGGGCAGCATCCACATCGGCGGCTAAAAGAATGAACATGGAGAAAACGTTCCAAACGTTCTACCACAAGCCGCTAGCAGAACCTGTGTTATTTGCAGAAAGAGTTTTAAAATCTGCAAAAATATATAATTTAAGCCCGGGGGAGCATTTTGTCTTTTGTTATTGTTTAATAGATACCATTATTGTTTACAAACAGATTATGGTTGATTACGATAACATACTTCCTCCCTTGAATGACTTCGGCAGCGAGTGAAGTATGAACTGTTACACGGTTTGAAATCACAGAGCTTTAAAATCTTCACGTAGTCACTCACGTGAGTCCGAAGCAAAATAGTAAGATTAAACGAGAACTTACCAGTTTGAAGTTTTATCTGTATTTTATGAGGAGTTACGATGAGGGATTACGTGCCCTCCGCTCCCACCCTCAATTATAGATCAACTGGTATCTTAGTTCTCCTTTTCTTTACTATGTTTATTTCAATTATTGTGTTTCCTGTGATTCCACACCGCTGCTTTGAAGAATGTCGCGCATGCATGCTGGACGGGCTCTTCACGTAATCCCTCATCATAACTCCTCATAAAATACAGATCAAACTTCAAACTGGTAAGTTCTCGTTTAATCTTACTATTATTCGCTATCGGTGCAAATCTTTTATTAATATCCTTTGGTATGGTTAGTAATTCACCTCTATCTGATTTAATCTTTTGGATCGTATGTTCTTTTTCTCGTTTTTTTAGCTGACGAGCAAAAAGTTTATGCAGTTTATCCCCAAATTCAAAGTGTTCCTGTTTTGTAATTTGGAAAAGTCTTATAAGTTTGGCTGATAATAGTTTATTTAATTTAAATTTCAAAATTATTATTTTATTATGTTTATCTATTGATGGATCTTTAGCATTATCTATATCCATTTGTCTAATAAGTTCTTCTAACTGTCTTTGTTCATTCTTCTTCTTTTTATTTTGAAAAGCTTGGTATGAGATTATAACACCTCTAATAAATGCTTTAAAAGATTCCCATAGTAAAGTAGGCGATATATCTGGAGTGTCATTTATTTCAAAAAAGACGTCCATTTGTTCTTTTAAATATATACTCGCTTGCGGATCTTTTAGGATTTGAGAATTGAATCTCCAAAACGATTTATTCTTAGACATTCCTTCCAGTTTTAAAAAGAAAGTTAGTGGTGAATGGTCTGAAATCGAATTTGTATGGTATGCTGGGTTCACAGTGTGAGGGATTTATTTTGTATCCACCAGGAAATAATCTATATGTGAGTATGTTTTGTGTACCATTGAATAAAACGAGTATTCCCTGCCAGTCGGATTAACAATTCTCCAAACATCTGTTATATTGGTATTATTTATATAAGTATTTAAAAGTTCACTAGTTTTAGATTTCGTATTCCCTCTCTGTTTTTGGCTTGATTTGTCTAAATACGGATCTAAAACACAGTTAAAGTCTCCTCCTATTATAACATTTTGATAATTAAACTCTGCGATTATGTTCAGAATTTTATTGAAAAAATGAGGATTGTCAAAGTTAGGCGCGTATATATTTACCAAGGTAATTGGAGTATCATGAATTTCTCCGGTAACTATCAAATATCTCCCTTCAATGTCTGTTATGGTATTCTTTGCTTTGAATGGTATACCTTTTTTCTAATAGTGATTGACGTACCTCTAGATTTCGAAGTATATGAAGAATGATATATTTGACCTATCCATTTCGCCCTCAACCTAGCTTGATCCTGGGATTTTAGATGAGTTTCTTGTAAGAAAATGATGTCAGAATTGTACAGTTTCAGCTGAGCTAATATCCTACCCCTTTTAATAGGTTCATTAATACCTCTTATATTCCAACTGCAGAATGAGACTCCTCCTAGGTTCATTTGTTTAACATCTTGCATTTTGAATAATTATAATACCTTTAAATCTTGCGGTGCATCCATGTCTCAGGTCTTTGGGTATTGGGGAAACCTTTGCATTACTAAGTTTTGTTGGCATATCCCTTTTACGCTTATCACTAAACACAAAACACAAACATGTGACTTTATGTGGTAATAATAATAATTTTTAAAAAATTGAAAAAGTGAAAATACAGTGTCTAAAATGGTCGACACTGTAACAAGTGGCCCACCTGTAGGTGGGAGAAAACCTTGTTTCGACTTCCATTGTTGATGTTAAACAAATAACTCCGCACCCTTGGTTAATCATAACATAATAGGACGGGGCCTCACAATCAGATATATAATACAAATTTTCCCTATATATTTCATTATGACATATCATATATATATATCGCAATTTTATCTACTAATTATTAAACGAATGATTTTACCTTCAATAATAATCAACTGTTGGTTGAAGGGGTTAATGAAACGTGCTCCTGGACCTGAGCCAGGTGCTCGTTTCTCATCCCCTCCTCCCAGTTATAGATAAGGTTTAGATTTAGTAAAAATTTATGTTAGTTATGTTAGTTCGTTATTTTTTTTGTTAGCGTCCATTACTATTCTAGTTTAATATTGATAACTTGTTAAATTGTTAAGTTGTTAATAGGATCAATTCTTACAATTGGATTTAATATTATAATCTATTAAACAATTAATGCTTCTGGTATAGTCCATTCTCTTCGGTTCGGCTGTTTACTTCATTTGGAACACAGAATATCCTTGAGTTAAAATTCCACAGATAACCAGTCTCGCCATCCTAAACAAAACACTACATGAAATGGTTCTGAGCTGCCGATCCTCCATTAACTGTGGAATTCCAATAAAAAAGTTTGTTCATACCATCTATGTCGCTACTTTTCAACGATGGTCTGGGCATATTTGTACGCATCCTCCGGGTTTACAAATGATCTTTCACGTCCATTATAAGAGATGCGCATTTTAGCTGGATAAAAGACACCGTATCTAACATCTTGCATCGCCCTTAAAAGTTCTTTTGCCTTTCCGAATTGATTTCTCTTTTGCACAATTTCATACGGATAGTCCCTGAATATTTTGATAATGTCGTTATCAAGCCTCAGTTGCACTCCATATTTAAGAAACACTTGGACAGGTACATGGATAGGCACAAAAGATGGTCACAAAATGCTGGAGTAACTCAACGGGACGCAGCATCTCCTAGATAGAAGGAGTGGGTGACGTTTCGGGAGGAAACCATTCTTCAGACTGAGAGTCAGCAGAGTGGGAGACGCAGAGATATAGAAGGGTAAGGTGTGAAAATGAGACATTAAAGAGGACGATGTGCAAGGAAAATGTAGAATAGATCATTGTTAGCTTGGGAATGGTGACAAACGAAGCATCTATCTTTATCTATCTATCTTCTATCTTTATCTATTTATCTATTTATCTATTTATCTATTTATCTATTTATCTATTTATCTATTTATCTATCTATTTATCTATCTATCTATCTATCTATCTATCTATCTATCTATCTATCTATCTATCTATCTATCTATCTATCTATCTATCTATCTATCTATCTATCTATCTATCTTCTATCTATATACTTTTAAAACTCTCTGGCTGTCGTCCGTCTGTACGTCTGTACGTCTGTACGTCTGTACGTCTGTACGTCTGTACGTCTGTACGTCCGTACGCCGCCTTTGATACTGCCCCTGGCCCACACAGCGCGCGGAAAGGCCCATATTTTTTACCATTTCCAAAGAGATGACATTTATCTTTACGAATAGCCACTCCTGATTAAATTCGGTCCTGTTTATGTACACATTTTTAAATAAAATCCATCCCCTCCCCCCCCACCCCCATGTGATTTTCTCCGATTTTCTCAGATTTTCTCCGAAAACGACGCCATCTTTTTTTTCCCGATTTTCTCCGAAAACGACGCCATCTTTTTTTCGCAGATTTTCTCTGATTTTTTCGGAAAACGACGCCATCTTTTTTTCCTCCGATTTTCACCCCGGGGTCTGAAGCACGTTCGGGAACAACACCCCGGGGTATCAATCACTTTCGGGGACCAGACCCAACGGGTCTGCACTTGGTCTAGTATACTTTTAAAACTCTCTGGCTGTCGTCCGTCTGTACGTCTGTACGTCTGTACGTCTGTACGTCTGTACGTCTGTACGTCCAACATTCTGCTTGACTTGTCTCGCCTTTGATACCGCCCCGCGCCCGCGCGGTGCGCGGAAACGCCGATATTTTTTACCGTTTCTAAACCCCAGCCCCGGCCCCTCCCCCCCATCCCCCGCAGCATTGGGCATTGTGACATCACAAAACGGAAACTTCATTTACATTCTATTGCTGAGAGCTGTTTGTTTAACATTTTGAAATTTCCCCAATCCCTATCACCCCCACACACGTGGCGACGCCCTGCGACACGTGTGACAAATCTAAATGAATCCGTTTACATATGCCTTTGCAGCACCCACAGCCCAAGCCCCTCCCCCCCAACCCCAAAGCCTGTGTCGAAAGGCGTCGCCACGTGTGTGGGGGGAATAGGGAATGGGGAAATTTCAAAATGTTTTAAAAAAAACAGCTCTCAGCAATAGAATGTTAATGAAGGTTCCGTTTTGTGATGTCACAATGCCCAATGCTCAAAGATGTCCAATCGAAATGAACCAATTTAGATATGCCTTTGCAGCAGCAACAGCACCAGCCCTTCCCCCCCACCCCCGCAGCCTGTGTCGAAGGGCGTCGTCACGTGTGTGGCAATAGAGAAAGAGGATTGGGGGTGATAGGGAATGGGTAACAGATGGACTGTCCCTACCCCTCCTACTTCAACTCTCCCTCCCCACTCTTCCCCCTCTCCCCTCTCCCCCTCCCTCCCCTCCCACACCCTCTCTTCCCCCTCCACCACCCCTCTTCACCCCCATCTCCCACCCACCCCCTTCACCTCTCTCTTGCACCACTCCCCGTTACCCCTCTGCCCCTCACTCCCCACTGTTCCCCTCTCCCTCCCCCACCTCTCTCCCTCCCCTTCTCCCTCTCTTCCCCCTACTCCTCTCCCCTTCCCCTCATCCCCTCCCCCCCTCTCCCCCTTCCTGCCCTCCCCGCTCTCCTCCCACTCCCCATTCTCCTCCCCCTCCCTCTCACCCACCCTGATCTCCTCTCCCCAATCTCTCCCCTTTCCTCTTCCCCCTCTCCCCTCCCTCCCCCTCTCCTCTTCTCTCCCCACCCCATCTCCCTCTCCCCTCTTCTCTCCCCACCACGTCTTCCTCTCCACCCCTCCCCCGCCTGTGTTTGGGGGGTGGTTAGTGTGAGTGTGATGCCGCAGCCCCCCCACCTCCCGCAAACGCGCGTTGGGAAAACAGCCCGCCAACAGTCTCTCTGTCTTTAACACAGAACTGCAGATGCTTGAAAATCAAAGGTACACAAAAAAATGCTTCATAACCTCAGCGGGTGCAGCAGCATCTATATCAAAAGAAATAGACAACGTTTCGTGAAAAAACCCGTCTGAGGATGGGTTTCCGCCAAAAGCATTGCCTATTTCCTTCATTCCATAGATGCTGCTGCACCCGCAGTGTTTCTCGAGTTTTATTGTGTGTACCAGTCTATCTGTCTCTCCCCTCTCTCTCCCTCTGCCCTTCTCTCTTCACAGCCCGCGGCTCAACTCATGCACGCCTGCTCCAACCCACCCCCTTCACCTCTCTCCCCGATCCTCTTCTTCCTCTCTCCACCCCTCTCCTCTCTCACCCTCCTCTCTCCCCACCTTCCTCACCCCCCTTCCTCTCAACCCTCCTCCTCCCCCACCTCACAATTTTTTTTTTCTAACATTAAATTTTCTCTCTCTGCACCACCCCCCCCTCGAGACGCACCTGAGAGGTGATGGCTATTCGTCAGTGGATAGGGTGGAGATGGAATAAAAGATGAAAATTAAAATATTAATATAATATCAAGGGGTGTGATGAGTGTGTGTGTTTGTGGGTGCCAGATTCACACCCCGCAACCCTGCTTTGGAGGTACAGACCCAACGGGTGGTTAGTGTGACGTCAAAGCCCCCCACCCCAAACGCACGTTCGGTGTCCAGTCTGCACTTGGTCTGCCTGACTTGTGTCTGCCATCCGCTTGACGTGTCACAAATCCCCTTTGATACCGCTCTAGGCCCACACAGCACGCGGAAACGCCGATATTTTTTACCGTTTCTAAAGAGATTACGTTTATCTTTACGAATAGACAATCCTGATTAAATTTGGTCGTGTTTATGTACACTTTTTTAAATAAAATACCTCTCCCCCCCCAAACCAAACATTTCAAAATGTTTAAAAAAACAGCTCAGCCATAGAATGTTAGTAAAGATTCCGTTGTGTGATGTCACAATGCACAATGCTCACAGATGTCCAATCGGAATGAATCCGTTTACATATGCCTTTGCAGCAGCCACAGCCCCAGCCCCTCCCCCCCACCCCCGCAGCCTGTGTCGAAGGGCGTCGTCACGTTTGTGGCAATAGAGAAAGAGAATTGGGGGTGATAGGGAATGGGAAACAGATGGACTGTCCCTACCCCTCCTACTTCAACTCTCCTTCCCCACTCTTCCCCCTCTCTCCTCTCCCCCTCCCTCCCCTCCCACTCCCTCTCTTCCCCCTCCACCACCCCTCTTCACCCCCAAGTAAAAGGAGCGGAGTGAGCATCACTAATGCACCGCCGGCTGGAGTTGCATCTGTGGGCGCCTCCGTGTTGCTGAGCGGGCACCGTCGGCCGCTTCGTCCGACCCGGGCTTCTACCCACGAGGCCCCGGCCAGGGTTCTACGCGCCGATCCAGGAGGCATCGAGACAGCGGCGGTGAGGCTTCGCGACGATGGGACCATGGCGGTGGTGGGGCATCGCCGAATTTCAAAATCCGCGGAGAAATCTATCTCTTCCTCTTTTTTCATTTTTTTCCTGTCTCATGTCTGGTGGGGGAGGAGGGAGAATAGAGGGAGAGGATGGAGAGGGGGGAAAGTGGGGGAGGTGAGGAGGGGGTGTGGGGCAGGAGGGGTTGTGGGGCAGGAGGGGGTATAGAGGGAGAGGAGAGGGGTATTGGGGAGGTAGGGAGTGAGGAATAGAGGGAGAGGAGGGCAATGGAGGAGGTGAGGAGGGATAGTGAGGTGGATAGGGGAGGAGGTGGGGATAGAGGGATAGGAGGGGGTAGGGAGTGGAGAGGAGTTATGGAGGGAGGGAGGGAGTGACTGAGGGTAGGGGAAAGGAGAGGAAGGGAGGTAAGGGAGAAATTGGGGGAGGGGAGTAGGAGAGATGAAAGAAGAGGGAGGGTGAAGAGGAGGGGGAAGGAGTGCTGGGAGATGAGGGGAAATGAGCTGCGCATGCGCAGTTGGGGGCTATGAGTGAGTGGTGGAATATTGCGTTGAACGGGTTGCGTTGGGGGAACGGGTGAGTGGTGGAATATTGCGTTGGGAGAGCAGACCCAACGGGTCTGCATTTAGTCTAGTACACAGATAAAATTTAATCAAGGGGACAGTCAGACTGGTCAGAGAACTAGGATGGGGGGGGGGTGTAGAGGGAGAGGGAAAGCAAAGGTTACAAAGTTAAATAAGTCAACATTCATACCGCTGGGTTGTAAGCTCCCCAAACGAAATATGAGGTGTTGTTCCTCCAATTTGTGTTGGGTCTCACGAGGGATTAGGGCCAAAAGCAGGAAGGTGGGACTAGTGTAGATGGGACATGTTGGTCAGTGTGGGCAAGTTGAGCCTATGGGCCTGTTATTACATTGTATGACTTTATGATTCTATGACACAGGACAGAGTGTGAAGGAAAGATGTGGGCAGGCCTGAGCCTTGGTGCCTGATGGCTTGGGCCTCAAGAACTAGGGACGTTTTCAGTAGCAGACCCTCAAGAAACCTTTGTTGGTGTGTTACGTGCTGCCATTTTAACATCTGTCCAGGCACCAGCAGTCTTAAGTTAGCTTACGGGTATTATGAAGCACTGAGAGTTAAAAATCCTTGGCATTTCTGCCAGAAGTGCTATTTCTATGACTTCTGATATGTCAAAGATAATAGAATATTTGATGTTGCAAAAGCCACTGATGTTACTGCAGGAAAGCAGAAATGAGACTTAAAACTCTTTGCAACACATGTAGAAACTGAGCCCAAGCGGGTATTGCTAACTGCATTTGATAGTCACGTCAGCACTTTCTGCTCTGCCTCTGACATACATTCTGCCGACTTCAATAGAATGAATTTCAGAAGCAAAATGAAACATGTCTGCTGTGTTTAGAACCCCTGACAAGAATACATTTTCATACAAAGATCTAACTTTTGGCCATCTGCAAGACTGCAAATTTAAAAACCTGTTCCAAATACAAATAAATAATAAATTCCTTAATTACTTTTTTCCTAGCATTAAGATTTCATTGGTAAAAGATTGGGCAATACAGTGGCGTAACAAAAACAACTGCTTCCTCACAGCTCCAGTGACATTTGGTGCTGAAGATAGTCAGAAAGTCTTGGAGTAACTCAGCGGGTCAGGCAGCATAGGATAGGATGGATGACGTTTCTAGAGATGCTGCCTGACCCACTGAGTTACTCGAGCACTTTGTGTCTATGTTCGGTATAACCAACATTTGCAGTTCCTTCCTAGACATTTGGTGCTGCCTGTGTGGAGTTTGCACGTTCTCCCTATGACTGTGCGGGCATCCCTTTGGATGTTCCGGTTTCATCCCACATCCCAAAGATCTGCAGGTTGGCGGGTTAATTGGCCACTGTAAGTCGCCTCTAGAACATAGACCAGAAACAGGCCATTTGGCACACATGTCTGTGCTGAACATGACGCCAATTTAAACTAATCCCTTCTGCCTGCATGTGATCCATATCCAGTGTGTGGTGGAATCTGAGAAATGTGGGGAGAATATATTGGAATTACTGCAGGATGGGTATAAACCTGGTTGATAGTCGGCACAGACTGAATGCACTGAAGGGCTTATGCTATGTGACTCCAAGATTCAAAATACAGTGTTACTGACCTTTTGTTGCTTTTGATTCATTTCTGCTCTGTTAAATTTCTTCCGTTTTTTTATCCCGCTTAAATATTTCTAAATTTAGGAAACAAAATTGCTGAGCTTAAAGTTGTATTTACAGTTTTGGAACACAGGTTGGCTTCAGTGATGCCTGCATCAGCCTGCATCATTAACTGTGACAATGGAAATAACCTGGCCTTAAATCTAAAGCAAAGGGAGGGAAAGTGCCTGAAGGGATAAAGTGGCATGCCCATAATTGGATGGATTTCCCCCTCAGTTCTGAGATATATCTTCTGGCTTTATGGCATTCACAAAGAAAGAGAAACCAAATGCAACTGCAGAGGGAGTCGAGGATCTGTGAGCAGTCAGTATGAGATGAGAGCAATGCCTGATTTCATTGACCAACAGATGAGAATAATATTCAATTGCTCCTTGTGAACTGCTGCAAACATCCTATAAAACATTATTTCTCACTTACGCTTAAATGTAATCTTAATTTTTTTCCCAATGTGAAATTGATTGCAAACTTTTTGGATGGTTTTCAAATTGTCTATGATCCAACGAGGATGAAACTGGACCTGTGGGACAAGACCTACTTGGCAAACTCTTGCCAACTTCTAAAGCTTCTAATCCAACACACCATATTGTCCCCCTGTCTTTATTCCAGCTGGAGGTACTATTAGCACAGATTATGGAGATCAAAATAAAAATTGCAGATGCTGGAAATCTGAAGCAAAAAACAAAAAAATGCTAGAAATATCCAGTAGATGGATAAGGGACTCGACCCGAAACACCACCCATTCTTTCTCTCCAGTGATGCTGCCTATCCCGCTGAGTTACTCCAGCATTTTATGTCTGTACTCAGTAGACGAAGCAGTGTTTGAGGAATGAGAAATAAATCCAATGTTTCAGATTGTAGATCCATTGTCAGAACCGGGGAAGTGGAAAAAAAAACAGATTTGACTTAATGTGGCAGGGAAGGAGGCAGAGGGGTGTTAGCTGTTTCACTCTTCACAGATGCTGCCTGACCTGCTGAGTGTTGCCAGCATTCTCTGCTTCTAATTATAATTA
Organism: Malacoraja senta; assembly: GCA_038087875.1. Taxonomy (NCBI): domain Eukaryota; kingdom Metazoa; phylum Chordata; class Chondrichthyes; order Rajiformes; family Rajidae; genus Malacoraja; species Malacoraja senta. The sequence goes on along the minus strand of CM075978.1, from coordinate 53,869,059 downwards.
GCACAGCATTCTTTTATCGATTTGACCAGAGTTCATCTTAAACATTGTATTCATAAGTTCATAAGTGATAGGAGTAGAATTAGGCCATTCGGCCCATCGAGTCTATTCCGCCATTCAATCATTGCTGATCTATCTCTCCCTCCTAACCCCATTCTCCTGCCTTCTCCCCATAACCTCTGACACCCGCATTATTTTGCCATAGTTTTGCATGCTATAATCAATATCCAATATTCAATTTCCTCTCTGATCGACTTGGCTTCCACCGCCCTTTCAGGACTGGGGCTCCAAGCTCTTCCTCATATCTGTCTTTTACCCTTCACTTTAAACCTGTGGCCCCTTCAACTATCTGGGCTAATGGAAACAGATTTAACACAGTGCAGAGAATATTGGAACAGGCCCCTCGCTCCGTCATGTCTGTGTTGACCATGTTACCAAATTAAACTAAACCCCATCTGACTGCATATCTATATCCCTCCACACCCTCCCTGGTCATATGTGTAGGAAGGAACTGTAGACGCTGGTTTAAACCGAAGATAGATACAAAATGCTGGAGCAATTCAGCAGGACAGGCAGTATCTCTGGTGAGATGGACCCTGAAGGGTCTCGACCAGAAAGGTCACCCATTCCCTCCCTCCAGAGATGCTGCCTATCCCACTGAGTTACTCCAGCATTTTGTGTCTATCTCCCTGTTCATGTATCCATCTAAATACTTCTAAAACAAGTATTGTGGCTGGCACAGTGGTGCAGCAGTAAAGTTGCTGTCTTACAGTGCCAGAGACCCACGTTTGATCCTGATTACGGGTACTGTCTGTATGGAATTTGTATGTTCTCCCTGTAACCGTGTAGGTTTTCTCCGGGTGCTCCGGTTTCCCTCCACACTCCAAAGATGTACAGGTTTGTAGTTTAATTGGCTTCTGTAATTGTCCCAAGTGTGTGTAGGTTAGTGTACAGGGTGATCGCTGGTTGGCGCGAACTCAGTGGGCCGAAAGGTCTGTTTCCGCACTGTATCTCTAAAGTCACTAAATTCACTTGGTAAACCTTCAGTTTGACTGAACTAGGGGACAAGTCATTCATCGGGAAGGAAAAACAAACTGCTGGAAGAACTCAGCAGGTCAGGCAGCATCTGTGACAGACAGTATTTTCTGTCAGGACTCTCGGTCGGATGCTGCCTGACCTTTTGAGTTACACCAGCGAAGATAGACACAAAATGATGGAGTAACTCAGTGGGTCAGGCAGCATCTCCGGAGAAAAAGGGTCAACACCCTTATTCACTCCAGCATTTTGTGTCTATCTTCGGTGTAAACCAGTATCTGCGATTCCTTCCTACACAAGTTATTAGAAACATAGAAACATAGAAAATAGGTGCAGGAGTAGGCCATTCGGCCCTTCGAGCCTGCACCGCCATTCAATATGATCATGGCTGATCATCCAACTCAGTATCCTGTACCTGCTTTCTCTCCATACCCCCTGATCCCTTTAGCCACAAGGGCCACATCTAACTCCCACTTAAATATAGCCAATTAACTGGCCTCAACTACATTCTGTGGCAGAGAATTCCAGAGATTCACCACTCTCTGTGTAAAAAATGTTTTTCTCATCTCCGTCCTAAAAGATTTCCCCTTTATCCTTAAACTGTGACCCCTTGTTCTGGACTTCCCCAACATCAGGAACAATCTTCCTGCATCTAGCCTGTCCAACCCCTTAAGAATTTTGTAAGTTTCTATAAGATCCCCCCTCAATCTTCTAAATTCTAGTGAGTTCAAGCCGAGTCTATCCAGTCTTTCTTCATATGAAAGTCCTGACATCCCAGGAATCAGTCTGGTGAACCTTCTCTGTACTCCCTCTATGGCAAGAATGTCCTTCCTCAGATTAGGAGACCAAAACTGTACGCAATACTCCAGGTGTGGTTTCACCAAGACCCTGTACAACTGCAGTAGAACCTCCCTGCTCCTATACTCAAATCCTTTTGCTATGAATGCTAACATACCATTCGCTTTCTTCACTGCCTGCTGCACCTGCATGCCTACTTTCAATGACTGGTGTACCATGACACCCAGGTCTCGTTGCATCTCCCCTTTTCCTAATCGGCCACCATTCAGGTAATAGTTTACTTTCCTGTTTTGCCACCAAAGTGGATAACCTCACATTTATCCACATTATACTGCATCTGCCATGCCTTTGCCCACTCACCCAACCTATCCAAGTCACCTTGCAGCCTCCTAGCACCCTCCTCACAGCTAACACTGCCCCCCAGCTTCGTGTCATCCGCAAACTTGGAGATGTTGCTTTCAATTCCCTCATCCAAATCATTAATATATATTGTAAATAGCTGGGGATAGAGAACTGGCTGGCAAATGAACCCCCAATACCGTGTGCTTTAAGTTTGTATATTAATCTCTTATGAGGGACCTTGTCGAAAGCCTTCTGAAAGTCCAGATATAACACATCTACTGGTTCTCCCTTATCCACTCTACTAGTTACATCCTCGAAAAATTCTATACGATTCGTCAGACATGATTTACCTTTCATAAATCCATGCTGACTTTGTCCAATGATTTCACCATTTTCCAAATGTGCTGCTATCCCATCTTTAATAACTGACTCTGCTAGATTTCCCAACTACCGATGTTAAACTGGTCTGTAATTCCCCATTTTCTCTCTCCCTCCCTTTTTAAAAAGTGGGGTTACATTAGCTACCCTCCAATCCTCAGGATCTACTCCAGAATCTAAAGAGTTTTGAAAAATTATCACTAATGCACCCACTATTTCTGGGGCTACTTCCTTAAGTACTGTGGGATGCAGCCTATCTGGCCCTGGGGATTTATCGGCCTTTAATCCATTAAATTTACCTAACACCACTTCCCGGCTAACCTGGATTTCACTCAGTTCCTCCATCTCATTTGACCCCCGGTCCCCTGCTATTTCCGGCAGATTAATTGTCTTCCTTAGTGAAGACAGAACCAAAGTATTCCTGCAGTATGTTTTTTCCCTCCAGTTTGAACATTTACATTCCCTTATGTCTCCATTCATCTGGAGAACGTTAGCAAACCCAAGACACTTCTGCAGGCAAGTTAGCATTTGCCTTTAGCAAATATTTCCCTTGAACAGCTAATGCATTGGAGAATAGGTGCTCAAACAAAGAATGCTTTGAAGCTGAATGCTTTTTAGCCAAAATCTGCCGATTTTTGATTTCAGTGTAAATAGAGTAGCATTTCCAGCCTTCCTGCAATTGGCAAAGGTGGAAGTTAATTATAAGAATTAGTTGTTGCCTTCCTTCTTCTTCTTCTTCAAATGAACACAGTCTGATGCTGCATTTTACATATGCAGGATATAATAGGAAAGTACTAACTTTACAGACTACATGGACATAATACGATCCAGCGAACTTCATAGTCAGCATCATACAAACCAATCAGAGAGAGAGCTTCCTCAGCAATACATCAAAACGCAGGCTAATTAAATATGATAAAAATTACATTTATATTGCAATTGTGTAGACTGTAAACAGAATGCCCTCTTTGATAAATAGGTCAATTTATTCCAAGGAATATTTATCGTGCTGCTTGTCTAAATCCATTGAAATTATTGTGTGCAGTTTTTGTTTTTTCAAAAGCAGGCATCTTTTTTAGTTATTGAGCAATTTATTTCTGTGACAGATCACTGAAGAATAAGCCTCAACTGACGAGAAAAGAATTCCAAATTCTTATCATTGAAAATCAAAATCTGCTGAGGTGGAAATGTGAAATAAAAACAGAGAAAGCTGAAAACCCTCAGCACATCGGTTAGTGCCTGTGGGAAAATAAATAGAATTAATGCCCTTTGTTGGAACTGTGAAAGAGAGAAAATTATCTTTAATTTACAGAGAGGGTCAGGGAAGGTTGGCTCCTTCAAAAGGATTATGCCTGAGAGTTTCCGCGATGATAAGCAGTGAACATGATCGGCCAGTCAGTGGTGAATGGAAAGTAGCCCACAACCATGGATGGCCACGGTGGCGCAGCGGTAGAGTTGCTGCCTTACAGCAGTTGGAGCGCCAGAGACCCGGGTTCGATTCCAACTAAGGGTGCTGCCTGCACGGAGTTTGTACGTTCTCCCCGTGACTGTGTGGGTTTTCTCCGAGATCTTCAGTTTCCTCCCACACTCCAAAGACGTACAGGTATGTAGGTTAAATGTTTAAGAAGGAACTGCAGATGCTGGAAAATCGAAGGTAGACAAAAGTGCTGGAGAAACTCAGCGGGTGCGGCGTTCTTTCCTTCGCTCCATAGATGCTGCCGCACCCACTGAGTTTCTCCACCAGGTATGTTGGTTAATTGGCTTGGTATAAGTATAAATTGTTCCTAATGTGTGTAGGATAGTGTTAATGTGCGGGGATCGCTGATCGGTGCGGACACGGTGGGCCGAAGGACCTGTTTCTGCACTGTACCTCTAAACTAAACTAAACCTACACATCTTTTACACTCCCTTTCCCTTTCAGCACTTTGATGGGGCTATTTATTCCCCATGCAATTACCTTCTCTGTTACTCCATCCCACTATGCACTTTGGGTCTTATACACTTTCACACACACTGCTGTAGGAGCAGCATTTGTCCATTCATCTCTTCCCACCATCCATGGACCCAAGCTCTCCCTCCAGATGAAGCAGTGATTAACTTGCATTTCGTCCAATCTAATAGATGCCATTCGATGATCACAGTATGTTGAGTTTAGTCTGATCAAGGATAGTCTGAAGGTCACCAAAGACGTAGATAGTAGTTCAGCGCAGCGCTGTGGTAGGATGATTCAGTTGATAACAGCTGGGAAGAAACTGTCCCTTAATCTGGCGGTGTGCGTTTTTACACTTCTATAACTTTTGCCTGATCGGAGAGGGGAGAAGAGGGAGTGGCCATGGTGTGACTCGTCCTTGATTATGCTGCTGGCCTTGCCAAGGCAGTGTGAGGTACAAATTGAGTCAATGGAGATTGGTTTGTCTGATGGTCTGGGCTGCGTCCACAATTCGCTGCAACTTCTTTCCGTCTTGGATGGAGCTGTTCCCAAACCACACCTGAAATATTGTGTGCAGTTTTGGTCTCCAAATTTGAGGAAGGACATTCTTGCTATTGAGGGAGTGTGATGCATCCCGATAAAATGTTTTCCATGGTGCATTTCTTCTCCAATGGAAAAACAATACATAGATTGGCTGATTTATTGTGAGTAACTTTGAGCTTCCATTTTGCATGCCACTTTAATTCTTCATCCCACTCCCATCTTGACCTATCTGTCTTTGACCTCCAGTACTCTTTATGGCAAGACCCAAGAGATACTTGAGGAGCAGTACATCATCTGCCCGGGGACATTGCAACCTTCTACCCTCTATATCACATTGAACAACTTCAGATAACTTGCTTTCACTCTTTCTGTATCAGACCGGCCAGTTTATTTGTAATAGTGATGACATTTTCTTTTCTCTGTTTGATATGACCTACAGATCTGCTCTTCACGCATTTTCTAATGCTCTGTCTGTGTTCTCTCGCTTTGTCTGTAATTGCCCTCAGATTGTTGTTCTTATGTACATTTGTTCAGGTTCTCTCTCTCTCTCTGCCTGCCCCTATTATCCCATCCACCAGATGACCTCATTGTCCACTAATCCCCAGGGTAAGGCTGGCCTCACCATATCAGAATGGAATAACAAGGAACTGCAGTTGCCAGTTTATACCAAAGAAAGACAAAAAGTGCTGGAGTAGCTCAGGGGGTCAAGCAGCATCCCTCGAGAACACGGATAGGCGATGCTTCAGGTTGGAACCCTTCTTCATGGGTTACCAAGAAGACCATGAAGACATGAATGACTATTAGCTGCCTTGCTCTGTCCTGCCCCTCCTCTCTCCCAGCTTTCTTTCCCGCACCCCTACAAATAGTCTGAAGAGGTGTTCCGACCTGAAACATCACCTATCCATGTTCTCCAGGAATGCTGCCTGACCTGCTGAATTACACCAATATTTTGCACCTTTCTCACCGGTTTGTTCCCTTTGTCTTTTTCATCCTTCCCATGCCCTTTCTGCAACTTAAAACCAGCTTAAAAATACAACTGAGGACACTGCATGGGGAAATGTGGGTGAGATGACAAGGGGTAGACAATCTCCCAATGCCCATTATTCACTGTCACAAGCTCCGATCGCCGGCCCGTGGCCTGTAACATCCGGTAGGAAAGTGCCAATTCGGGACCTCTAAGCTGCGGAGTGTGTTAGACCGTCCCGATGTCGGAGTTTTGATCATCCCGATGAGAGGGCCTGTACATCGGGCCGTCCGTAGCGGCGACTACGGAGGGTTTATGCCCCCGACCACGGGTGAACAAAGGAGGAGGACTGGCTGAACTTTGTTGCCTTCCACCACAGTGGAGAATGCTGTGGTTGATGTTTGTGTTAAATTTTATTGTGTATTGTGTGTTCTTTTTAAGTGTATCGTTGCTGGCAAATTCATTTCACTGCACCTTTGGGTGCATGTGACGAATAAAATTGACTTTGACTTTTTTTTAAACTTTTTTTTGTTGAGTAATGCCCCAACCCCATTTTTGTGTAGTTCTGTCCAGATCATCAGTCTGGTTCTATATGGCTCTACATTTGTCCAACCTCTACAAAGAAAGATCAATGAACTTAGCCTCTTGGATTAATAAAAACAGTCAATCAACGATAAATTGTGATGTTCTCAAGGAGACCTTTCAGGTACGAAGCAGTCAATCACAACCTGTGTCAAAAGTGTCCACGTCACAGCATGAGTTGAATTAACTACTGATCTCTCTTCATGGGACCTGTCACATTAAGGTCATGTCTTGATGAACCTGATGACTGAGTGAAGAGGTTCAAGGCTTGGATCTCCAACATAATTTAGTAGCTGTGTTAATGAACATCAAACCTAGCAAACCATTTCCTCGGTTATGTAAAGTGCCCCAATGTCTTTCAGGTGTGTGCGTGTGCCTGTGTGTGTGGGTGCGCACGTGTGTGCACGTGCATGTGTGTGCTCGCGTGTGTGTGTGCATGTGCATGTGTGCATGCGCGTGTGAGCCCACATATATGTGTGTGTGTGTGTGTACGTGTGCATGTGCTTGCAAGCGTGTGTGTACGTGTGCGTGTGTGTGTGCGCATGTGCATGCGTGTGTGTGAGTGCGCATATATGTGTGTGTGTGCACCTGTGCATGTGCATGCGTGTGTATGTATGTGTGCATGTGCGTGTGTGCATGTGTGTGTGTGTGTCTTACATGCCAAATTGACTGCCCATTCATGACCCCTTCTCACTGCTATGTGTCGTTCAATTATTTTTTTTTGAGAAAGTATAAACACATTCAATATGAAAATACTTTTTTGGTTGCAGGAAGTTAAGCATTCTGTGCCAAGTGGGCATGACGGATGGTTAAATGGGTTTAAACTGTAGTTTTAGCTTAGAGATACAGCGTGGAAACAGGCCCTCCAGCCCACCGAGTCCATGCTGACTAGCGATCCCTGTACACTCGCACTATCTTACACACTGGGGATAATTTACAATTTACAATTTTACCAAAGCTAATTAACAAACAAATCATACGTCTTTGGAGTTTGGGAGGAAACCAGAGCACCCGGAGAAAATCCATGCGTCATAGGGCGAACGTACAAACTCCATACACATGATCAGGATCAGGGGGGAGGGGGGGGGGACTGGAGGCAAGAAATGAGAGGCTAAACCAGGCAAACCATCATATGACCTCAGGCAGGCTGGTTCCCAGGTAGGCTAATAGAGCATATTCAGTCCTTTTCTCGCCTCCGGTTCTCTCCCACTTTCAGTTTGAAGAAGGGTCCCAACCTGAAACATCACCTATCCATTTTCTCCAGAGATGCTGCCTGACCCACTAATTTACTCCAGCACTATGTGTCTATCTTTGGTACAACCAAGCACCAGCAGTTAGAAAGCCATAATGCAGCGTTTCTCAACCTTTGTAACCTTGCGGAACCCTTGAAATAATTTTCATCTCAGGGAAACCCTACATAAAAATGATTATATATCTTTATTAATCTCTTTCTTTCTCTTTCATAAACTTAAAGTTCATAAGGCAAACATAATATATTTTCTGATAACTGGTTTAAGCAAAAAATAACATGTTTTCTCAAGTTTATTGACAATGCAAAAAATAACTGAAATCAAACTGTTCAAGAGACCTCCTAAGGAGGTTTTCATTCACACAAAAAAATCAACCATATCTGTAAACACAAAACCCCCCCATAAATAACCAACATCCTAAATAACACATATAAACAGAAGAAAACAGATAATAACTACCACAATAACTAGTCTGGTATCTACCCGAAACGTTGCCTATTCCTTCACTCCATAAATGCTGTCTCACCCGCTGAGTTCCTCCAGCATTTTTGTCCACCTTCAATTTTTCCAGCAACTGCAATTCTTTCTCAAACACCACAATAACTTAATCGTTTATTGATAATGTTGAAAAGGCATAAGATAAATCAAAGCAAAGGTCACATGAACATGCCGTACGTGTATAATAAAATTACGAATATGAAATTAAACACACAAATAACTTTAAAATGCATTTACATATAATAGTAAGATTAAACGAGAACTTACCAGTTTGAAGTTTGATCTTTATTTTATGAGGAGTTACGTTGGTGATTACTTGAAGAAGACCCGTCAGGGCGCATGCGCGTCAATCTTCAAAGCAGCGGTATGAAATCACAGACAACACCATAATTGAAGTAACATATTAAGATGATCAACATGAGAACTACCATTATGACCTTTTTTCTATGAGAGAGGGTTGGGCGTGGCGGGCACGTAATCACCAACGTAACTCCTCATAAAATAAAGATCAAACTTCAAACTAGTAAGTTCTCGTTTAATCTTACTATTTTACTTCGGAGTCACGTGAGTGACTACGTGAAGATTTTAAAGCTCTGTGATTTTTATGCCGCAGATCAAAATCCCGGCTTCTCACTGCATCGATTGACTCTGAGTATCATCAATAATGCTGTAAACATGACATTGCATAACATGCAAAAACAAAACAGTTTCATTTTTGGTCATAAAACAACCAATAAACCCTCTTAATGTAGGGGCAACAAACGAAACATAATTAAACAGTATTGAAAACAGACTTTAAACAATAGCAACAGCACTCAATATTGAGTTGGCAAACAGCCCTCCATCGGCAATCGGCCGATGGTAGTATTGCTGAAACACAAGTTCATTTTTCCAACCTGCGGCTTTTAATATATGGTCGATGGGAACGTCCATCGCCCTGGCCGCGGATGTTGCTACTGCGCTAGTGGAATGAGATGTAAACACATAAATGTTAATTCCTGCCTGAACCAAGTCTTGCTTTAACCACCTTGAGATAGTCTGAACTGCCACTCTTTTATGTTGGCTTCTTGTAACTGACAAATAATCCTGTTTCTTCTTGTCTTAAAGCCCTTGTGGCTTCAATGTAATGTAACAAATGTGTCCTTACACATAAACATGGAGCTGTAGGATATGCTGAGAACACAATCTTAAATCCTGTCACACCTGGCCTGCTTTGTTTGAGCAGGTCAATAATATAAAACAGAACCTTCTCTGTATTCACTTCCATTCTATCTAACTGAAGTTTTTGCAAAGTCTGCACTCTCTGTACTGACAGCAATGCCATTAGCATAGCCAATTTCATGGTTAATTTTAACAAAGTTATAGACGTGACAGGGACCCAATGACGAAGCATGTTAAGAACAACGCTTACATCGGAGATTACCATATACCTAGGCTTAGGCGGTTTGGAATTAAAGATTCCTTTCATCAACCTAGATATGAGAGGGTGAGAACCTATACTTTGTGTCCGTGTACCTATTACAAGATATGCCGACAAAGCACTTCTAGCTGTATTGATAGCACTATAGCTAAGACCCCCATCATAATAAAGTGTAGATAAAACTCTAACACATTTTCAATAACTACAGTATCATATTGAATATTCTTTTGAACACCATATTATTCCCATTTTTTTACATAAGTCATATACTGCTTTTGAGTACTCTTTCTCCAGGCTGCAGTGAGTATATCCACCGTTGGCCTAGAAAGTCCTCGACCAATGTAAGGCATTCTTAAAAACCTGCAAATTAACAGATCAATACGATCACATAACGGATGAACTTAACGCGTTACTGGATGGTCCAGCAAATTCCTACTGTTTGGAATCAGCAAAAGGAGGTTGGATCACTATCTGTAACATCAGAGGGAACCATGGTTGAATCGGGCAATTTGATATCACCAAAACCCCTGAAGCGGCATCCTGCTTGATTTTCTCAAACACCGAGCTATGAGGCAGAATGGTGGGAAAATGTATACAAACATATCATCCCAATTTAGTGAAAAAAGCATCAATTGCCACTGCCCCTGGATCTGGTGCCCATGAAACATATTTTGGCCTTCCATATAGAAGTACTATGTTCTTGAACACATCCTGGTTCAACATCCACTCTGTATTATCACGGAATTTCCATGAGCTGCCATCTGGTACTACATTAAGTTTCCCTGGCAGATAGCTCCAATCCAAATATCCATACTCCAGGTCCAATTTTATTTGCCAACCTGTCACATGATAATGATTTGATTCCACCCATGTGATTCATATAAGCAACTGCTGTAGTGTTGTCTATTTGGCACTGCACATGCAAACTAGTTTAGTTAGTGCCATAAGCCTTGAGTCCATAAAATACTCTTGGTTAATTACCCATGTTTGCAGAAGCAATGTCCATCTGTCTCCACAGCTGGATCTTGTATCAGTAGCACCCCAACCAAGTGCTCTGACATATGTCTGCAAAATCATGGAAGCTTGGTCCAATAACACTTTGGAACTACTAGTGGACAAATGCTGAATCCACCATTGTACATCAGCAACAGCCTCTATTGATAGAAGCATAGGTCTATTATAATGACCCCAATGTATCCTCAGTGCTTGTTCCTTTGACCTTTGTAATTGCAGATAATAAAGTGGCCACTATTGAACTGCTGGAAATGCTGCCAGCAATCTCCCCAGCAGACTCGTCACCTGGCTAATTGAAGGCTGTGTGTCAGCAATTAACTTGATACAGCTCTTAATTAGCTCTACCCTTGTTTGCCTGGGCAAGGTCACAATCATGTTGATTAAGTCTATTGTGAACCCAACTAGTCAATTTGTGTCACAGGTATTAATTTAGATTTCTCTGGATAACTTATGAAGCCCAATTTTAAAAAAGTGGTTTTTACCAACTGCCACTGATGCTTCAGCTGTTTCCTTTGATTGTCCTACAATCAAGATATTATCTAGTTAAGCCATGAGCACCTGCCCTTGACTTCTCATCATGCCTAGAATAGGTTTTAACAACTTTGTAATTACTCTAGGAGCTGAAGACAAAGGATTAGGCAGTGCATTGTATTGCCATAATTACCCCATCCAGCTGAATTTTAAATCTTCTATCCTGCAAATGAACAGACACTGAATCCGGATCTTTAAGATCTCCTCAAACTTTTCCATCTTAAAATGTCTATACTGTACAAAAAGGTTTAAGACTATTCAGGTACAGTATAATTCTGCATCCCCCATCCTTTTTTGGTCTGGGAAAGATATTGGACACAAACTGATGGCTTTGGTAAACTGCGTTAGCAATTACACCTTTATTACATAAGCTTGCAAGTTCCACCTGAACTTCCAATTGTTCAGTGATTCTGAAGTCAAACTCCTTTTTTGGAACATGTTGCATGGATAAATCAGAATTTGCATTAAGCTTTATTCGATACCCTTCAATAACCTTCAGTATAAACATATCTGAGGTAAACATTTAATTGTATCCCATTAGATCTGTCTACATGAGAACCAGACCCACTTACGTCCTTACCACCTGGCATTCTTCCCCGGCCTCGAGCTGGATATCTCACCTTCCCTGGCGCTGCTACAGCCGAACGCCAACTGCTCTGCATCGTAGCTGGACTCGTCCCTTGCCCGGACCAGTCTCCTCGCTTATAGGGATACTTCCTCCAGCTCCTTCACCTGCTTTGCGAAATCCTCGCCAAAAAGATTTGCCGGTTGCACTGTGCCAGGCTGGCAGAGTGAAGCATATTTAGGGTTGATGGTTGGTCTAAACGCAGTCTTGCGGAGGCAGTTGATCTCAAAGTGGGCACTCCACAATAGCGCTACACCTTTTGTTGTAATTTCATCATGGCCTCTCCATCCACCATCCTGGCAAAGCTTGTTATGCCAGAAGCCAGCAACTTTAAAAATATGCTGGAGCTTCACCTCCTCCTGGGCTCCCATTTGTATGCCCATCTTGCCCCAAATCGTCCTGTTCCCAACAGGAACTTTTAACAGGCCACAGTTGATTGGGGCTTCATGCTTGCTTACTGTCTCATCCATTGTCAGCTCCTGTAGCTGATGTGAGACTTGGTCATTTATGCTGGTGGCAAGTTCCTCACCCAGAGGCTCACCAGCGTCCGACGACATGGCAAACCGTGCTGCACACGGTGTCAGCTCTGGCCGCTGCATGCCCTCCCTTTGGAAGTCGTCGTCGGACTCAGGGTCAGAGCGTATCTGCCCTTCTGCACTCACCTCTTGCAAAGAGGGTGCTTTCAAGCAGGCCTCTACTAGGCACTGCCGGCGGAGCCTTCCCGACGGCCTCCCACCCACACAACTCCTCCTGGAGTGTGGCTTTGTGAAGCGGGCCTCTCCTAGGCACTGCCGGCGGAGCCTTCCCTACGGCCTCCCGCCTGCACAACTCCTCCTGGAGTGTGGCTTTGTGAAGCAGGCCTCTCCTAGGCACTGCCGGCGGAGCCATCCCCACGGCCTCCCGCCTGCACAACTCCTCCTGGAGTGTGGCTTGGTGGAGCAGCCCCTGTATGCGCTGCTCCTTTTGGATAACCGCTGGGCCACAGTATCCTGTCCCCGACGGGACTCTCCTGGCCCAATTCTGCGGAGTCAATGGCCCTGACAGACTTGGCTTATGCCTACCGCCCGACTGGCGTTGGCTGTGTACCCTGCTGGGCACTTTGCCAAGTCTGTCGCCGCACCGCTACCGGCTTGCGACTCCCCAGAGGTGACAGGCTGCCTTTCAGAGACTGCGCTCCCGCAGCTCTCTCTCTCCTTGTCCGTAGCAGGCCTGCACCTTGATAATTTTTTACTTGTTCCTGCATTGTTGGGAAAAAATACAGCAACAAACTTCTACTTTTTTCAAACTCCTCCAAAGTCTCCCCGACTTTGGTGGAGCTGTAACTACTCGCCTGCAGGAGGAGCTCCGTCCTCCTGCTGCCGGGCGCCAATGCGTCAGACGTAATGACGCGCATGCGCCCTGACGGGTCTTCTTCACGTAGTCACTCACGTGACTCCGAAGTAAAATTAGCCTATTTATCACTATTTCTCTCGGAACCCCTAGCGCCGTCTCACGGAACCCTAGCGTACCGGGGAACCCCGGTTTAGAAACGCTGCTATAATGTGTTGAAGTGAGCTGATACCTCCATTAGGGATTGGATACTGGCAAGTTATCCTTCAGTCATGTCAATACCTTTTAATCTTAGGAGCAAGGAAAGATGAAGTTGCCCATAAAATCTCCTAAACAACAATCATGCCAAGGAACAACAGAAGAATTGAGAGCTCTGTTTGGAAGGGAGTTTTTGTTAAGCATCTTGATAATGCTCCTATCACATGAAAATAATTATTTAAATGAAACTCACTTTTCAATCTAGTTTAAAAAAAACGTACTTGCATTGCAGTGCTAGTCTGCAGATAAGACCGGATAGATTGACATTTTAATGTTAAAATCTATGATCAGCCTCGAGGCTCCAGCTTCCTGTGATTTATATATTTGTAATCAGAAATGCGACACAATGACTTATCTCGATATAATTCATCAGGCTTTGGCTAAATGCCACAATTTGCATAATGACATTTTATTTTTATGTCCACGGTCAATAGGATAGAAACAACAGCCATGGATGTGATGCTCATAACTCAGAGCATCAGTCCTCTTGGTTTGCCTTTCACAATTAAATGTTTGGACCCTTGCCCTTGCCCTGGTCTCATGGCTACATTGTGTAGGAAGGATCAGCAGATGCTGGTTTACACCGGCAGATGTACACGGACAAAATGCTGGAGTAACTCAGAGGGACAGGCAGCATCTCTGGAGAGAAGGAATGGGTGATGACCCCATCTCCCCTGACTCTCATTCTGAAGAGGGGTCTCGACCCGAAACGTCACCCGTTCCCTCTCTCCAGAGATGCTGCTTGAGTTACTCCAGCATTTAATGTCTATCTTACTGGTTAAATTATTGGGGTAATATTCAAAGATATGGACCTCAAATTCAGAAACGTGAATTCAAATCCCAGCAAACCGACCGGAGAATTTCAATAAAGTAAATCGAGGATGAAAAGGAGTCAACAGCAATGGTAATTAGGAAAATGCCAAATCCCTTTCTACCTATGTCCCTCCCTGGCTTTAGTTTACATTTCACCTTTCTCCTCTCCTTGTCTCACACCCTTTTGTCTTCTTTTCATCTCTCGCCTTTGTCTACCCATCTACCAATCAACACCCCCCCCTCTCACCTATCTCCACCTAACATTTACCAGGCTTTGTCCCTCCCTCCGCTTCTCCATTTTTCACTCGCCTACCACTATCAGTTTGAGGATGGGTCCCAACATGAAAACATCACCTATCCATGTCCTCCAGAAAAGCTGCCTGACTCGCTGATCTACATCAGCACCTTATCAACTACTGTCCAATGGCCTTGACATCCACCATCATGAAGTGCTTCGAGAAGCTGGTTATGGCACACATTAACTCCAGCCTCCCAAGCAGCCTTAATCCATTGCAGTTCACCTACTGCCACAACAGGTCCATAGCTGGTGCCATCATCCTAGACCTACACCCATCCCTGTGACATCTGGATAAAAAGGATGCCGATGTCAGACTCCTATTCATGTACAACAGCTCTGCTTTCAATACCATTATCCCAACCAAGCTCACCTCCAATCCCGTGGAACTTTGAGTCTCTGCAATTTCTTACGGCAGAACTGTTGCCAAACCCACATATGTTCCATCCCCATTGAATGCTTTCTACAGTGTATCTATAGAAGTTAGTAAGAGCCATTGGAGGCATACCAAACTTCCTTAGTCTTCAAGGAAGTGCTTTTCTGGCTGAAGCTTCAATGTGGTTAGTCCAAGACAAATTGTTAGTGCAATTTATGCCGAGGAACTTGAAGCTCTTGACCATCTTGACTTTGGCATCATTGACAAACACTTAACCTGCAAACGCAAGTAAGACCGTCAAGTCAATAGCCGGACACAGATGAGGACAATCAGTAGCCCAGTTGGAAACGTTTCCTCTGAATACTGCATGAATTCAATGGAGACCTTGACATGTTTTGACACCATTAATGAAATGAAGTCCGCTTGGGTTTCAGTAAGTAGGACTTATTTATTCACATCCTCTATGCTCCCACACTCCACAGTTGGTTTTGGATCGTAGGCAGTAGCCTGCTTCATGTCTTGAATCCTAGACCAGGCAATATATCATTTTGATGTGCAATCATTGTGCCCATAAACTTATTTTAATCTCTTCCTTCAATAGAGATGCAACCTTTTTCCGTGTCGTATCTCCGTTCACGCTGTGGCCTAACATCGAGGAGCTGGCGGCCTCCAACTGGAATCGACCTTGAGGGCTCTGGTCGCAGAGCCTGTGGAATTACCAGCAAGGAGCTGGCTGACTTTCGGAGGCTGTGGTGGCCCTGCGGTTGCGGCTGCGACTCGACTTCGGAGGCTTCGGCCGCGGTCCCTGTGGACTGTAACATCAGGAGCTCGCATGTCCCTGGTTGGCGACCGATTTTCGGGAGCGCTAGCAACAGCAGCTTTGTCCGTCCCGAATCGTAAGGCTTGAATCAGCCCGTTCTCAGGGCCTTTCATCGCCCGGCGTGGCTTAAAATCGGCCCCAGGATCTTCCATCACCCGGCGGGAGCTTCAACATCGGGAGTCTCGATCGCCTTGATGCAGCAGTTTAACGGCTTGATCGCGGAAGAAGAAGCAAGGAAGAGATAGACTTTTTTTAGCTTCCATCACAATGAGGTGCCTGGAGGAGAGTCACTGTGATGGATGTTTGTGTTAAATTGTGTTTGTTGCTTTTTTACTCTTATGACTGCATGGTAATGAAATTTCGGTCAAACTTGTTTTTGAATGACAAATAAATAAATTCAAATTCAAATTAATTGTCATGTGTGCAACTGTACAGTGAAAGTCTGTTTGCATATTTACACATGCAGGCACCGCCATGTTTTGGCACCATTTCCAAAGTCCAAAGTCCAAAGTCCAGTCCGCCCGCCCGCTCGTTCTGCTGGAGCAGTTAATGATCCAGGTAAACTCAGGCTCCTGCATAGTTTCCTTCATTGCCTCCGACCGGATCGGGCCGCAAATCGACGTCCCTCTCCTCGCCTGGCCATCTTGGGGTCCCAGAGGCATCTCCTGCAGCCGACCTTGAAGGTGCTGGAGACATTACCCCTGTTCACCCTCCTACCGGCTCTTGCTCCTCAGTTTCGACATCTCCAGCGGCTCTCTCCAGGTACCATGGTCCTCCAGGCAGGTTCCCGGTGTAAATAGCTCATCCTAAGCTTCCCCCCAGTCTAGCTTCAGTCAATAAAATACTGAGTCAAGCACTTGCGCAACTAAACTTTATTCCCAGCTGTTCAAATTTAATCAAGCAATTTCCAAATGTTGTCAATTTTATCATAAAGCCAATTAAGAATGCCGAATCTAGGGACAATTTCTTTCGACCTTGATAATAGAAGCTGCTTTATTATCAAGGGTTAAACAATTTAGATCCATCGGTCAAATACATCGACTTTGATATCCCAACACCCATTTCTTTATTCCTCCTTCTAATTCTATAGACTTCTCCTCCAGTACTTCTTCCTTAGTATGTTGGCTCGGCTCTCAGTCAATAGGGGTTCCTCCTCATAACTAGTTTCTTTTTACCACTGAGTAACTTTCTGGATGGTTAGTATTGACCTTCCAAGGGGAACTCATTATCTAAATTTCCAGTCTACCTTTTATACCACCACCTTACGTTTCCAGGGTATGTCTTAAATTCTGATATCCGCTGGGGTCTGCCCCTTTCTTTTTAGCAACTAAATAGTCTTGTCCTATCTTTGATTATCCTCCTACGGGTGAGACAAGAGAAGAATGCCAAGTCAACAATCAATTCTCTAATTATTTTAAGACTATATCCCATAAGCCCTTTTTAAATCAATTCTTTTTTTTAAACTAAATTTAGGCACAAAGTGAGTATTTTTCCCCCGAACCACATAGGAGTATCTATTTTCAAATTCAAATTCAATTCTTCAAATTAGAGCTTGCCCCAATATTTGTCACAGGTTGTCTGTATCTTTTAGAAAAGGTTGGATGGTGTTATTTTCTTTTTCCTTCACTGGTGTCAAAAGCTAGATGATGTTAAAGTTGGGCACTAGGGTAGGTATCTTCTTCTTCTTCCTTGTTGTTCATTTCAAAGGAGTAGGGATACTGAGGAGCAGCCTTTTCTATCTGTTGGCCTTCCCAGATGTGTTCTTAAAGGGACAGGACAGTATCATTTCTTCCTTTGTTGTTGGTCTTTGTTTCTGGGGAGCTACCTGGATGGAGATAATAACTACACATTCTATCTGAGCTGTGTCTTCTGCCCATTCTTAAGGGTCCACACACTCTTTACCTCACTCCCCAGATAGTAGTATGCAGGTGATACTGTCCTGGAGGCACAAACTTAATACCAAGTTATTGATCATATTTACAATAGTTTAGTGACTCCTATCCCTACTCCTGCACCTCCTACGCAATTCATTTCTTCTCTCCCTAGTGCCAGTTCAGTTTCCTTTAGTTCTTATTCTCTTTGACGCCAGCTACTGGGTTCCTTTTCTTACTTTCTTTATTGCCCCTTGATTTCTCTTCCGTTCTGCTATATTCTGTCTTCTTGCTGGGCACTCCTTACTCCAATGACCTGATTGTGTACAGTTGTGACAAGCTCCTTGATTTACAATGTTCTTTGTTTTAAGGGGTTTTCTTGGGCAGTTATAAGATTGTTTACAATTTCCTTTCATATGATCTTCAGTTTTTACTATGATAGTACTTCCAATTCGTTTATTCTGGTAAATTACTTGATGTAGGGGTCATGTCTCCACGTCCACAATTCCTGGACGGGTTGGTAAGTCAGGACTGAGAGAATGGGTTGGTTTGAGTAAACGGTGTGTGACTTCTTGGTTCCTGACATTCGGACCAGCTCTCTCTCTGTTCTCTCGGGTCCCAGTAGTCTCTTGAATTGAAGGACCTCCTATAATTCCTGGGATTTCGGATATTTCTATATCCTCTAGGATCCCTAATTTCTTCATAATCCTGGAAATTCTTTCTTTGACCCCTCTCTCTCACTCGCTCCCTTGTCGGACAGGCTCAACTCCAGTGTCCCATTCCCCCACACGTGTAACATTGATTAGGTAATGTGGTTGGTTTTGTTTTACCCATTGGTTCCATTGGAATGGGTTCTAAATTGGAAGTATAATTGCAATAATAATCTGAGTAGTCTGGGACTCTAATTTCTCCCATTC
Organism: Malacoraja senta; assembly: GCA_038087875.1. NCBI lineage: Eukaryota > Metazoa > Chordata > Chondrichthyes > Rajiformes > Rajidae > Malacoraja > Malacoraja senta. The sequence continues at coordinate 53,850,473 of CM075978.1, read as the reverse complement.
TGTTCTTCGCCAACATTTGGGAACTACATAGTCCTGAGCCAGAGCTTGGTTCTTCCTTCTTGACTATACGTACAATTTCTCTTCTAGTTACAGGATAATTTTCCTGTTTCCTACCATCCTTCCAATAGTACCTCACTGCTCTGGCCATTTGACTGGCGCGGTTCTCAGACCAGTCCCTGTTATCAGTTTTAATTGAGTCCGCTACTGTAGTGGGAAGACAATTCAATAAGATAGCACAATATTGTGGGGAATTTACTCCACTTTGATAGTTTAAGTCACCTGATTGGTCCATGTATAATTTTGAAAATTGGTCTAAAAATTCATCTGCTCCTTCACCCTTTTCTAGTTTTATTTACAGAATTCGTGTTAGATCACTTGGCTTTTGAAAAGTGTTTGCAAGGGCCGTTAAAACAGCTTCTTCTCTTGCACTGTCATTCACTAATATGTTTGCCAAGGCTTCGTATGTTGGGTGTCCTAGGGCTACTAGAAATTTGGTATTTTCAGCTGGAGTAATTATCTGTTGTATGGTCTCCCATAAGTCCCGGGAATCTGCATGATATACACGCTTTGTGGTTCTTAAATAGTGACTTCTTTCTATCAGGGATTTTGTTTAGTACTGCCATCATTTCATGGGGCTTCCACGGAGTATGGACGTCTGTGGGACGGGGATTGTTCATATTTACTGCGCTGGTTGAATCTGCTGTACCCTGCCCTTCCCTCACTGGGAACTGCCTGTGGGATATCTGTTCAATTTGTAAACTTTTGGTTACATCAAAATCTATCTCGGTATCTTCAATCAATGTCTCATCCTCAGTTGAATCCTCCCGTTCGCCAGGGGGTTCCCGATACTGTCCAAATAAATCGATCCTCTTTCTCACTACTCGTATAATCTGTCTAGGTTGTGGATCACAGTAATACTCTGGCTGTTGCACTATATCTATCATACCTTCCTATTATTTAAACACCGGGGCTAACCTCTTTGTTCTACTCCAGGTGCCATAAGCTACTGAACGATCTATTAATGGAGGAGTGGATAGGGTCAAAGAACCTGGCACCCCAGTATCTGCTATTGGTAGAATCTGTTCAGATGTAGAATCTGCAGGAGTTGTTATAGATACTGCAGACCTAAAATATTTATTACGGACACGTCATACAAGGTGTTAGTGAAGCCTGGGAAATGCAAGAAGAACATGGTGGGAGCTGCGAACTTCCACTAGCGTTAACATTTGTCCACTCTTCCAAATATTCATCTCCTTCCCCCTCGAAGTCAGCACTAACCATCGGATCCCTAAACTTTAAATCTACAGGGACTAATTTCCTTCCAGGAGATCTGCCTTTCCCTTGTTCTGTGTGTTTCCCTTCATCTCCACTCCTGTCCTTCCTACTGCCTGGAGGTCGATCTACTTCACCTTCTTTCAGTTCTATTCCAAGTTTAGTGATCGCTTTTTCCCAACTCGCCATTCTCTTAACCTCTTTATTCGCCTTCCGTTCCTCAAAATATTGTCACCATAACCTTATTAATTCTCTTGCACTCGTTATTACTATGCTGCCAAATAATCTGTTCTATGTATTTTATCCCTTTTACTGTTCTAATGCCCCCCGGTGGCCATAGCTTGTTTCCTAACTTTTTATTTAGCACTCCTGACAAATCTCTTAATTTCTCTGCCTTGTGAGGGAACTCATTACACATTATTTGCAATGGGCTTCTTTCCTCTTCTGTCATATCTCGATCTATGCTGTTCCCCATGCCACCGAACAACCGAAACAGAATTCGTAAATCCTTCCTTTTAATCCCTAAATTTATCAGGCTCGCTCTTGAACAGTGATTAATGACCCCAAAGCGACCACAGCCACGCACTTCTTTACCCCTATGCTCCACCAATCCTACTCTCTTATTCAAATTATTCTCCTATCTCCCAAAAGTCCACACACACTTTCAACCTTACAATTTCCACAATCCTCAGTCATTCAAAGATCAGAGTACTCCAGGGAACAATCAAACACATTCGGGCACAATCAAACACCTTCTTGCAGCTTGTTTAAACCTCAATCTAAACACATGAAAATGAGCTCCAAACACACAAGTAACACTGTACACAGACAAATAACCACACCGCTTATTATTATCAGCCACAACCACATAAACCACAATAATTCATTTATTATGAATCACATACTCTAATAAATCCTCCTCGTGGCGTACTCGGTCAGCGGAACGATCCCTCCCCCGACACAGCGATCGACAGAATACGAACCCTGATTGAACCACCACGAATCGGATTCTAACAATACTACAATCACGATTTAAACAGGTACAAATATTCAATTCAAATGCACATTAACTCCAATTATCTAACACCCAAAAATCTTTAAGCACTCACACAGACAATACAAGCAGTGGTCCGCGATCTTAACACACTCTAAATCTTTTTACATACACAAAGTATTTATACAATTCGGATCCGATAAAGATGCTAAAAAAGACAACACTGCTTGGAAATTTACAATTTACAATAATACTTTAACATGCTAACGCTCAGTTCACAAACACTCGATCTCAATGCTCTATCCCGCTATTATCAAACAGTGAACCTCTCCCTCCGATACCGAAGATTTTCCCCTTCCTAGGATACTCTTTGCTGAGGGGTACTACTTCTTAAATGGACTAAATGTTAATTTCCCCTGCTAAGACTGGACTTCTATAGGGGTACCTCTCTAAGTTCTACAGAATTAGGGGTACCTCTCAGATCCGGGTACTTTTCACCAAGTAAACAGGTTCCCGTCTCAGGCACATTTGCCAGCTTCTGCTTTTGGCCTCAAGGGGCACTGGCATTTATATTACATATACATCACATCTCCCCCTTCACTTTAATTACTTCACATCTCCCCCTTCAACGTTGGGGTCAAAACTAATAACTTAAACCTTTAATCAACTTAACGTGGATAAAGTACCACAAATAACACAGAGCTCATCATACTACAAAACTATAAAATAATTGCCCAACAATTTTACATAACAAGTGGAGTTGGGGGTTTTGACAATCGGCCACATCTTGTGCAAGTCGTATTTCCAACTCGTTCTGTGTCGTATTTCTGTTGTCTGCGAGTGTGGCTTGGCACGCTTTGAGCTGGTTCTCCCACCACAGAACCTTGTGATGCAGCCTGTGATAGTTCTCTTGAGTCTGGGAGACTAGCTCCTTCTGGGAAAGGGATTCCTCCTTGTGGGAGAGTGTTCGCGCTCGTCTGTTGCGTGTTGCCAGGGCATGGCTCAGCTGCTTCGTGCGCAGGTGGTATGTCCTTCCTGTTTCTGCGGAACTCAGTACCGCTCGGTGTAGAGATGACGTAGCTCCGAGGGGACAGGTTTTCTCTTGCAATACGGCCACGTTGCCAATCGGTTGGTTTGGCACGAAACCACACATGTTGCTGTTGTTCCAGGCATGGCAGCGGCTCGGCGCTTGCCTTCTCATTGAAGTATGCTGCCTGTTTTTCTTGCCGGACGGCCAGTTGTGGTCCCATGGGAGGGACATGATGAGGCAAGTAAGAGCGATAGAGGCAATGGCAATTTGCTTTTTAACAGTTTATTGTTCAGTAACTGTGAGGGGGCATAGCCGCCTGTCCCATCAAGGGGGGTGTTGCGGTATTCGAGGATGGCGTACATCGGGTCACGGCCGCTGCATTTGGCTTTCCTCATAATAATTTTTATAGTTCACAGTATGTCTGAAACTTATTCTTCAGCAGTTGTATTTTGTCACATTCCTCCTGGGCAAACTGAAAGGTCTCATAAATCTGCTGAACGGCCGGCCCTGCTACGTGGAGAAATGTTGCACACCGAATCTTATCTGGCTTACTCGTCAGTTCTGTTGCAGTCTCGTACAGCTGGAATGCCTTTATGCAGTCCTTATAATTCTTGGCCAAGTTCCCTTGCAGGGAGAGTGGTCCCGGTGGCTTGAGTCCAGACTTTCTTTTCTTTAGTTTTTTCCTCTGACACCATGTAATGTCCCCTGTAAGACCACAATGAATACACATCTGACATCTTGTAAGAAGGATATAATCTGCACGACCAACTTCTAGAAGGTCACCTGACCTCAGTCACGAGGCACAGGCACATTTTCCAGCTCCTGCTTTTGGCCTCAAGGGGCACTGGCATTTATATTACATATACATCACACCCACGAATGATCGATCTAGCGAAGTGCCAAAAATCAATGCGAAAACCGCACAGTGGCGCCGATTTCTGCACTCGCGATCGAGACAGCTCAACACCCTTGAGAGCAAACTTGTGTTTGGGGGTCCGTTGAGATCCCGGACGAGCCCCCAATGTAAATAGCTCATTCTAAGCTTCCCCCCAGTCTAGTTTCAATCAATAAAATACTGAGTCAAGCACTTGCGCAACTAAACTTTATTTTGGAAAAACACAATAACAGTTCCCCACTACTGTACCTAACCACCGCGGGTTCGATCATTGTATCTGCTTTGCCAAGCCCTTCTAGCCTCATGCAAGCAGACACTCCAAAAGGTCACGCAATCCCAAGCGTTCTTCCAGAAGATCGACATCGAACCTCGTGGGAGCATTCTTTTATAGGTCCTCGAACCTCGAGGGGCCAAACCATATGGGGGTGGTCTCTATACAGTCCAATAACAGATATCGATTAACACAGTACATGATAGACATTTCCCTAACTCAATAATACAGTGACCAATACAATGTATCTGACAACGTTTCTAGATGCAAGTTAACAGAGATGAATTATGCAACATGTGCCTGGATATTTAAGAAACCCAGACAAGGCTCAACACTTAACCCAATCAACATCTAGCAAAGTAAAGCTTTGCAACAATATTTACAATGTGTATGTCTGGTTTGCATTCACCCAATCCGTTTCATGCAATTTACACCTAATTGCAAGAATCTGCAAATGTCCCATTCTTTCCCTGCAACTCTTATCTGGACAAGCTGACACCATTCTGCAGCTTGGCCCTTTCTGCAGAAGGCACATTTAAATTGACCAAATGGCCTAGCAGCACAGAAGCCTTTACTCAATTTTAGTGTCCTGGCATCTCCAATTTGGCCTTAACACCAGTTCCGCACCTATTCCGCGTAGCCTTCCTGGTCTTGAGGTGTAGGCTGCGGTATAGTATGATAGCACAATCCGAAAGCGGTGGACAGTGGGAGGCAAGTAAAAGCAGGACAGATGTACTAAAGGGCATAAGCTGTCTGATGCTTTAATACAAGGACACATATGCACTAATTTAGCTCAGAGGACATATTACACTGCTTTTGATGCTCAGATGATATGAATTACATGAATGACATTTCTAAAACCTATTACAATATGCCTTGCTTTCAATCTCCTCCATTTATTGTTGCATTAACCTGCACTTATCTATCTCCAAATGACCAATAAAATAACTATTTGTAATCAGGCTTTCTCCTTCTACTTTCAACTGAAGGTAAAATACATTTGCAAGGTGATTGGTTATATTGTCATTCACCTCGAATTGTACAATAACTTCCCCCGCATACTTGACAAATGGAAGTCACAAATATATTTCGGTCTTCAACTTCACATTCCCAGGACAGTCCCATCCATCTATATCATTCTTCATGAGGCAATGCTCTATGCAGGTAGTGTCAAGCATGTTAACGAGAAACGTTGATCAATTTCAGAATAAGTGCAATCCCAGCTCCCTGCCATCAATTCAAGTCCTTGGTAAAATAAAAGGACAACCCAGAATATTAGACAGTGTCAGAGAGAGACGCTATGCTATCCCATGGGAGGGAATGATGAGATTAACATGGGGATTAATTCTATTCAATTGGAAGCTGCATATTTGCACATTAGGTGAGAGACATTTTGTGTAGGAAGGAACTGCAGATGCTGGTTTAAACCGAAGATAGACACAAAATGCTGGAGTAACTCAACGAGACAGGCAGCATCTCTGGAGAGATGGAATGGGCAACAATTCGAGGTGAATGACTTCTTCAGTCTGAAGAAGGGTCTCGACCGGAAACGTCACCCATACTTTCTCACCAGAGATGCTGCCTGTCTCGCTGAGTTACTCCAGCATTTTGTGTCTATCTTAGTTGAAAGACATTAACTGAAAAGTCATACTTCAGAGTGATTTTTCTTTCACCTTGAAAGATGAAATTGTAATCCTTCAGGTGAGTAACATCAAATAATAATCATGGTCCAATGCGACTTTGTCTTCCACCTCCGGTAGGCGGCGCGACCCACGTCGAAGCGGCCTTTGCAGTCCGTCTGTCTTTTGTTATTTTTTTGTCTCGTTTGAGTGTAGTGTGTAGTGTATAGTGTTTTTTTAAAACTGTGTATATATGGGGGGTGGGTGGGGAAACTTTTAAAATCTTTTCCCTGTATGGAGGACCCGACCTTTCTCTGTCGGGTCTCCGTTGTCGTTGGGGCCTAGCACCGTGGAGAGGCCTCCAACCGGAACGACCTGGGGCTCCAGTCGCGGAGCCTGCGGACTACTCACCATCGTGGAGCTGGCCGAGTTCGGAACGGGAGGAGCTGTGGTGGCGCGCGGCTGTCACCCGACCCCGGAGATTCGGAGGCTCCAGCCGCAGGTCTGGTGGACGGTAACATCGGGAGCTCGCGGGTCCCTGGTGGGAGACCGCTTTTCGGAGCTCCCGCAACGGCAACTTCTCCCGCCCGAGTTGCGGGGTTGAAGATGACCTGGAGCTGGGTCTAACATCGCCCGGCGCGGCTTTAAATGGCCGCGGGACTTGCTAGCCCTACCGGGGGCTCCAACATCAAGACCCGGCGCGCGGCCTTGCATTGCCCGGCGCGGCCTAAATGGCCGCGGGACTTACATACCATCGCCCGCTGGGGGCTTTGACTTTGACATCGGGAGGAGAATGTGGAGTGCAGGGGAGAGATAAGACTTTGCCTTCCATCACAGTGAGGAGGAGATTCACTGTGATGGATGTTTGTGTAAATTGTATTGTGTCTTGGTTCTTTTTACTTGTTTGTATGACTGCAGAAACCAAATTTCGTTTGAACTTCATTTTCAGGTTCAAATGACAATAAACGGTATTGTATTGTATTGTATTGTATTGTATTGTGCAACTGCCGATACTCATGATTTTTCCTCTTTTGACCCAGTTCAATCCAAACCCTCAAAGCCCCAGACTTACTTGCACGATGATTCAACCGATCAGCGGTTTGTCCATCCAGTCACCATGTCCATGGTTTATCTCCTGGACCCAAGGTAGTTCTTGAATGCATCATTGTCTGGAAGGCAGAGACATTTGAGGCTCAGTGTGTACAGCGGATATACTAGAAATCTACCGAACACATGGCAGTGCTAACAATAAAACTCATCACAATATGCACATCCCAAAGCAAACTTACGAATCAAACTGTGCACAACCATAATGTCTTTTAAGAGATACAGCCCGGAATCAAGCCCTTCAGCCCACCGAGTCCACGCCGACCAGTGATCCCTGTACACGCTTTAATTGTGCGGGGGAACTCCATGGAGCAGTCAGCAACTCTGGATAGAAGAAATTGGGTGACGTTTCGGGTAGAGACCCTTCTTTAGACTCCCTCTGGTTTTAGTTTAATTTAAAGATACAGCGTGGAAACAGATCCTTCGGCCCACCGAGTCCAAGCCGACCACCGATCACCCATACACTAGTTCTATCCCACACATTAGCGGAGTAAGTCAAGAGTCAAGAGTGTTTTATTCTCTCACGTCCCAGATAGAACAATAAAATCCTTACTTGCAGCAGCACAACAGAATATGTAAAAATAGTACACTGTAAACAATGTTATAAATGAGAAAACAAAACAGTGTATATTTATATATGAATATATAACTATATAAATATATATATATATGTGTGTGTGTGTGTGTGTGTGTGTGTGTGTGTGTGTGTGTGTGTGTGTGTGTGTGTGTGTGTGTGTGTGTGTGTGTGTGTGTGTGTATGTGTGTGTGTGTGTGTGTGTGTGTGTAATATATATACCCACACACACACAATTTCCCTCCTGGGATTAATAAAGTTCTATCATACAGTATCGTGTGTGTAGGAAGGAACTGCAGATGCTGGTTTAAACTGAAGATAGACACAAGAAGCTGGAATAACTCAACAGGTCAGACAGAAACTCTGAACAAAAGGAAAATATTACGTTTTGGGTTGGGTCTGAAATAGGTTCCTGCATACCTTTGGAATGTGGAAGGAAACGAGCACTCGGAGAAAACCCATGAGATCAAAGGGAAAAGGAGCAAACCATACTGACAGCATCCATATTCAGGATCAATTCCGGGTCTCTGGCACTTTTAGGCAGCACCTTTATGGCCAATGTACTGCCCCATAGTCTTGAACTGAATTAAAACATACAGTAGCTGTAAAGGGGGACATGGCGTCACTTGGAGATTTAAGACTGAAAATGGATATTTTCATTTTTGTAGTAACCAAAGTTATCAACGTATAATTTTTTTAATGTTGGAAAACAAAATATAGTGGCACAGCTGGTAGACTTGCTGCCTCACACGCCAGAGATCTGTGTTCGATCCTGTCCTCGGGCACTGTCTGTGTTGAACTTGCACATTCTCCCTGCAAGCGTGTGGGTTTCCTCCCACATCCCAAAGACACATTGGCTTTGTAGGTTAACTTGTCTCTGTAAAATTGCCCCTAATGTGTAGGGAGTAGGTGAGGAAAGTGGGATAACAGAACTTGTGTGAATGGGTAGACAAACTCACACTGAGTGGAGAAACTGAGCGGGTGCGGCAGCATCTATGCAGCAAAGGAAATAGGCGACGTTTCGGATCGAGACCGATCTTCAGACTGATGTGAGGGTGGGGGGGACGGGAAGAAGAAAGGAAGAGGCGGAGACAATGGGCCGAGGGAGAGCTGGGAAGGGGAGGAGAAAGCAGGGACTACCTGAAATTGAAGAAGTCAATGTTCATACCGCTGGGGTGTAAACTGCCCAAGCGAAATATGAGGTGCTGCTCCTCCAATTTACGGTGGGCCTCACTCTGGCCATGGAGGAGGCGCAGGACAGAAAGGTCGGATTCGGAATGGGAAGGGGAGTTGAAGTGTTGAGCTACCGGGAGATCAGGTTGATTATTGCGAACTGAGTGGAGGTGTTGTGCGAAGCGATCGCCAAGCTTGCGCTTGGTCTCACCGAGGTTGATCATACGCTGAATAATCCAACCATATTTTTGTTTGGAAGTGGAAAGAAATAATAGAAATTACATTCATTGCAATGTGTAAAAAGAGTTGAGATACTGTATTATAATTTTACTGCATGTCATTGTGGTATATATCATGTCTTGATTGGTGAATATGTTTAGTTTGTGACTTTATTTGAAGCAGAAATAATATATGTGAATGCTTCATTGAGCATAATTCCGACTGGTAACTACGCACTTCGTCCGAGCACGTTATTGCACGCGTCATGCAAGCCATCTTAAATGACCACCTAAACTGTCATTTGATAACAGAGAAAAAAAATTAAATGAGAGCCCTGCAAGGTGTATAATATTTTTGACACTGTCATAGGCCTTTCTTACATATGCTGTCACAACGCACTGTAGTCTCTAAACAACCCTTCAGTAATTTTCCTCGCCCTCCATTTCAGAATAATAGTGTTTAAAGCCATTAACTCGACACTAGCACTGGCAATAAATAAATAAATAAATAAATAAATAAATAATGCAGCTTTCCAGCCCCTTATCTCATTGGCCACGCTAGGCTGCAAATCGGTGTCAATCTGGTGGACCATCTTCCTCTAGTCGTGGGGGTGGGGGATTGGGAGGGGCCTCACAAGTGGAACAGCCTAGGGCCTCTCTTCATCTAAATCCGGCCCTGACAGTCTTATCCACAAAAAAGAAAGAAGTGTATCTTTAGACTTTAGACTTTAGAGATACAGCGTGGAAACTGTCTGAGTCCACGTCAACCAGCAATCACCCTGTACACGAACTATCCTACACACTAGGGACAATTTCACAATTTTTCCTGAAGCTGATTACCCTACAAACCTGTACATCTTTGGAGTGTGGGAGGAAACCGGAGCACCTGGAGAAAACCCACATGGTCACGGGGAGAAGGCACAAACTCCATACAGACAGTCCCCATGGTCAGGATCGAACCCGGGTCTAGTGCTGTAAGGCAGCAATTCTACCACTGCGCCACCATGCCGAACCACATGCAATGTGCTTGGGGAAAGCTTCTTTCAAGTGCTGTGACTGAACGTCTTTCCACCTCCTGCATCAGTGTCCAGTGCAGCATCTGAAAACCTTAAGGGCGTCATTTGCATATCACGCAGGTGGCGTGCAAAGATTTTATGAATCCCAAAATCCTGGGGCGCCGCGCGCGACCGCGCGCCACTGCCTACGTCACCACGCACCATGCGCTCGTAATGCACGCCATGCGCGCATCACATGCGTGTCACGACGCACGCGTCGTGCATCGTGACACGTAAATGATGTTGCGTAAATGACGCGCAAATGACACCCAAGTGGGACAGGCCCTTTAGATCCCACCCTCCCTGTCTCCCACATCAGCTTCTGTTGTGGAACCTGTCAAATCTGAGCACTGTTTGCACTGCACTGAGAGCAATAGGTGCATGGTACGGGCACATTGCAATTCCTGCACCTATCTAAATAGTACTGTGTCCACCCTCTCTATCTTCTCAATCACCATTGTTCACTGTACTGATGAGAACCCCTCACAATGGAAACTGTAAACAGGCCTGACCTTAACTGCATCCAGTCAAAACACAAGGAATTGCAGATGCCAGTTTACATTAAAGACACAAAGTGCTGGAGTAACTCAAAGGGTCAGGCATCATTTCTGGAGGACATGGATATCAGAAGAAGTGTCCCGATCCAAAATGTCACCATTCCATGTTTTCCAGAGATGCTGCCTGACCCGCTGAGTTAGTTTAGCACTTTGTGTATTTGAATTGTATCATTCTGTGTTTCGGTTTGTTTGCTTTTCTACATTTTACCAGATTTTGATCACAAGTTGTCAAAAAGTGCCAGTTAGCAGAAGAGGCATCACGTTCGTGCATCTTCCTCTGCCTTATGAGGCTGAGGCAATAGATACAGCCTCTATGTTCACATCAACTCAGACATCTTCAGGAAAGTACACTGCCAATGGGATACTTAAAGTCACACAGCACCAAAACAGGCCCTTCAGTCCATTGAATTGTTAATAATCGTGAACCACCCATTTACACTCATCCATTTAATCCTCCCCACATTCCCATCAAATCTACAGTAGTCACTTAACCCACCAGCCCGCGTGGTTTTGGGATGTGGGAGGAAACCAGTGCACCAGGGACAAACCCACATGGTCATGTGCAGAACATGCAATCTCCATACAAAACAGCACCGAAGATCTAGCCTGATCCTAGGTCTCTGGAGTTGCGAGGTAGCTGTACCACCAGTTTCATTGTTTGCATCTAAGATCCCACAAATAGCAAGAGGAAGAATGGCTAATTAATTGGCTTTGATAATAATATCCCAGTACAGAAACATGGTGACAGCACAGGATATCTCCCTGCTCTTTACTGCATAGGGTCAAGGAGTCATTGACAACCACCTCAACCAGAAAATGAATGCCCGGTCTATGGTCTCACCTGAAAGACTGCAGTTCCAACTAGGGTTGCCAACTAGCCCGTATTAGCCGGGACATCCCGTATATTGGGCTAAATTGTTTTTTCCCATACGGGACCGCCCTTGTCCCGTATTTGACTGCTACTACTCGGGTCAAGGGGACTGTCGGGTGTAGTGCAGCCCATGGAGTGCAGCAGCAGCGCCTCGCCTGTGGTCCCGTCGGTCGTCCAACCTTCGGACCTTAATTTACCGCTGACACCACCACCCCTCCTTCTCATGGACGATCATCAGTTCATTGAGTTGGATAGGGTGCTGGACTTTGCGTGCAGCTGAACACAAAGCCTAGCTGGCGGGCCAGCTGAGGAACTTAGGCCCGGGCGCCGGACTTTGCACGCTACGTCGCACGCAAAGTCCGGCGCCTAGGCCGAAACTCCTCAGCTAGCCTGCCGGCTGGACTTTGTGTGCAGAACAGCACCTGGTCATTCACCCAGCCATGGCCGAGTCGGTCAACGAATTGCCCCGGACTTGGTGACTTGGTTGACGTCCTGTCACTTTCCGTGCATCATTTGCACGCCTGGTTCGTCGAAAAGATCAAAATTCAAAATTCGAAGTACGGTTTCTACTGAATGTGTATCGCTTTTGCACCATCGTAAAGTTGAAACATCGTAAGTCAAAGCATCGTAAGTCGGAGAGCATCTGTAGTCTGCGTGCGTGGTGCATGTGCTGTTGACGCCATGCACGAGTGATTCACCTGTCATCCAATCACAGGCCCCCTTATGCGCAACAGTTGTACGTATATTTTGCCAATTCCTGCCAAAACAAAAAGTTCCAGTAATGTCTGGTGTTGTTCGGTCGGTTTGGCATGTGCAAATATGGATAAACCTGCAAAAAAGAAAATCTATAACAAACAATGGGAAGCAAAAAAGACGTGGGTTAAGCCCGTCAGCGGAGACCCGACAAAGGCCTTCTGAACTTTATGCCGTCGGGAATTTGTCCCTTATTTTGATCTTTTGTCCCTTATTTGGGATAGAGAAAGTTGGCAACCCTAGTTCCAACAATAAACGGAACGAGGCCTAGCTGATATACTCTAGTTAGGGCAAAGTGCTTGAATCTATGCCCTTCACTAACTGAAGAGCGCTCTCTCTTGAAAATAACAAAGGCTTTTTTTTTTAAGTGGATCAATAATTTATTGGCACTTTTAATCAACAAAGACAAATGGTGCAAAGGGTTGCCTGCCAGGTTTTCAGAATCAACCTTCATCATTCCAGACCAATGCTAGCAGAATAATCCTCCACTGAATGAATTACCAATACAGTTAATGGATTATCATTTGCAACCAGAGAGCTGGCAAGTGATATCTCACTAATCAATTTTATTGATTTATCAGCTAGTTGTTCTGAAGTCTCAGATATGGCAAACTTTGTGAACAGACCCTCAGCAAATCGAGGTTGGAAATCAAATATCTGCAGACATTAAGGTGACACGGTGGCAGTGGGAGAGTTGCTATCTTACGGCGCCACAGCCCCGGGTTTGATCCTGACTACGGGTCTGTCTGTACGGAGGTTGTATGTTCTTCCCATGGCCTGCGTGAGTTTTATCCAGGAGCTCCGGTTTCCTCTCACATTCCAAAGATGTACAGGTTTGTAGGCTAATTGGCTTGATAAAATTGTAAGTTGTTCCTAGTGTGTGTAGAATAGTGTTAGTGTGCGGGGATCGATGGTCGGCACGGGCACGGTGGGCCGAAGGGCCTGTTTCCGCACTGTATTTCCAAATTAAACCAAACTGAGCTAATGTGTATCATTAAGTGTCAGCTTGAAATGTGAAACCCTCAGCACCAGCACCTCAAGTGTAGATTGAGAGTAATAAAGTCATACAGCATGGAAGCAGGCCCTTCGGCCCACTGTGTCCATGCTGACCATCAAACATCCATTTACACTAATTCCACACTATTCCTGTTTGTTGAAGAATGGGTTCACAAAGATCTATTCAAAAGGCAGATAGAATTATTTCTTTATGGGCTTTGTCAGGTTTGTACATTCTCTTTCCCAAAAATGTGTTCCAATATCAGAAAGGAATAACGTCTGGGGAGAACAGAAACATGGTAATTGGTTCCCTTGGCCTGAGAGTTTGACCCATGTTGCTGATTAGGGCATAATTCATCCAAGACAAATATCTCACACCTTCTGCATATCGTACTGAATGAAATCTTTCAAAAAGATGTCCATAAAGCTATTTTCTAGAGCTTGCTGAACAATTTCACTAAATGAATCATGATGATGATACCATGGAATCTGATTAGTTTATTTTATTTTAGTTAGTTTAGAGATACAGTGCGGAAACAGTCTCTTCGGCCCCATCAAATCCACACCGACCAGCGATCACCCCGTACACCAGCACACACTACACTAGGGACAATTTACAATTCTTACCGAAGCCAATTAACCTACAAACCTCAGTGTGATATTTGACCTGAGTAAAGTACTGGCTTATGTTTCTATACTGTTTCTACAAACCAACCATTTCTTTGCAAGGAACTGAAAATCATAAGTTCAGAGAGAAAGAGAGAGGAGAAATAAACGAGTTCTGAGAGGGTTTGCTGGCTTCTCGAGAGACTGCTTTCCCTGACGGATCTTACACTTTGTTTACAGAACGACCATTTGGAATTGTATTGAGATTTTATTTTCACTCCAAGAACCTTTGGAGTCCTCCGCTTTTGATTTGTGAATATCTAGAGATTACGGATCGCCTTGGAAAAGAGCATTGGTGCAAAATATCAGCCATGATGTTAAATAGCAGATGAGTTATATTCCCATCCTGCGCTGGTCCTGGGTTTGTTGGACTAGTCTCTGCTCTGCCAAACAATGAGGTCATGACTGATCTTTCACCACTTTCCTGCACTAACCACATATCCCATTATTCTTTATATCCAAAACTCTGCATTAAATATTCTCTACGACTGGTTTTATACCCACGGGTGGCAGAGTGGCGCGGTAGTAGAGTTGCTGCCTTACAGCCATAAAGCTTTTCACTGTACCTCAGTACACGTGACAATGAACTAAACTGAACTTACAGCTCCAGAGACCCGGGTCGATCCTGGCTAAGGCTGCTGTCTGCGTGGAGCTTGCATGGTTTTCCCGTGACCTTATGGGTTTTCTCCGGGTGCTTCTGTTTCCTCCCACATTCCAAAGACATGTGGGTTTGTAGGTTAACTGGCTTCTGTAAATAGTCCCTACTCTCTAGGGTAGAACTAGTGTATGGGTGATTGATGATCGATGTAGACTCAGTGGGCCGAAGGGCCTTTTTCCACACTGTAACTCTAAAGTAACCTAAACTAAACTAAGGGATCAGGTGCTGTACAAGTGAAGGCAACACAAGAGAGGCATGCCACTCCATTTTGGTGCCAACCAGACTGTGGTTGCTAGGGTAAGAAAAGCATGTTTACTGTAAAGATAGAGACAAAATGCTGGAGTAACTCAGTGGGTCTCGCAGCATCGCGGAAGAAGAAAGGATGGGTGATGTTTTGGGTCGGGTCCCTTCTTCAGGCTCAAAGTAGGGGTTGGGGGAAAGGTGAAGAGCTGGATGCGAGAAAAACCCTGGACCACTCAGGGCCAACCGCAAATGACCTCGGGCAGAGTGTTGCCTGGTAGGTCATTGTTGGCTCGGGGGGGTTGTGATCTTGAGAGAAACAATGTGGAGAACTGTGGAACTGGTAAAACGACAGTCACAGAGTGACACAGTGTGGAAACAGGCCCTTCGGCCCAACTTGATGAATGTGGACCGAACGAAAGTGTTCAGCGAAACGGTGTTTGCAGTAAAGTCTTGTTGCTACTCTCCAATTGGTCCCTGCTATCTAACTGATGCCTTTTCTCTTATGGTCTGTGAAGGCATCGATGTATTTTCAAGGGATTAAACTTCCCTCTGGTAGCTGTCCAAACGATGATGTCACTTTGCCCCAGTTGCTAACCATTTCAACTCCACTTCCCATCCCCACACTAACCTTTCTGTCCTGAGGCTCCTCCATTGCCAGAATGAAGCCACACACAGATTGGAGGAGCATCGCCTCATTTTTCACTTGGGTAGCTTACAACCCAGTGTTTTGAACATTGAATTCTCTAAATGTAAGTAACATCACAGGTCACTTTGCCTTGTAGGCTTACAAAACTTCAATTTCCCGCTTGGTAGCAGGGAACCTTTCCATTTCTCCAGCTCATTCTGCGACTATGCTGCATCCCCCTTTTCACTTTCCAATTTGCTAGCTCTACTTCTGCTCGAACACCACCTGAATTTAAATGCACTATTTTCTTCCCCCTTCTGGATGGTCTTATCACGAGAAGCAAAAGGAAGTTGCTAATCAAACGGAATATTAGATACTCACGGAACAGCACATTGCAACCTCATCTGCATTATACTCGAGCAGGGGTTCAATAGGCAGCATGTTGACAATGAAATAACATCTCATCAAAGCCTCTTGTCGCCCGGTGGTAACAGGCAAATCAAAAATAGCTGTCATCCATTCAAGAAAATCAACATTTGTCCTCTACTGATTTTCTCTGCGACTTCTCCTTTGCTCTCTTCCATAATGAAAGCTTGTCCGTCCCTTCAGTTCAGTTGCAGCTCCATTCCCACGGCAGCTTTGTTTTCAGTCGACCGAGCTGGTAATTGGCATAAGGGGCAGAGGGAAAATGAAGAGATTTTTCTTTTATAACTGAGCAAGCAGTTTCAATAGTAAATTTCATGAGGATAAACTGGATCAGAAGTCGATGAGATTAAAGCTGCAGTACGCAGGGAGGTGGAGTGCGACTAATTGAATAGCCTCATCAGAGGGTTGGTACAGGGTCGAAGTAAAATAGTAAGATTAAACGAGAACTTACCAGTTTGAAGTTTGATCTTTATTTTATGAGGAGTTACGTTGGTGATAACGTGCCCGCCACGCCCAACCCTCTCTCATAGAAAAAAGGTCATAATGGTAGTTCTCATGTTGATCGTCTTAATATGTTACTTCAATTATGGTGTTGTCAGTGATTTCATACTGGCTGCTTTGAAGATTGACGCGCATGCGCCCTGACGGGTCTTCTTCACGTAATCACCAACGTAACTCCTTATAAAATAAAGATCAAACTTCAAACTGGTAAGTTCTCATTTAATCTTACTAGTCTTTTGCAGTTCAGAGCTCAGAGCTTATTTAGATGGTATTAGTATAGATAAATCACGGACATGATGGGCTGAAGGGCCTGTTTCTATGTTGCATGAGTCCATGCTTTTATGGTGTATCGGAAAAGTGACCACATTTCCCTTTGAGAACACAATGAGAAAAAAACAGAGCTTTGGCAGTCTGGTAGTGGTGCTAGCAGTCAATTAGTTCTTGCCGTTGCAATACAATCCAAAGGCGAGACATTTTGATTACGTTCCGTATTGCTCATTTTTAGTCAAGCTGCTCATTTATATGTAGAACAGTTTTTACTGTGTTAGGCCCATGAAACTCCAGGCCCTTGTGATTCAAAGGCCAAAGCAACAGAACGATTCATTACATTCTTTTCATTAGTTTTAGGCAAGTCTTTTCCAGGTTATGAGCACCCGACTTAAGGACACCCTGTACGTTTGAGTGAGTGAGCATTTGGTAGAGGAAAGAACTGCAGATGCTGGTTTAAATCGAAGGTAGACACATAATGCTGGAGTAACTCAGGCAGCGTCTCTGGAGAGACGGAATGGTTTACTTATGGGATGGATTTACTTTAGACTTTAAATATCATGCAAACAGGCCCTTCGGCCCACCGAGTGAGCTCTGATCAGCAACCACCCCATACACTAGCACTATCCTACATTCTAGTGACACTTTGCTATTTTTACCAATGCCAATTAACCTAAAGTCCTGCACATCTTTTGAATGTGGGAAGAAACCGGAGCAGCCTGAGAAAACCCACGCAGTGATAGGGAGAACGTCTGCATACAGACAGCGCCCATAGTCAGGATTGAATCGGGGTCTCTAGCAATGTAAGGCAGCAACTCAACCGCTGCGTCACTGTGCCGCTCATTTGCCGACTACTGCAGGGTTGCAAGCACCTTTTGCCGGGTAGAAATGGGTCGCTTTCGCAAGCTTTCTCTCTCCACCTCCCCAACCCTACCCTCGAACCGCAAAATCTGGGGGCTGGGTCAAGCTCGCCATAGCGGGGAGCAGCAAGCAGACTCACTCTTTTACTTTACTTTTAAACTTCAGAAATATAGCAGGGAAACAGGCCCTTCGGCCCACTGCATCTATGCCAACCAGTGATTACAGGTGTCAGAGGTTATGGGGAGAAGGCAGGAAAATGGAGTTAAGAGGGAGAGATAGATCAGCTATGATTGAATGGCGGAATAGACTTGATGGGCCGAATGGCCGAATTCTATTCCTATCTCTTATGATCTTATGACCTCATGATCACCCATTACACCAACACTATCATACACACTAGGGACAATTTACAATTTTACCAAAACCAATTCACCTACAAACCCGCATGTGTTTGGAGTGAACGAGCAAACTCGACCACCCAGAAATAACCCATGCGGGTCACAGGGAGAATATACAATCTCCGTACAGACAACACCTCTAGTCAGGATCAAACCCGGATCTCGGTCACTGTAAGATAGCAACTCTACTGCTGCGCCACCGTGCCGCCCATTCAGTCACACAACGAGTCAGTGAAGGGCCTGTCCCACCAGCAAGCGACTGCATGCGGCAAGCGTGACCTAACGTGGTCGCTTGAGCCGTACGGCCTCACGGGGCCGGTCCCACTTCGATCGCCGGAGCCTTATGGAGTTGTGCGGAGCTGGTCCCGACATCGCGCGGGGCTCCGAAAAACTGACACTGTCCAAATATTCCGTGCGGCAACGGCCTGCCGGCCCGCAGCCGCATTGAGGACGTACGCACCGCCTCGACGGGCGTGCGCAGCATCTCGATGCCGTACACAGCGTCTTGACGCCGTACGAAGCGTCTTGACGGCGTACGCCTAGCGCGAACTTCCCGCGGACTTTGCTCGAACTTCACGTCAACTCGTACGGGATCACTCGACCTCCGCGCGGCCCCCGCTTCCGGTTTGGTCACGCTCGCCGCATGCAGTCGCATGCTGGTGGGACAGGCCCTGTACTGGGATCACTCGACCTCCGCGCGGCCCCCGCTTCCGGTTTGGTCGCGCTTGCCGCATGCAGTCGCATGCTCGTGGGACAGGCCCTTGAGGCTGGTTGGTGGCTGCTCTACTCGTGCCTGCTCGCTCTTCCACTGCTGCTTCAGTCATCCTCTCCTACTCACTGTCGTTCTTCGTTTATTAACAAACAAACAGTTCAGGTCAGGAGAGTATCACAGGTTTGGAACCCTGTCATCACCTGGGGACTGACTGGACAGTGGGAGTATCAAGCGTCACGGAACTGGGTAGCACTGCCTTACTTCCTGACCAACAGTCAAAAACCATGGCTTCATTTCAGACTTCTCAAATGGAATTGAAAGACCACAGGACACTGTTCCTAGAGATGCGGATGCTCCCTCAGTCTCCTGACACCAGTTTATCACTATCCAGGGAAGTTCCTTCACAACATTGTGATACTTCCATTACCTGAATCATCTCTCCATGTGACCTTAGTACCATTCCACTATCCTGGATGGAATGCTGAGCTGTGGAACGTTGAATAATCTCACAGGCTCCGACATCTCATGATAATGTTGTGAATCACTAAATACACAAAACTCCAAAGACGTACAGGTCTGTACGTTAATTGGCTTGGTATAAATGTAAATTGACCTGAGTGTGTGTAGAATAGTGTTAATGTGCGGGGATCGCTGGGTGGTGCTGACTCGATGGGCCCACGGGCCTGTTTTCGCGCTGTCTCTAAACTAAACTAAACTAGAAGCTCAGGATTATGCAATGAGCGGAAGTCCAGGAAACAATACACAACATCTGCTGAATTAGGTGATTACTGCAAATGAATCTGTTGGATTCCACAATTAGGCTTACTGCTCTAGGCTAGTTAGATGACGCTGAGATGAGGCTGGTTGCTATGCTGTGATCAGTACGTGGAATAATACATTATGCTTAAAGTCTGGATTGGACTCAAGTGAGTCATCTTCAAACCCATGTCACCTAGAAGCACAATTGTAGCAGGTACGTAGGAAACGGGTATGTCTCTGACTTCAAACCACATCATCGTTCTTTCGTTGTCTGGTTTAGGTTGATTACCATCACGTATACCTAGATACAGTGGAAAGCCTTGTTATGAGTGCTATACAATTTATCAGAAAATACCATACATGAATGCAATCAAGGCAAACTGCAATAGGTAGAGTGAAGAGAAAGATACAGAGCGGAATATAGTTCTCAGCCTTGTGGTGTAACAGTTTCAAAGAAAAAGTCCAATCTCCACAATGAGGTAGGTTGGAGAATCGGGACTGCAACCTAGCTTAAGGAAGGATCGTTCAGAAGCCTGATAACAGGGGGGGAAGAAGCTGTTCCTGAATCTGATGGTGCGCGCTTTTAAGCTTTAGTATCTTCTGCCTGATGGGAGGAAGTAGAAATGACTGCAGTGGTATTGGTCTTTGATTATGTTGGGTGTTTTCCCAAGGCAGTATGAAGCATAGATGGAGTTGGTGGTGGGGAGTTTGGTCTGTGTGATAGACTCTATGTAATTTTTTGCGGTCTTGGGCAGCGCTGTTCCCAATCCAAACTGTGATACAATCCGACAGTAGACTTTTTATGGTGCATCTGCAGAAGTTTGTAAGAGTTGTGGTAGCATGCTGAATTTCTTAAATCTTTTGGCAAAGTAGAGGCGTTGATTAGGCCTTGTTGGCTGTTGCTTCATTGTGGTTGGTCCATGATAAATCATTGGTACCTTTTACACCAAGGAACTGCACTAAGATCCCGGTGCTTAGTATTTTTTTTTAGCGAAACAGCGCAGAAACAGGCCCTTCGGCGCACCAAATCCGCACGGACCAGCGATCCCTGCACATTAACACCCACTAGGGACAATTTACACTTATACCAAGTCAATTAACCTACAAACCTGGATATCACTGGAGTGTGGGAGGAAACCGGAAAACTCACATGGTCACAGGGAGAATGTACAAAATGTATAGACAGTACCCATAGTCAGGATGGAACCCACGTCTCTGGTGCTGCTAGGCAGCAACTCTACCGCTGCACCCCCGTGCCTTCCAAGCATCAATTTCCCAAGGGTAATAAATATCATAACACCCGCCTCCCAAAAATTAATTTTATTTTACATCTACAAGGATTCATCCTGCGACACAACATGCAAAGAACCTTCCCTTAGGCATACTATTTTTGTGTACCTTCCCTTAGGCATGATGCCTTGGAGATTTACCACAATAACAGAACGGAGACGATCTCATGGAGAAGAAATGCTGAATTTGAATGAATAATTTTGGATGCATTAATACTCATTGGGAGAAATGTGCATCCATTTAAATATCCTCTTAGCTATTCTATGCTATAAAGCCATGTCAATTTATTTATGAGGAGTTTTAGCCTTATGTTTGCTAATTACTACCTCCAACAAATTCTTAAACTAAGTTGATTTCTTCATAGTTACAGAACCTCTGGCAAGCAATCAATGTTTGGTGAATATTCTAATGTCACTGCCCAGAATATGTTTCAAATCTTAGTACAGGTCCACCAGCAATTTTCCGGCATTCTTGGTTACGGAGCGTTACTGGATTATCCATTTTGCCGGACCGACAGAGGTCACGCTCTCCAAGAGGAGTCGAGCAGTACTAGAACGGTCCACCTAGACCACTGAAGAGCCGAGATTCCGGTCCGCAAAGTCAGCTTCAGAAATCGGCTTTGAGAACGGATCTACCAGCCCCAGCCCCAGACACTGGAGTTCCAGAGCCAACTGCAGGAGGCAAATTCGATCCGCTGATTGGCCGCGGAAGTCCAGATGCGGTTGATATCAGCCATCTCACCTAGCCTAGGTGCCACATTTTTGGGGGGAATTCCGGAGGGGAGGGATTTTGAGTCCGGATTAAAGGTGGTGCCGGAAAATCGGTGGTGGGCCTGTATCAAAGTTCTTGGAGGATTGTTGCCCTGATAATATTATGAATGGAGTCTTAGCCATGCTTACTCTCAGCAGTGTAACGAATGTGTGCAGTAACATACGTGTGTATATGCACACCCGTGCATGTCTATTTCAGATTTATAAACCTTTATATGCATGGACATGCATGGGTATATCTATATCTATCTTCACAATTGTACATTCAACAAATGTCTTCATACACATGTTGATGTATTGTACATCTGTGTGTGTGTGCACATTTCCATGTGGAGGTGGGTATTTGTGTGCAAATAGAATATAGAAAGGTGCAGCACAGGACAGACCATTTGGCTCACAATGTCCATACCAAACCTTATGCCACGATTAACTAATCTCACTTGCCTGCATATGATCCTTATCGCTCCATGCCCTGCATACCCATTTGCCTATCTCAACGCCTAATAAACACTGCTATCATATCTGCCTCCACCACCATACCTGGCAGCTTGTTCCAGGCACCCACCACCCTCCATGTACAAAATATGTCCTGCACATGTCCTTTAAACTTTGCTTCTCTTGCCGTTTAAGAAATGTTCTGGAGTCTCTGACAATTCCATCCTGGTAAAAAGGTTCCGAACGTGTATCCTATCCATGTCTCTCATAACATGCGTGTGTGTGTGTGTGTACATAATCTAAGTGCATGTGTCCATACCTTTCTGTACATATGAGTGTGGGCATGTAGGTGTTTTTACATCTGTGTGTTTGTGAGAACTCATTTGCATGCATTAGAGTTTGAATAACTGTGTACACTTATATACTTGTGTGACGGAGTGCTGTTCCATCAACAATCCCATCCGCTTTACCTCAGCTTCTTCTTCTGTCGTGTGTCTTTTAGGCCTGCAGCTCCGTTGAGGCGAGCCAGGCCAACGTGTCATCGTCCAGGTCAATCAGACCTCGTTCACCATTGCCGGTGTTTGGGTCAACTGGTGACTATGTGCTCCACTGTCTGTGTTGGGTCCCCAAACTCGCAGGAGGCGCTGTCCACGAGGCCCCACCTCTTCATCGCTACTCCATAGCGTCCGATGCCTGTCCTCAAGTGGTTGAGGGTTGTCCACTGCTTTCGGGGCTGGTCCTGGCCAGGGACGTCCATGGGGTCATCGATGTAATGGTGTAGCCTAGATGGTTCCGCTGACTTCCACTGGTCTCTCCATCTCGTCTTGACCCAGGCAGCCTTAGAAGCGTCAGCCGGTGTTGTGCAGAGCAGCTCTTGGGCTTGCGTGGCAAAGGGGTGCCATGACTTGAGGCGCACTTGTCATGGTGTCTCTGTGACGATCTGATGGAGGAGGTGGGATTCACTGGTCTGTGCCTTTCGAGAGAGGGCCAGCGTGGCTGCTTCTCATCTGATGTTGGCTGGGCCGATGCCAGCGAGGACGGGCAGTTGGTTTACTGGGGTGGCTCGTAGGCATCCGGAGACAGTCCGCAGGGTGCTGTTGAGGGCAGCATCCAGCTTCTTGGCGTGAGGGCTACGGCACCAGACCGGGGCGCAGTACTCGGCGGCTGAGAACACCAGGGCCACTGTGGACATGCGCAGTGTCTTCGTCGTGGCTCCCCATGTGGTGCCGGCTAGGCGGCGAATCAGTGCGGCACGGGCGCTTGTCTTTGCCTTGGCACCTTCCAGGTGTTGTTTGAATGACAACGTTCTGTCGAGCTTCACACCGAGGTACGTGGGGACAGGCTGGGACCGTAACCGGGCGTTATCCAGCAATCATATGCCAGTGTGACATTTCCATTTCACGTACCAAACATCTTTGTGAGCCATCTGACGGAAATTGACAATTTCTTTAGGCCATAGATAATTTAACTGTCACTGAAAAGCACTGAAGCTGCAGATGTAGGAAATCCAAATGTTTCAATCAGAAATTAAAGATATTGTCAAGCTGGAAAGGGTACAGAGAGGATTTACGAGGATGTTGCCAGGACTGGAAGGTCTGAGCAAAAGGGGGAGGTTGAGCAGGCTAGGGCTCTATTCCTTGGAGCGCAGGAGGATGAGAGGTGATCTTATAGAGGTGTATAAGATCATGAGAAGAATAGATTGGGAAGATGCAGAGTCTCTTGCCCAGAGTAGGTGAATCGAGGACCAGAGAGCATAGATTTAAGGTGAAGGGGAACAGAATTAATAGGAATCTGAGGGGTAACTTTTTCACACAAAGGGTGGTGGGTGTATGGAACAAGCTGCCAGAGGAGGTAGTTGAGACTGAGACTATCCCAACATTTAAGAAACAGTTAGACAGCTACATGGATAGGACAGATTTGGGGGGATATGGACCAAATGCATGCAGGTGGGAATGGTGTAGCAGGGACATGTTGGCCGTTGTAGGCAAGTTGGGCCGAAGGGCCTGTTTCCACGCTGTATCACTCTATGACTATGACTCTATGATTGTAAATGCTGGAAATATTATTTGGGTCGTGGAGGTCAGCCAATCTTGCTGATTATTTTCAGCATTCTCTGTATTATTTCTGTCACTTATCTCAGCTAGATCCTAGATTCAAAGTGATCCGAATCACTTGATCAGAGGCCTGTCAAAGGTAACAGAGGTAAAGAGACTTTAGTCCTATCAAATGGATATGCCTAGTTTTCTCTGAATTAATTTAAAGAGCCAGAGGACGAAGCTGAAATCAGGGAACTCACAAGCAGCAAACAGATGTTGAAAAACAAATCTAATAACAGGACAAATTATCTTTGGTGGATCCAGATCCCTGAAGCTTTCTGTTTCCATCACTGCCATTTTATTGAGAATTTAATTAAAAATTCTCAATGATGATGTCCTGTAAATGGATTGATTTGGGGATATGGGGAGAGGGCAGGAACGGGGTACTGATTGTGGATGATCAGCCATGATCACATTGAATGGCGGTGCTGGCTCAAAGGGATGAATGGCCTACTCCTGCACCTATTCTCTATTGTCTATTGTCTTTCAGGTGCCAAGTAAACCTATTTTTACATGATAAGTAAAACCAATGGGAAACGTATTAACAAAGACAATCATTGCTAACAAACTGCCCAAGTGAGCCAGGTTCGATCCTGTATACGGGTGCTTGTCTGTACGGAGTTTGTACGTTCTCCCTGTGGCATGCGTGGGTTTTCTCCAGGTGCTCCGGTTTCCTCCCATACTCCAAAGACGTACAGATTTGTAGGCTTGGTAAAATTGTAAATATTTAATGGAATGACGTAAAGGTAGCTTTATTCCAACCAGTGTAATACATGTTCCAGGACCCTTCAATACAACAGTGCATGGTGGATTTGTTGTAAGAGCGGAAAACATTAAAGGAGATGTGGGAGGCAAGTTTTTACACAACGTTATGGGTACGTCTAATGTACTGCCAAGGTGGTGGTCAATGCCGATACAATAGTGGCATTTATGAGGCTTTTTGTTAGCACATGGATATGCAAAGAATTGAAGGATATAAATCATACACAGGCAGATTAGTGTATCTTGGCGTCAAGTTCGGCATAGACATTGTGGGCCTGAGGGCCTGTTCATGTGCTAGACTGCACTAAGGGCCCCTGAGACTTAACATGGGAACATGTTGGTGAACCAGACCTGTCATTTGATGGGGCTATAAAATAAATCTTGTCCTGCATTGAACCCAAGTTACCTTTGGACTGACTGAAGAGATAGACTGGAGAAAGATTTAGCCTGGACCTTAAGTGTAGGGACAAGGAAATGGGGATGCTGGTTTACACAAAAGGAGTCAGACTGATATCAGTCTGCTGAAGGGTCCCGACCTGAAACGTCACCCATCCATGTTCTCCAGAGATGCTGCCTGACTTGTTGAGTTACTTTGTGTCCGTTAGTCTGTATCTTAGTTTGTCATATCTGCCCGGGAGAATTTGATGGGCTGGGGTAGTTGGCGACTTGACCTGCAGAAACTAATATTGGCAATTTTTTAAGCCGATATAGAAAATGGAACAAAATCACAGTCAAGAAGTAAATAAAAGAACCATTTTATTACAGGTTATTTTCCAGTCCCCATATGTTAGAAGGTTATGTGTGATGGGATTGGAACTGACTTAATAAAAACCTTCTCTCCAGTCCTAATTAAATATTTGTGCAGCTAAATGTTCACTAAAGGTAAACAAATATTATGCAAATTATTCCTGGTGCAGTCGGTGGTTACTAATTCAGATGTGATTTACTTTTTATGTTATTTTGAAAACAAAGCCAGTGGAAGTTAAAGAAGGTCAGACAAGAGTTTCAGTTTCAGTTTAGTTTACCGTGGTACAGTGAAAAGCTTTTGTTGCGTGCTAACCAGTCAGCAGAAAGACAATACTGTACATGATTACAATCGATCCATTTACAGACGAGATCGCCAGTGGTGAAGCTCCATCGAGCGCGGCCTGTTGGCTTCAGTTGGGAAGCGGCCGCTCCAGGTGTCCCAAGCCGCTGAGAGGATTCTCCCGACGCCGGAGCACCATCACCCGGCGAAGAAGGGCCTGAAACATCGGGCCCCATAGCGGCGACTGCGGAGGCCTCAATAAGCCCGACTATGGGTGGACAAGGGGATGGGGACTGGACTCTGTGCCTTCCCTCATAATGGGAACCATTGTGGGGCGATGTTTTTTATGTTTATTGTTAAATTCTTTAATGTTGTGTCTTTAACTTTATCTGTGTGCTGCATGGCAAGACAAATTTCACTACACCAATTGTCCTTTGTCCTTTGACCTTTGTCCTTTGTCCTTTGTCCTTTACAGTGTACAGATACATGATAAGGGAATAATGTTCAGTGCAAGGTAAAGTCAGCAAAGTCCGATCGAGGATAGTCCAAGGGTCACCAAAGAAGTAGATGGTAGTTCAGGACTGCTCTCTGGTTGAGGTAGGATGATTCAGTTGCCTGATAACAGCTCAGGCAACTGAATCATCCTACCACAACCAGAGAGAAGTCTTGAACTACTATCCAAGAGTACATTGTGTTGAAATAATTCCTATTCCCAGACTAGGTGCTACGACAGGCCTCGTTGTGTGTGGAAGGGAATCCATTCGTGTCCGTAAGAGAACATCGCCCATTTTCCCCGTCTTCTTCAATCAGATGGATGTAATATTGATTTTTGGATCCCGGCATTTAGTCGTGAATCTAGTCAGGTTTCCGTGTGAAGGCAATTGTGATCAGAATATTATTATTCAATTTCTTTTGAGTATATGTGCTGAGAATTGTTTAACTCCTGATTTAGAGAAAGAGTGAATCATGGCATCCCCCCCACTTCATTATATTACAATCTCTCCAGACAGTGGGTGATGAAAACGCCAGTGGACGGGTTTTTAAACTGTATAGTATCTTCCGTGTGGGTGTAGAAGGATCTTCACTCTACTTCTGCGCAGTACATGCTTCGGGAATGTTTGAAACAACGTTGAGGGAAGATCTCTTCGTGTCGCAGTGGGTTTTGATGGGAGGTCTAGACTATGGTGACCAGTACAGACCATGAAAAGAGCACAACAAATGGTTGATTCCTCCTGCCAATGTTGGAAAGAGTGAAGAAAAAATAAAGAATCTTGCAAATTTTTTCTTTACTCTTTCCAGCTTAATGGCGGGAGGAATCAGCCATTTGTTGTGCTCTTTTCATGGCTGGCTTACAGTAGTCAGAAAGCCCAATCTGCATTTGGATTGCACCACATTGGCAAAGGTGCCAGCCACCATCTTGTGTGGCTATCTTTAAAAAGATAAGGCAGCTCCCTTGAATATATATAATAGGAGGATTGTTTAAGGATCTTTTCCTGAAATTTAGCAGCATGGAGGAGCTTCCTTACATGGTCTCACTAGCAGGTCTTTGGGACTAAGGAGGGAACGCAAAGTATGCCTGTGAAGCCCACCTGAAAGTCGATACAGTTCCCGATATAGTTCGATAAAGTTCCCTGCCAACAAGGGTTTTTTGAGTCTGAAGAAGGGTTCTGACCCGAAACATCTGTTCTCTAGGGATGCTGCCTCACTCGCTGACTTTTAGTTTTTAGTTTTCATTTTAGAGATACAGTGCATAAACAGGCCCTTCGGCCCACCGGGTCCACGCTGACCAGCGGTCCCCGCACACTAACACCATCCTTCACACGAGGGACAATATACAATCTCTACTGAAGCCAATTAACCGACAAACCTGTACGTCTTTAGAGTGTGGGAGAAAACTGGTGCACCCTGGGAAAAACCCACGCGATCGCGGGGAGAACATGCAAACTCCGTACTGACTGCACCCGTAGTGAGGATTGAATCTGGGTCTCTAGCGCTGTAAGGCAGCAACTCTACTGTCATGCCCTGTGCCGCCCTTTAGTTACTCCAGCACTGTCTTTTCTTGAAAAAACAGCATCTGCAGTTCCTTGTTTCTACTGGTTCTTTACTTATCTCCCATTTGGTATCCAACCCACCGGTCCCTCCCCACAAAATATAAAAATTCCTAGGGCACCACAGATAAAGAGTCTCAAGGCCTCTTTGACAGGAGAGGTGGGTCAAAAATGCCTGATTAAATTCAGGCATAGATCTCTCCCAGCACAGATTCGCACCTAATTTAGAGAGCAGAGGAATTTAAGGGCCTGTCCCACTTGGCCGTCATTTGCGCCTCATTTACGCATCATATGTAAAATAGGTCGACGCGTCGTGACTCGTGGGGTGCGCGTGGTGACGCACGCATTTTGCATAGTGAGGCGTGGAATCGCATGCAGTGGCGCACGGTATCGCGCAGCGCTCCAGGATTTCGTAGTGTAACGAAATCCTCGCGCGCCACCTGCGTGACGTATATCGCATACGCTCGCTGCCGCATTGGCTACGCATGCTGACGCATTGGCGTCGCACGCTGTATCACGTGGTGATGCATGGTTACGTCACCGTGCGTCAACGTCCGTAAACATGCGACGCCACGTGCCGCCCAGACGCAGTCAGCCTGCCTTTTACGCGTCATGTAACCTCTAACCTCGTCCACACAGACCTCTTCCTGGGTTTCTTGCTACCCTTTCTTGTTGCACTCCTGCCTGGCTGATCTGTAAGTATGAGGGCTGCTGCTACCAGAAGTCTCTGTTGCTGTAGCAATAAAATCTGTCGTTCTTCCATGATGGTCATGATGCAGAATAGGGAAGCAGGGTATTCTAATGACGCCACCAGACGGCTGTGCTGACGCATGATGACGCCAGATGACACGTGATTTATGCACAACGTCGCGCGTCACGACGCGTCGACCTATTTTACATATGACGCGTAAATGAGGCGCAAATAACGGCCAAGTGGGACAGGCCCCTTAGGCTCTGCAGCTCCCATTTAGATATGGTTAAGACCACACTAAATGCATGTCAGCGGTTTTGAATTGCAGGGAATCGCTACCCAGGTTGTTGAGTTGCCTCTCTGGGTTATGTTGATTTATCCACAGCTGCTCAAACCGCTCCTTGTTGCCCATTCAGTCAGCGTTGCTCACAAAGGGTTCTTTCAATTAAATATATCAGCAACCGATGATTACAATACAGAGGAGCAATCAACCTTCCTCCTGCCTCAGTCTGAAATCACAGTTCTGAAAGCTTCAAACTAATAAAACTGGCTTTAGTTACAGAGCAAGGCTGCGGGCTGTGCATTAGAATGATGCGAGTCTCCATGACAACAGAGGGCGCAGAAAAAGCGCAGCTCTCTTTAGACTAGGTAGAAAATAGATCACGGGGCTATCAACATCTGGATAGGAAAAGCCAGTTAACATTCTGGATCCAAGCCCCAGTGTCAGATGTGTTTTGGCAGGATGTGTTTTCACATCCAAATATAGGTAGGGCCTGTGAAATGTTTTCTATTTCCATATAAGGCTTCTCTCATGTATCAAAACATCCCAAGATGACTATTAGAGGGCTAAGTCAACGAGAAAGAGGCACCAAGCGACAAGATTGGGGTTTAGGTTTAGGTTTAGGTGTAGATTTATTATTGTCATGTGCAGGAAGTGCAGTCAAACACTTTGTTTTGCTTGCTATCTAATCAACATAAATACAAACATGACAACTCCTACTTCGCCTCTGTTTACCCATTACTGGCCAGGCTCTGTCCTGCCCCTCCTCTTTTCCGGTTTTCCTTCCTGCACTTCTTCCTCCCCCCCCCCCCCCCCCCCGGTCTAAAGAAGGGTCCCGACCCAAAACATCACCTATCCATGTTCTCCAGAGATGCAGTCTGACTCGTTGAGTTACTCCAGCATTCTGTGTCTTTCTTTGGTGCAGACCAGCATCTGTGGTTCATTATTATTACAAAGGGGAAGATACAAAAATTGCCAAATATAGTTTTCAGCAATGTAGCACATCAGTTCCACAGACAAAGTCCAATGTCCGCAATGGGGTGCCGGAGCACCCGGAGGAAACCCACGGGGTTACAAAAAGAACGTGCAAACTTCAAACGGGCAGCACCTGAAGTTGGGATTGAACCAGGGTCTCTGGCGCTGTGAAGGAGAAGCTCTACCAGCTGCACCACTGTGCCATCCTAGAAATGTCTGCTCCACCCCTATTGAACAAACAGCATGTTATATCTGAGACATCAGAGTGGCTTGGAGGGGACTTTGAGAGTCAGAGCTGAGTAAGGTCCAGTGGAAAATTATTCACCACCACATCCAACGCAGAAGACTGTAATCTGCTTTCATTTTTTTTGAGGTCCTGAAGTAGGTTTTTAACAGCCACTCACTTTCACACTTCATATGCTCCTGTTTTGATGGAATTACTGTACCTTATAAGCGATTAAATGGACTGTGAGATGGGGAATCTGTAAATTGCTGTTTTAATTCAGCAATTAAAGCAATCTCTGATGTAGCAGATCATTTCCAAGCAAGCTAACTTTGGGTTCAGAGAGACCCAAACTTACATGAGAAAATCACTGCTATTCCAACATAACAAATTAATTATGTACACTTTCAACATTAATAATTATAACAAATCGATATGTGCCCAAGAAAGAATCTTAAAATAATTTAATTTTAATCCACAAAGCACCGATTTGGTTTCTGCAAGGCTTGATGGGACATGTTACGCTTGTCGGAGGTATGTTTTAATAATATTCTATGGTTTGTTACAAGTTGATAATAATAAGGAGATTTGAATATTAAATTTCATTTTATGTACTATACGTGAAATATTTGTGTGAGGTTGCATGAACACGCAACATTAAAAATCGGTCGCCACACTATAGCAAGGATGTGATTGCACTGGAGTGAATGTGAAGGTGTTTAATTGGTAACCCAAGAGAATATATATATTTTTAATTAACAAAATTAACAGTTTAAATTAACCGAGTTCATCATAGCTGTTTGCCTTTGTAGCACACACTGGGCAAAGAGTCCCTATGCTGACCCAAACGTGGAGCAGTGACTCCCAGTCGCTTCCGTCTCGACGTTTGTAGGCTAATTGGCTTGTTAACATTGTAAATTGTCCCTCGTGTGTGTAGGATAGTGTCAGTGTGCTGAGATCACTGGTCTGTGCGGACTTGGTGGGCCAAAGGGCCTGTTTCCGCGCTGTATGTCTAAACCAGTGCTTCTTGAACTGGTGAATTGGTTCACCCAAGGGTGAATGAAATTATTTTGGGGTGAATGAAACTAGAGGGGTGAATGAAGGGTGAATGACTTAATTTATTCAGATATTTATATATATTTTTCTGTACTTAAAAAAGGCATTGCCATTAAAGTTGTTAGTAAGCTCTTATTGGTTTTAATGGCAGTGGAGCTGGAAATTTGATTTTTTTTTCTCTCTACCTATGGTTCTCTAATTTCAAAGTAGCAGGATATTTACCCAAATTTACTGTAACCTTTTAGGGAAGACCAGACAAGCTAGTGGGATCATAAATTTATAAATGACAACACTGGAGCATCGCCGTAGGCAACTGTTGAACTGTAACTTTGCTTTGTGTTGCCAATTTACTTACTCCATGGTTTTTTGAGCTAATTTTCCAAGAAAAAAACTGCAGAAAAAAACTACCCGTAAGGGTAGCATGGGGCTGAAGCCCAGTGTTTAGACGTTGGAATGGTTTTTTATCATTCTAATAGAATGATTTTCCAACTCCAGTGGCAATTAAACTTTTTTTTTACTCCGTTTTCTTTTCATATTTTTAGGATGTTCAAAAGGTTGAAGAAAATAAACACTTAAGAAATTAGCTAATTTATGCTTTTCGCTCATGTGACAAAATAAATTATATATAAAATTATACACAAGGGAGAATAAGATGAAAATTACCAAAAAACGTAAGTAGATTTAGTCGAGGGTGAATTAAATTTTGTGATAAAGACTCAAGGGTGAATGACACTGAAATAGTTTAAGAAGCTCTGCTCTAAACTAAACTAAATGAATCTGTACCAGTTGAGGTAAAATCCTAATATATGAAGACTGTTTAAAATCTTTCCAAGTATTTTTTTTTGAAAACCTAATTGAAAGTTGATTGATTTTGATCTTTCCAAAGTGCTTTTTTAAAACTTTTGAATGATATTTAAGGATATTGAATGGCCTGGAAAAGATTGCTTTGAATTGAGGTCTGAGCGATCACTAGTACATCAGGGTCGTGACATAGCCTGATGTCAGCTGACCTGTTTTCCCTTTTTTAATTTCTGTGGCCAGTGCTTCATTAGCAATGCCAGCATTTGTTGCCCTCGCTAATTGACCTCGTGAAGGTGGTGAGCTGCCTTCTGGAACCGCTGCAGTCTCTCAAGAGAAGGGGAGGGAGGGAGGGAGGGAGGGAGGGAGGGAGGGAGGAGGGGATTGATTGCACTTAAAATTGCCACTACAAACTTGGTGCTCAAGTATCCTCAAGTGAGGTATTCTACATTGCTACTTGAAGACTCCAGTGCTCTTGGGGCTTCTGTCAACCAAATTGGCACTTAGATTGCCCCTGGGGGTGATCCCAGATTCTTCTTTCCGTCATGCTAGGGGAGAAGCTGACCACACAATGTTTTCCCTGGGTTCCCA
This sequence comes from Malacoraja senta, assembly GCA_038087875.1. Lineage (NCBI taxonomy): Eukaryota > Metazoa > Chordata > Chondrichthyes > Rajiformes > Rajidae > Malacoraja > Malacoraja senta. The sequence continues at coordinate 53,817,930 of CM075978.1, read as the reverse complement.
TCACCAATGGCACAATGTCCAACAAGGGCGCATCAACCAAGAGAAGAACTTAGCAGCCCATGGCCGAAGGTTGCCTGGGACTTGCTGTATGCGGGTCTGGGCTGCACCATATATTGTGGGATATGAATGGAATTGCACATTGTATATTGATCAGCAAACATCCCCATTTCTGATATCTATATTACTAAAAGTAAGATCTTGACCACTTCCTGTTTTTCTGTTTCATGATTTTTTGGGAAAAAATGCTGCCACTTACGGCTGTGATTTTTGGCCATCTTACTCAGTCCCCCTCCGCTGCGCAGGACAAGAGGATTTTTCCCATCGATGCAAAATAAAAGAGTTATTAATGTTTTAAAAATGTTTACATTCTCTCTGCTGCCCCTGCTGGTGGGAGGGGGAGGGACTATAAAACCCGGAAGTGTTGTGCCTCACTCAGTCTCTGCAAGATGGAGGAAGAGAGAGGGCCACATCTCTATGAGCTGTGAATAACTCTGAACACATGTTTACTCAACTGTGAGTGCCCATAATGTGGTTTGAAAATGAAAATGTGGTTGCTTTGAAATGCTGCACTGCAAATGGTTGTTGGTGGTGGTAACTGCTTTGAAATGCTACACTGCAAATGGTTGTTGGTGGTGGTAACTGCTTTGAAATGCTGCACTGCAAACGGTTGTTGATGGTGGTAACTGCTTTAAATTGCTGCACTGCAAACGGTTGTTGGTGGTGGTAACTGTGGTATGGTGTGGCGGGGTGGTGTGGTGTGGAGGCGCCTAACGGCTGCGGCTCGACTACAGTCCGTCTGTCTTTTTTAAAAATTTTGTCTCGTTAAATGTATGTCTTGACTCTAGTTTTTATAATTTTTTCTTTAGTGTGTATATGCGGGGGGTGGGGGAACCGTTAATCTCGTTCCTGTACGGGGACCCGACTTTTTCTCTGTCGGGTCTCCGATGTCGTTGGGCCTAACATCGTGGAACCGGCGGCAGCCTCCAGCCGGGACCAACCTGAGGGCTCCAGTCGCGGAGCCTGCGGACCTGCCATCGCGGAGCTGACTGTCTTCGAAGCGGGAAGAGCTGTGGTGGCGCGCGGCTGCGACCCGACTTCGGAGCTTCGGAGGATCCGGCCGCAGGCCCGGTGGACAGGAACATCGGGAGCTCGCAGGTCCCTGGTGGGAGACCGCTTTTCGGAGCTCCGCAATGGCAACTTCTCCCGCAGGAATCGCGGGGTTTAAAGGACTCGGAGCGGGGCCTAACATCCCACGGCATGGATTAAACGGCCACAGGACTTACCATCGCCCGCCGGGGGCTTTAACATCGTGAGCCCCAGTCGCCTCCATGCTGCAGTTGGACTGCTGGACCGCAGGAGAAGAACAAAGGGAAGAGATAAGACTTTGCCTTCCATCACAGTGAGGAGATGTTGGAGATCCACTGTGATGGATGTTTATGTAAACTGTGTTAAGTGTGGGTCTTGGTTTTTGTGTAGAAAATGCAATTTCGTTCAAACCAAGCTGTTTGAATGACAATAAAAGGCATTCTATTCTATTCTAACTGCTTTGAAATGCTGCACTGCAAACGGTTGTTGGTGGTGGTAACTGCTTTGAACTGCTGCACTGCAACCGGTTGTTGGTGGTGGTAATTGCTTTGAAATGCTGCACTGCAAACGGTTGTTGGTGGTGGTAACTGCTTTGAAATGCTGCACTGCAAATGGTTGTTAGTGGTGGTAACTGCACAACTTCCTGTTTGCACTGTAAATTGATTTTAGATAAAATGCTACCACTTACAGCTGTGATTTTTAGCCATCTTACTCAGTCACCCTCCGCTCATCAGGTGCAGAGGATTCTTCCCATTAATGAAAAATAAAAGTGTTATTAGTGTTTAAAAAAATGTTGAGAATCTCTCTCCTGTCAATCACGCCATGAAAGCCACGCCCCTTCCGGTGGGAGGGGGAGGGATTATAAAACCCGTTAGTGTGGGTGTGGCTCAGTCTCTGCAAGATGGGGGAGGGAGAGGTCACGACTCTGTCTGAGCTGTGAATCAACTGAACACACTGAATGCCTACTGAACTGTGAGTGTGGTGTTTATGTGGTGTTTTGTGTGGTTTTATGGTGGTTTTATGGTGGTTTCACCCTGCTTGAAATGGTATGAAACTGCATTTGAATGTGGTGGCCTTGCACCCTGCATGAAATGGTATGAAACTGCATTTGAATTTGGTGGCCTTGCACCCTGCATGAAATGGTATGAAACTGCACTTGAATTTGATGGCCTTGCACCCTGCTTGAAATGGTATGAAACTGCACTTCAATTTGATTGTCTTGCACCCTGCTTGAAGTGGTATGAAACTGCACTTGAATTTGGTGGCCTTGCACCCTGCTTGAAATGGCATTAAACAGCATTAGCATTTGGTGCCCTTGCACCCTGCTTGAAGTGGCATGAAACTGCACTTGAGTTTGGTGGCCCTGCACCCTGCTTGAAGTGGTCGGAAACTGCACTTGAATTCGGTGGCCTTGCACCCTGCTTGAAGTGATAGGAAACTGCTCCTGAATTTGGTGGCCTTGCACCCTGCTTGAAGTGGCATGAAACTGCAATTGATTTTGGTGGCCTTGCACCCTGCTTGAAGCGGTAAGAAACTGTACTTGAATTTGGTGGCCTTGCACCCTGCTTGAAATGGTAGGAAACTGCATTTGAATTTGCTAGCCTTGCACCCTGCTTGAAATGGAATTTCAAGGAATAGCCGTGAGTCAACTGCTCGCCCACCAGAGCTGCTAGCACTTCAGGCTTGAGTGACTGAGCTGTCACCCCAAGAATCCATTTGGCCCACAATGTCCATACTAGCCCTCTGGAAACCAGTCCCTTCAGCCCACAATACCCATACTAGCGCTCCAGAAATTCCCCCCCCCCCACCTCCCCACCCCCCCCCCCCCCCCCACCACTGGCCACCAATATTGGAATTGCATATTGAATATTGCACTGGGGGACCTGCCCTCCCGTGTAAACATGGGGACGCAACGGGTCCCACTTAGTTTACTACTAATGAAAGGAAGGCCGTTAGTGAAGCAGCTATTCTGACTCTGATTGGGACTGGACAGCACGCAACAAAAGCTTTTCACTGTATCTCCGTACACGTGACAACAAACTAAACTGAAAACCGACTAGTATTGGCCCCCCTTTTGGATACATCTTTTACTCCCTTGGAAGAGACAACATGAAAGGCCATACCATGGTAAATATATATTCCCAGTGCTGGACCTGGTCATATCTGAGGGTGGCTGGAGACAGCTGTATACTTTTTATCAAGGTCATCCACACAAGAGATTCCATAATTTAAGAGTCAGCGGTATCTTATTTAAAATCGAAATTACCTTCAATGATAAATTCTGGCCTGTCTCTTTAAAGAGGGACAGAAACAGCACTATCCACCATGAGAGAACCCTTTTCATCAGATTGGTGTTCTTCAGTTGCTTTGAAGAGAACCTCAGTACATTTATTTCACACTTGTCATATTTTCTTATGATATAGAAGGCAGCCATTCAGTCCACTGAGTTTATGTTGGTGCTAAGAGCATTCAGATCAGTCCGTTTCCCCCCAGTTACTTCCCAGCTATCTATTGTTCCTCATGTGACCAGTACCTCTCTAGTTCCCCAACCATTCATCTACACAAACAGTAATTTAAAGCAGCCAGCTAACCTGCCAGCACACACGTCTTTGGGATATGCAAGGAGACTGGAGCACCCGGAGGAAATCCACGTGGTCACAGGGAGAACATGCAAACTCCACATAGACAGCATCATACATAAGCATTGAACTTGGATCACTGGAGCTAAGGTGCTGCAGCACTACCTGCTGTGTCATTCTGCCGCCAAGGCATCTGTACACTCATCTTGTAGAGCACACAGATTCATTGAATCATATAAATCTAGAGGTCATTTAAGTCCGTTATGTCCAAAACGAGAAGACCAGCACATTTCCCATTTCCGACAATAATGCTCAGTCAGTAGGTTGCTAATGATGAACATTTCTGCCTCTAGACCCACAGCATCCTTCAACCCTCCAGCGTGTCTTACCTTTGTGCTTTTTAGTAATTGCTCAGCCTACAGAACTCTTCCTAATCACCTGATATCTGGATCTTCCATAATTTTACATACCCAAAGTAAACTTTCCCTTGGTTTCCTCTGATCCAAGGAAAACGCAGAGCAAGTCTTCGTCATTAACTAATTTCCCACTGCTGCTGATATTCTAGCTGATATTTCAGCATCTTCACCATTGTTACAACATGCTCACTTGGCTGAGGGTGGCAGTCCATGAGTTATGGCAGCAGATCTTCCTCAACAGTTGCAATCATGTTGTAGGAAAGATATTGTCAAACTTGAAAGGGTTCAGAGAAGATTTACGAAGATGGTGCCAGGACTAGGGGGTCTGAGCTATAGGGAGAGGTTGAGTAGACTGGATCTCTATTCCTTGGAGTACAGGAGGATGAGAGGTGATCTTATAGAGGGGTATAAAATCATGAGAGGAATAGATCAGGTAGATGTACAGGATCTCTTGCCCAGAGTAGTGGAATCGAGGACCAGAGGACATACTGTAGGTTTAAGGTGAAGGGGAAAAAGATTTAATAGGAATCTGAGGGGTAACTTTTTCACACAAAGGGTGGTGGGTGTATGGAACAAGCTGGCAGGGGGGGAAGTTGAGGATAGGACTATTCTAACGTTTAAGAAACAGTTAGACAGGTACATGGATAGGCCAGGTTTGAAGGGATATAGACCAAACACAGGCAGGTGGGATTAGTGTAGCTGGGACATGTTGGCTGTGTGGGCAAATTGGGCCGAAGGACCTGTGTCCACATTGTATCACTATGACTCTATGACTCTATCAGTCTTCTCTCACAGCTGAAAACCTGTTATATATATTAGTAACGTGTAGCTCTCAGTAATGACTTGTGTCGAAAGTATCATTTAATTTACCCTAACATAAAAAGTGAATGACATACTAGTTGTTCTACATGACTGTGCCTACAGATAATTCATCACATCTACCGCATCCATTAACAATCTTGTGTAGGTCATGCAGGAGGACTTGTTATTGCCATGAATTTTGGTCACATTATTGTTCAACATCTCCCACATTCAATTGTTATTCTTGTTTTTAAGGTAGTTAAAATGACAGCTCTCTCGAACAACAAAATAACCCGACTTTAACATTAAAAATTGAATAGAGAATATTGTCAAGCCACCTGGTGTGTTAAAGTATTAAAAAAATGTCAACAATTTGTAGCCAAGCTGACAGAGTTTAGCCCAAATTGTTCCATTCAGCTGACATTATTAGTCTATTGCAGTGTTTCAATTTTTGTTTCCATTTCCCATTGTTAATCTTGCTGACGCTATTGAGTGAATCTGTAACTATTTTATCAGCACACTGCGTCTATCAATAAAGCATATTTGCCAGTACAGAGTTCTATCAATAGGACTGCTATCGAAAGATCTGTTAGTACATTGCAGTTATCAGCAGGATCCATTTATCTCTCAATGGAGAATATAAATCAGAATAAACCATCTACAAATAGAGATTATGTCGCAATGGAGGCTATCCATCAATAGATTATACGGTGTAAAATAATCTATCAATGTAAACTGCATTAGTACCTTGATTAGCAGAGACTCAGTCATTAGAATATAACCATATAACCATATAACAATTTCAGCACGGAAACAGGCCATCTCGGCCCTTCTAGTCCATGCCGAACACTTACTCTCACCTAGTCCCATCTACCTGCACTCAGACCATAACCCTCCATTCGTTTCCCATCCATATACCTATCCAATTTATTTTTAAATGATACAAACGAACCTGCCTCCACCACTTCCACTGGAAGCTCATTCCACACAGCTACCACTCTCTGAGTAAAGAAGTTCCCCCTCATGTTGCCCCTAAACTTTTGTCCCTTATATCTCAAATCATGTCCTCTTGTTTGAATCTTCCCTACTCTCAATGGAAAAAGCTTATCCACGTCAACTCTGTCTATTCCTCTCATAATTTTAAAGACCTCTATCAAGTCCCTCCTTAACCTTCTGCGCTCCAAAGAATAAAGACCTATCTTGTTCAACCCTTCTCTGTAACTTAGGTGCTGAAACCCAGGCAACATTCTAGTAAATCTCCTCTGTACTCTCTCTATTTTGTTGACACATTTCCTATAATTTGGCGACCAAAATTGTACACCATACTCCAGAATTGGCCTCACCAACGCCTTGTACAATTTTAACATTACATCCCAACTTCTATACTCAATGCTCTGATTTAAAAAGGCCAGCACACCAAAAGCTTTCTTTACCACCCTATCTCCATGAGGTTCCACCTTCAGGGAACTATGCACAGTTATTCCTAGATCCCTCTGTTCAACTGCATTCCTCAATTCGCTACCATTTACCATGTACGTCCTATTTTGATTTGTCCTGCCAAGATGTAGCACCTCACACTTATCAGCATTAAACTCCATCTGCCATCTTTCAGCCCACTCTTCCAAATGGCCTAAATCTCTCTGTAGACTTTGAAAATCTACTTAATTATCCACAACACCACCTATCTTAGTATCATCTTCATACTTACTAATCCAATTTACCACATCATCATCCAGATCATTGATGTATATGACAAACAACAGTGGACCCAACACAGATCCCTGAGGCACCCCACTAGTCACCGGCCTCCAACCTGACAAACAGTTATCCACCATTACTCTCTGGTATCTCCCATTCAGCCACTGTTGAATCCATCTTGCTACTCCACTATTAATACCCAACGATTGAACCTTCTTAACCAACCTTCCATGTGGAACCTTGTCAAAGGCCTTACTGAAGTCCATATAGACAACATCCACTGCTTTACCCTCATCAATCTCCCTAGTAACCTTTTCAAAAAATCCAAGAAGATTATTCAAACATGACCTTCAAGGCACAAATCCATGTTGACTGTTCCTAATCAGACCCTGTTTATCCAGATGATTATATATATTATCTCTAAGTATCCTTTCCATTAATTTGCCAACCACTGACGTCAAACTAACAGGTCTATAATTGCTAGGTTTACTCTTAGAACCCTTTTTAAACAATGGAACAACATGCGCAGTACGCCAATCCTCTGGCACCATTCCTGTTTCTAATGATATTTGAAATATTTCTGTCATAGCCCCTGCTATTTCTACATTAACTTCCCTCAATGTCCTAGGGAATATCCTGTCAGGACCTGGAGACTTATCCACTTTTATATTTTTCAAAAGTGTCAGTACTTCCTCTTCTTTGATCCTCATAGTTTCCATAGCTACCCTACTTGTTTCCCTTACCTCACATAATTCAATATCCTTCTCCTTGGTGAATACCGAAGAAAATAAATTGTTCAATATCTCCCCCATCTCTTTTGGCTCAGCAGATAGCTGTCCACTCTGACTCTCTAATGGACCAATTTTATCCATCGTTATCCTTTTGCTATTAATATAGCTGTAGAAACCCTTTGGATTTACTTTCACCTTACTTGCCAAAGCAATCTCATATCTTCTTTTAGCTTTTCTAATTTCTTTCTTAAGATTCTTTTTACATTCTTTATACTCCTCAAGCACCTCATTTACTCCATGCTGCCTATAATTATTGTAGATCTCTCTCTTTTTCCGAACCAAGTGTTCAATTTCCCTTTAAAACCATGGCTCTTTCCAATTATTACTCTTTCCTTTCAACCGAACAGGGACATAAAGATTCTGTACTCTTAAAATGTCACCTTTAAATGTCCTCCATTTCTCTACTACATCCTTCCCATAAAACAAGATGTCCCAATTCACTCCTTTTAAATCATTTTGCATCTCCTCAAAGTTAGCCTTTCTCCAATCAAAAATCTCAACCCTTGGTCCAGTTCTGACCTTCTCCATAATTATATTGAAACTAATGGTATTGTGATCACTGGACCTGAAGTGCTCCCCAACACATACCTCCGCCACCTGACCTGTCTCATTTCCTAACAGGAGGTCCAGCACTGCCCCTTCTCTAGTAGGTACCTCTATGTAATGCTGCAAAAAAACCCTATCCTGCACACATTTTACAAACTCCAAACCATGCAGCCCTTTTACAGAATGTGTTTCCCAATCTATGTGTGGAAAATTGAAATCTCCCACAATCTCCTTGTGTTTACTACTAATATCTGCTATCTCCTTACATATTTGCTCTTCCAATTCTCGCTCCCCATTAGGCAGTCTATAATACACCCCTATAAGTGTTGCTACACCTTTCCCATTTCTCAGTTCCACCCAAATAGCCTCCCTAGACGAGCCCTCTAATCTATCCTGACAAAGCACTGCTGTAATATCTTCCCTGACAAGCAATGCAACACCTCCACCTCTTGCCCCTCCAATTCTCACACCTGAAGCAAACTGAATCAATTGAGTATTTTTATCAATTAAAAGATCTCTCAATACAGGATATTAATCAATCGAGAATCTTTCAATAGAGTGTACTTATTAATAGGTTATCACTCGAAGGAAAACATCTATCAATAGTGCACTGATCAATAAAGCTATTTCTCAACATTCTTCTCCCTCAAACATTCAAAGTCAAGAGTCAAGATTGTTTTATTGTCATATGTCCCAGATAGAACAATGACATTCTTACTTGCAGCAGCACAACAGAATATGTAAACTTAATACACTGTAAACAATATGGTAAACGAGAAAAAAAAGTCAGTGTATGTATGTTATAGATAACATCCATACACTGGATCATATGTTATCTATAACATACATACACTGACTTTTTTTCACGCTTACCATATTGTTTACAGTGTATTAAGTTTACATATTCTGTAACTTAATGCTTAATACTTAATATAATAATTAATACTAAATATATATATATATATATAGTTGAGATATCGTAAGTCAAAAGCTTCTTAAATTGGGGAGCATATGTATGTGTGTGTATATATATGTGTGTATATATTTATATATATATATATATATATATATATGTATGTGAGTATGTGTATATATACACACACTGAACTTTTTTTTGCGTTATATATGTGTGTACCAAGACACACGCACGCACACATATGTAAACATAAAAAAGCAAAATAATAATGCAATAATAACAATAATAGTCAACGTAGTTCTGAGCTCAAATACATCCAAAGTACATTGTCAAATAATCTGACTTACCTCAAAAATAGAGAATGCTGTACAGACACATACGATGTTGAAGTATTAAAAAAATATATCTAACAGATTATTGCCCACCTGACAGAGAACAGTACAAATTGTACCCTTCTCTCAAGAGAGGATATTCAGCAGTGGAAGTATTTATCAATAGAGCACATCTATTGAGAGTATTGAACATTGAAGGAAATTAAGTGGTACGGAATGCCTATGGATAGTGTGAATCTATCTCCAGAAGCTATCACACAAATAAGGATATTAAACAAGGATAAGCACTTCTATGGTGTGTGTGGATAGAAGCTATCTCTACAGGAGAATATTAAACAGCATGGAATACCTATCAACAGAATGTGTCTATTAATACACTATCACTCAATAGATCATATTAAACAGTGTGGAGTAGCTGCCAATTGAGTATATCTCTGTGATATTTATATTGGGGTGAATTATATGCTACTATCAATGGTGAGAAATCTATCGGAGTGGACTATCTATTAGTGCAGAATATTTATCAATAAAGACTATCTGTCAATAGATGTTTAAGAAAGAACTGCAGATGCTGGAAAAATCGAAGGTAGATAAATGCTGAGAAACTCAGCGGGTCAGGCAGCATCTATGGAGCAAAGGAATAGGTGACGTTTTGGGTCAAGACCCTTCTTCAGGCTGATGTGGGGGTGGGGGCGGGAAGAAGAAAGGAAGAGACGGAGACAGTGGGCTGAGGGAGAGCTGGGAAGGGGAGGGGAAGGAGGGAAAAAGCAAGGGCTACCTGAAATTGGAGGTCAATGTTCATACCGCTGGGGTGTAAAACTACCCAAGCGAAATATGAGGTGCTGCTCCTCCACACACAGCCTTCCAAATTGGAGGAGCAGCCAATTTAGTGTACAGATGATCGCTGGTCGGTGTGGGCTCACTGGGCCGAAGGGCTTGTTTCAACGCTGTATCTCTAAACTAAAGCTAAACTAAAGGTGAGCACTGAACCTAACCAAGGCCGGAGGCTTGGGGAGTATCACTGTGGGTGCAGAACCAACAATTCCATTAGTGCAAAACTCAAAGTTCTGATGCCAGAGGAAGATGGCCAGAGGGAGACCTTGCATGCTAGAGCGTCAGGAAGATCCTCATGCATTGAAAGGAGGCATAATGTGTTGGAAATGATGATTCTCGGTTGGGAAGATGGCTAAACATCAAAGTGGCAAAAAGTTTTGTGAACTTATCCAAGTTAATCGAAACAGCAATAAATCCCATTTATTGGCAACAACAGAAAATACATTTAGCAGAACAGCTGGAAATACTCACACTTACTGATACTCACAGATACTTAAAGATCTCATATAGTACACAAACAGAACTACTTGTTGTCATATGTTGGCTAGTGGGATTTCCTCTCTTGTTTTACAGTGCTAACATGTTAGGTGCCAATAAAGAGAGACTGTTACTCATTATAATGGGCAGACATACCAATATAGTGGTAGTTGGCAAAAGACTGGAGACCATAGAAGGTGATGAAATGTTCATGCCTAATCCTAGTCATTGTCGAGCTTCTGCTGTTGGAATAACTTAAGTCATGCACAGTGATTAAGAACCAAAGACTTTATTAGCATTACAGCATAGGTAACTTCAACTTAACACATAACTCAAGACTGAGGAAGAAAGGGCAGAGAAGCTTTCTGTTAAACTAGTGGGTGTAGATACAAAGTATGACTCATAACATGAGTAACACTGATCTACATCCTCCCTCTTAAAGAATTAAATGTCAGTACAAAACCATTGACTAAATAATGCATGCGTAGCAATTGATAATAAGCTGGAGGAAAGTCAAACATAGCCCGGGTACTTCACGGTGGGCTTGCAAACACGACCAGCACGTGTGCGATAAAAACCATCTCCGTTTTTCCCCACCGATGGCTTCACGGGAGACGGAGATTGAACCAGCATTCCCGGTGATGAAACAGGGGACTGTAGCGCAGGCAAGGGGGGCGTCGCCACTGGCAAAGCAGCTGCTCCAGAAGTGGGTTGTTGTGCTGGTGTAGGCGGATCAATGCCGCTCGACACGGACGGCAGTACACTTGTACGGTCTGGATAATACGGAGGTGGAGCCGGCTTATTCACAGGCAGGACATGTTGTCTGTTATGCCTGTAGGTTCCGCCATCAGCACTGACCAGATGTGAGCATGGCTCAGAAGCAGTTCCAGAAATTACACCGATATGGTCATGGCCTTTGTCAGTTTGTCCCTTGGTTATTGGTGGCAGCGGTCTACTTGTTTTGTCATACCACTGTTTTTGAATGTCACTCTTTTGTTGTAACCTGGACTAGATTTCCAATGGTGGAACCACCTGTGGGATCAATTCCTGATCCGTCATAGGCACCGTGGCTCGCGTCTGCCTTGACAATAAACGTTGAGCGGGTGAACCCAAAATGGGGTCGCAGGAGATGTTGCGTAGGTTGAGTAGATCCAGGTACACATCGGAATTAGCTCTGTACGATCATTCCATGAGCTGCTTGGCACTCTTGACAGCCCGCTCAGCTGGTCCATTCGACCGTGGATATCCGGGGCTACTGGTGATGTGGAGAAAACCCCAGCGTGTAGCAAACTCCTTGAAGCGTTGGCTGGTAAATTGACTGCCGTTATCAGATAACAGTATGCACGGAGCTCCGTGGTCTGCAAAATGGCGAGCAAGCTTCTAAACTACCCCGCAAGAAGTGGGGCTGCGAAGAAAATCAATGTCAAACCATCCAGAATACGAATCGACAAGTACCAGGTACTGCTTGCCATGCCATTCAAATATGTCAGTTGCCACTGTAGACCAGGGGAGGGCAGGAGCTGGATGTGAAAGAAGTGGTTGCTTTTGTTGAGGAGGTGCCAAGCTGTTACACACTGCACAGGACGCCACATTTTCGGTGATGTATTCGGCCATGCCAGGCCAGTAAAACATGTTTCTTGCCCATAGGACGGTGGCTTCAGCGCCTGGGTGCCCTGCATGGACAGCATTTAAATACTTGCTGTGCAGCAAAGCAGGGACCACAGCCTTATGTCCTTTTACAATAATGCCATCCTGCAGCACGAGCTCATCGCGGACGGCAAAGAAAGGCCGAACTGGCAGCAGAACGTTGTAGTGTTCGTATTACTACAATTACCACGTTGAGTATGAAGACATCAGCCTTCAACCTTCCTCATTTCACAAGAAGCAACCGATATTCACTATCCAGGCCCAGAAGTTATATTGCTGACCTCAGTTTACCAGCACAGCACCCAAAGCAGATTTAGGTTCAAAAGGCTTATTGTGGATTAAGAGAAGCCTTGGACCAGTACATTTTTCCCAGCATTTTGACATTATCAAGACAACCAATACTGACAATGATGACCTTAAGTTTACGACCCACCTGATGAAGAACTGATAGAAAAAAGAACCATAAATTCCACAAGGTTGTAATGTTAGTAAAAGAAAAATAATGCCACATTGACTGAATCAAGTCACGCCATCCATTTGGCCTGGTCAATGTAAAGATCACATGCAGATGATGTCACCTCGAGGAAAGAAACAGCACAGATGCTATGACAGAGTGAAGGTGTAAGGAGTTACAGGGAAAAGAAACAGAATCCACTCCTCACTTTCTGTCCTCATCTGATATCTTGTTCGCCTGCAACTCATTAGTATGTTTTTTTTAGTTTTGTAAGTATTGTACTTGTGATTTGTAAATCCTTTGCAAGTATAACCTCTGCAGAAATTACTTCTCAGAATTCCTCCTTTAAAAATATAACTGTGTTTAGACTGTTTTGTTTGGTGGAACGATCTCCTCTTTGGTTGGGAGGTGGACCCCACTGCTTGAAACAGATAAACCCATTCAGAAAAGAGACTTAGGGAGTGAAGTAAATTAGTCTTTGAAATATAGGTTGATACAGTATAATCTCCAGGCCAAGTTGCTGGTGACATTTACTCCAAGGAACTTGAAGCTTTCAACCATCTCTAGTTCGGCACCGTCAATGTATACCGGGGTATGTGTATCGCTTTACTTCCTGAAGTCGATCACAATCTCCTTTGTCTAGACATTGAGAGAACAGTTACCTTGACAACTGGTTATGAGGTTTTCAATCTCCTTCCTGTACTCCGTCTTGTCATTATTTGATATCTGGCCCGCTATAGTGGTGTTGCCCACAAATTTGTAAATTGAGTTGGATTTGCACTTGGCTATGAAGAGAAGTCTGACGTAGATGTCTTTCTTATCCAGGTGTTCCAGTGATGAGTGTAGGACCAGGGAGGAGGCAACAGCCATGGACCTGTTGTTACGGTAGGCGAACTGCAGTGAGTCAAGGATGCTTGGTAGACTGGATTTCATGCATTCCATAACCAACAAGAAAAAAAGTGCGCGTATCCGTAACAGATATAGCTTAATGTCTTGATTTAAGCTTAAAACTCTAGAAGGGGTACATTGCATATCATTCCAGACTAAGGAAAAGCTAACTGAGCCTAGAAATTTAATATTGTAAAGTTCAAGAAGCCTCTAATTGGACCATATAGTCATAGCAATCTTTCCTTAATGCACCTTGTACGTTCTCCCCATGACCACGTTGGTTTTCTCCAAGATCTTCAGTTTCCTCCCACACTTCAAAGACGTACAGGTTTGTAGGTTAATTGGCTTGGCTTATACCTGTATACTTGGTATAAGTGTAAATTGCCCCTAATGTGTGTAGGCTTGTGTTAATGTACGGGGCATCGCTGGTCGGCATGGACTCGATGGGCCAAAAAGCCTATTTCCATGCTGTATCTCTAAACTAAACTAAACTAAACCTAGCCTTCTGTGCACAAGTGGCAGCACCCTGGCGCAAGTATGAATCAAGAGCTTGTGAATGGTGTCCAGAACCACCAGGAGGAAGCTCTCTTTACTTGTGGTTGTGTTGGAGCTGCAGCATAGCAAGAGTTAAGGCAGCGTACAGCTAACTGCAGCTGTACAGATTGGTTACTAATGCATCTGTACAGAACAACACCCTCGGGAGTTACTATTCATTACTAATGGTTACTGATGTTTAAGTGCAAATAAAGGATTGAATAGCATGTATTTTCTATTGGTTACTGAGGCTTATAAGAATGTATTGTAATTGGGATTTTTTCATTTATATAAAGGGCGGCACGTTGGATCATAGGTAGAGTTGCTGCCTCACAGCACCAGAGACCCAAGTTCTATCCTGACTACGGGTGCTGTCTGTGCGGAGTTTGTGCGTTCTCCCCATGACCTGCGTGGGTTTTTCTGGGATCTCCAGTTTCCTCCCACACTCCAAAGACGTACAGGTTGGTAGTTGATTGGCTAGATAAAATTGTAACAGAAAATTGTCCCTCGGTGTGTGTAGGATAATGTCAGTGTGTGGGGATCGCTGGTCTGCACGGACTTGGTGGGCCGAAGGGCCTGTTTCCGCACTGTGTCTCTAAACTAAACTAAACTAGGAAGCTAATAAAGGATTAAAGAGTGTACAAGATTAATAATTGGTCAATGTCTGTATAACAGTTGACAATTTTCTGCTGCTCTCCTTGTGCACAAGTAAATATAGTGCAGATAGACACTAAATGCTGGAGTAACTCAGCAGGACGGGCAGCATCTCTGGAGAGAAGGCATGGGTGACGTTTCAGGTCGACACCCTTGTTCAGAATCTTCTTCAGTGTCCGAAGAAGGGTCTCGACCCGAAACGTCACCCATCCCTTCTTTGGAGATGCTGCCTGACCCGCTGAGTTACTCCAGCCTTTTGTGTCTATCTTCGGTTTAAACCAGCATCTGCAGTTCCTTCCTACCCAGTAAATAAAGTGTGTCTGGGAAACAAATGCAAGTTGTCAGAGTCCAGTTGATCGGTGACGACAGTTGTAGCGACGACAGTTGTAGCAAGCACTGGTTGACTGTGTGGCCTGATGGACCTCTTCAGCTGAGAGTTAATGGTCAGCTGCAGTGAGGAAGAACTGGAGACACATGCAGGTCAGACTCACATGTAGAAACAAGGAACTGCAGATGATGGTTTACAGAAGAAGACACAATGTGTTGGAGTAGCTCAGCAGGTAAGGCAGCATCTCTGGAGAGCATGGATAGGTGACATTTCGGGTCGCCTTCTCCTTCTTCAGACGGATTGTAGGGTGGGATGAAATGAAAGTTGGGGAGAGGGGGATAGAGAGTGGGGGAGGTATATGGGGGAAGAAGGATGGGGAGGATTCTGTCGTTACCTGAAACTGGAGAGTGTAATGATCATACCGTTGGGTTGTAAGCTACACAAGCAGATTATGAGGTATTTTTCTTCCAGCTTGAGTGTGGCATTACTCTGGCAATGGTGAGGCCCAGGACAGAAAGGTCAGTATGGGAATGGGAGGAGGATTTAAAATGGTTAGCAACCAAGCGGCACAGTGGCGCAGTGGTAGAGTTGCTGCCTTGCAGCGAATGCAGCACCGGAGACACGGGTTCGATTCCGACTATGGGTGCTGTCTGTACGGAGTTTGTACACTCTCCCCTGACCTGCATGGGTTTTCTCCGAGATCTTCGGTTTCCTCCCATACTTCAAAGACATACAGGTATGTAGGTTAATTGGCTTGGTAAATGTAAAAATTGTCCCCAGTGTGTGTAGGCTAGTGTTAATATGCGGGGATCGCTGGTCGGCGCGGACCCGGAGGGCCGAGGGGTCTGTTTCCGCCCTGTATCTCTAAACTAAATTAAAGTGATCCAGCAGGCTAGGCAGATTGAGCACAAATGTTTGGTGAAGCAGTCACTGAGTCTATGCTTGGTTTTGTCGGTGTGCAGGAGGCCACATTAGGAACAACGAATGCACTAAATGACATTAGACGAGGTGCATATGAACCCCCATCTCACCTGGAAGGGTTGCTGGGGTCCCTGGATGGCGGTGAGGGAGGAGGTGTAGGGACAGGTGTTACATCTCCTGCGGTTGCAGGGGAAAGTACCTGGGGAGGGGCTAACTTACCATCACAAGTGGTTGGTAAGTGAATTGGTCATGATAAATTGCCCCTAGTGTGCAGGTGAGTTGTACAGTTTGAGGGGAATTGATGAAAACGTGACGAGATTAAAATGGGATCAATGTATGATGTGTGTAAATGGGCATTTCATGGTTGACATGGACACAGTGAGCTAAACACCCTGTACAATACTGTGAGATGCCCTGCTATTCTCAAATTGGTTGACACATTGCCCTCCATTATATCAATAACCACTTTAAGTGTTCTGAGGTAGTGAAAGGTTTAATGTAAATACTTATTTTTACAGAAGATAGATACAAAATGCTGGAGTAACTCAGCCGGACAGACATGTGAAACGCCCTACTGAGTCACTCCAGCATTTGGTGTCTATCTTCAGCGCAAAGCAGCATCTGCAGTTCCTCCCTACCTATTTTCACACACAATGCTGAGTCCGAAATTTCTCTTAAGATGTGCACTAGTTACAAATACTCAACCTGGTGGATCAAAGCAAACCTTTACAATGCAATGTGGAGCAAGAATACAACAACCTCAGCTCAACAGCACTGGAATGTGAAGTGGTGGAAGGGGGTAGGAATGTGAGGGGGAAGATAGATATCCCAGATATCTAGAGTTAGAAGGCTAAAAGAACAGAAAGACCCCTGCAGCCTGCAGACTGCAATTTCCTCATCCCATGATGTGTTCAACTGAAATGCCGCAACTCTCCACATTTTGAGATGTTTAAAATCAATGCTTCACCATCATAAGCATGTAAACCCTCTTGAGGAAAGAAAGACTAACATCAATAGTCCAGCTGAACTAAATCACTTCAGCTCTGGGCAAATATCAGAGGAAATCAAACATTCAATGCAGCAGTTAAAAGCACAAATCCCTGTTATTTACTCTTTATGGGAAGGCAGGCCATTGGAATCACCAAGGTAATGTTGAAGCACTTAGGCCCAGAGGTAATGTTAATATATGTTCACAGAAATGTTAATATATGTTCGGCAATTGAACTGAAGTACAATATCAATTACATAGCCCAGGCATGACCAACTATAATATGGCGTCACAGGTTGAGAGGGTGGTCAAAAGTATTGTGTTCAGTTCTGGGCACCATGACATAAGAAAGATGTTTAGGAAAGGCCTGCAGATGCTGGTTTAAGGATCTCGACCCGAAACGTCACCCATTCCATCTCTCCAGAGATGCTGCCTGTCCCGCTGAGTTACTCCAGCATTTTGTGTTTATGTTGTCAAGCTGGAAAGGGTGGAGAGAAGATTTTAAAGGATGTTGCCAAGACTCGAGGGTCTGAGCTTTAGGGAGAGATTGAGCAGGCTAGGACTCTATTCCTTAGAACGCAGAAGAATGAGGGGTGATCTTATAGTGGTGTGTAAATAGAGAGGAATAGATTGGGTAAACGCACAGTCTCTTGCCCAAAGTAGGGAAATCTAGTACCAAAGGACATAGGTTTAAAATGAGGGGAGAAAGATTTAATTGGAATCTGAGGGGTACCTATTTCACACAAGGGGTGATGGGTGTATGGAATAATCTGCCGGGGGAGGTAGTTGAGGCAGGTACTATAACAACTTTTAAGAAACATTTAGACAGGTGCATGGATAGGGTAGGTTTAGAGGGATATGGACCAAAACCAGGCAGGTGAGACCAATGTAAATGGGGTATGTTGGTCGGCGTGGGCAAGTTAGGCCGAAGGGCCTGTTTCCACGCTGTATGACTCTATGACTCTATGAATCAAAAACCAGAGCACATAGGTTTAAGGTGAGGGGAGAAAGATTTAATAGGTTTAAAGGGATATGGGCCAAACACAGGCAAGTGGGAGCATTGTAGATGGGACAGCCCAGACCATCACACAAACCAACCTCCCTTCCATTTACTTTATTTATACCTCACGCTGCCTCGACAAGGCCAGCAGCATAATCAAGGCAAGTCGCACCCTGGCCATTCCCTCTTCTCCCTTCTCCCATCAGGCAAAAGGTATAGAAGTGTGAAAACGCACACCTCCAGATTCAGGGACAGTTTCTTCCCAGCTGTCATCAGGCAACTGAACCATCCTTCCTCAACCAGAGAGCAGTCCTGAACTACTATCTACCAAATCGGGGACCCTCAGACTATCTTTGATCAGACTTTACTGGCTTTACCTTGCACTAATGTATCTGTATACTCTTAGTGGCTCGATTGTAATCATATATTGACTTTCTGCTGGCTGGTTAGCACGCTACCAAAGCTTTTCACTGTACCTCAGTACACGTGACAATAAACTAAACTGGAACTGAAACATGTTGGTTGGTGTGGACAAGTTGGGCCAAAGCTGTGACCATGCTGTATCATTCTATGACTATTACTCTCTATAGTACTTGGTACACAATATAAATAATCTGTGGCACAACATACACAACACATGAGGTACAAAGAGACTCCAGGCCTCATGTAATGCCTAATGTCTATCTTTCCATATTTCCTTATGACACAGGAGAATATTTTGACCCATAGGAGCTCTGTCAGCTCACAAAGCAATTCCAAATCCCCATTAATTTTCCCTGTAATTTATTCTCCCCACATTACCATCAATTTCACCCCCTATCTCGATTCTACCACTCGCGATATACAGTGGACAATTCCCAGTGGCAAGTTAATCCAGCGACTTGCATGCCTTGGGGATGTGAGGAAACACAAATGGTCGCAGAGAGTCCTGGAGATCTGAATTGAACAGGGGGTCAATTGGTACATAATGTGAGGCAGCAGGTCTACAAGAAGCACCACAGTACTCCCCAAACTGACCCCTTCCCTGTAGGATTCATTCATATATGTTCAAAGAACACACAATATAGGCCACGCTGGAGAAATCAGGCATCTTTTATCGGGATGCGTCACAGCATAGTTTTGGAGCAGCTCCGTCCAAGACCGCAAGAAATTGCAGAAGGTTGTGGATGCAGCCCAGACCATCACGCAAACCAACTTCCTTTCCATTGACTCCATCTACACTTTATGCTGACTGGGCAAGGCCACCAGCATAATCAAGGGCCAGTCTCGCCCTGGTCATTCCCTCTCCTTCCCTCTCCCATCGGGCAAGAGGTACAGAAGTTTGAAAATGCATATCTCCAGAGTCAGTGACAGTTTCTTCACAGCTGTTATCAAGCAACTGAACTGTCCTCTCACCAGGTCCTGACTTCCACCTACCTCATCGGAGACCTTTGAACTATCTTTAATCAGACTTTATCGGACTTTATCTTGCGCTAAATGTTGTACCCCTTATCCTTTATCTGTACACAGGGATGGCTTGATTGTAATTGTGTACAGTCCTTTCCTTGATTAGATAGCACTCAACAAAAAGCTTTTCACTTAACCTCGGTACTTGTGACAATAATAACCTAAACTAAAATGTGGCTACATTTGTGGAATGAAATGAATGCCTTATGCATGCCCTTACATGACTTAATCATGAACTCAATACTTCCACATTAAAAATATATGCCAATTGATTCACTTCTAAACCAAAGTGCTTTAAGACTAATTTGGCAATTCCCTTCACACTATATATTGTAGATGTTAGGCTCGAATAATTTTTATGCTACATGCAGCTACGTGCAATATTACCAAGCATTGCAATTCAACCCACCAAGTAAGCAAGACCCCTGTGCATAGGGGAGAGGGTAGGGCTGAAGATGTCCTGGTTGGGTTGCTCCTGGGCCTGGCCAAGCTGGCCATCCACGCGTCATGGCGCCAGGTGGAAGAGGGCTCTGCCCGAGCTGGCTGCCAGCCCCTTTTCCGGGCTTACGTCCGTGCCCGGGTGGTGTTAGAGAGGGACTACACGCTGTCCACGGGCGCCCTCGGGCATTTCCGGGACCGCTGGGCACCGCGGTGGGTTGAATGCATCCTTGACAAGAATTGTAACATAGTTGTATAGTAGTTTATCTAGTATATTTGTTTGTCTTGTATTATGGTGGTGGGTTCTGTTCTGGTTTATTGCATTGCAAATATTATTTTTAATAATTGAATAATTTTATTTTTATTTAAAGAAATAATACAAGTAAGCAAGGCTAGCCCTCATCAAAAGTTGCTTTATCATTCAACTAGTTCATAACAGATGGCCAACATTAAAAAAAACAATCAGTGATTATTCCAAAGAATAAAAACTGCTTACGGTAAAAACCAATGCATTTTTAATTCACTATTTTAAAAAGATGTTTTAATTCACTTTTTAAAAAGGATGTTACACAGTAAGGGTTCAGTGAACTCTGTAAGTTTAAAGAGAACACCAGAACATGGAAACTGGTGAATTTAAAGGGAGTGCTGGAACATGGGCCCCAGTGCAAGGAAGGGAGTGAAAGAATCGGATACCGGTGAGTGGGAAGGGAGTGTGGGAAGCCGCGGATACACCGGATGCTCGGGAAGGGTGGGAACTGGGAATGTGATGAATGGGAAGGGATCCAGGGTCCCAGTGAGGAGGGAAAAAGAAAAAAGAATTTTACTGTACCTTGGTACACATGATAATAGAGGAACCACTGAACCATCGAGAGCCATTGGAAAACACACAGGATTCAGGGCTCAATGAGTGGGAATTGCATGTGTCACTGTTAAAGAAAACTTAAAAAACACAACACACAAAGATCGGGCAATATAATCAAGAGCGCCAAATACAGTGATCACTGGGAGCGATCTAGGAGATCGCTCAACGAACAAAGATTCCTCTACATATGCTGAATTTTCCTTTGATGTTTTGTTTATTGCAGAAGGCACTTTAGAACTTTTCCTCCTTCCCACTGGTCTTATAGCATTTATACATTCATACACCACTGAAAGGCACAGCAGAATAAACACAGCCCAATTCCACCCCGTTTACAGATAAGCAAATGCCATGTTACCCTTTCGACATTATTTATTGTTTTACGGTTGCCATTTGTCCTTTGACAAACAGAGAACAGAATCTGACTAAAGTAGACTGCAGTGAATGTCAGCTACGCATGCTCAGTTTCAACCTTCCTTAAAGCACAGAATTATTGTAACACAGGAAGAGGACTTTAAACATTTTTAAGCACTCTACCTATCCCTGTCCCTTGCTGTCTTCTTGAAGATTTCCCAATGTATCTTTAACATTCACACAGTGAGCCAGATGCTGTACTAAATGTGACTTCCAAACGATCGTATAGCAAATTATCGGAGATTTTATCTATGTATAATT
>CM075978.1:53727193-53796422 GCA_038087875.1 Malacoraja senta | reverse complement strand
TTTAATGACAACATACAGTAGGATCTAAAAGTGTCACACTGTTACTGTCGGGTAGTCATGGTCCCCTAGTCGTGGGGGTGGGGGATTGGGAGGGGGGGGGGCCTCACAAGTGAAATAGCTTAGGGCCTTTCTTCATCTAAATCCGGCCCTGCCGACCAGTGATCATCCCGTACACTAACACTACCCTACATACCAGGGAACATTTTAAAGAAGCACAATTAACCTACAAACCTGTACATCTTTGCAGCATGGGAGGAAACCGGAGCACCCGGATAAAACCCGTGTGGTCACAAGGAGAATGTACTAACTCCATACCGACAGCACCCGAGGTCAGGATCGACCCTGGGTCTCTGCCGTGGTAAGGCAACAACTCTACCACTGTGCCGCCCTTAATAAGGGATAGAGGAAGATAAGGAAGTGATTTAACAACATTCTCAAATCCTTCTTGAAATAGTGTAACATTCCCACCAACTTACGTTAATTATTTTAGTCTAGAGATACAGCATGGCCCTTCAGCCCACAGAGTCCATGCCAAACAGCGATCCCAGCACATTAACACTATCTTACACACACTTGGAACAATTTACAATTTTACCAAGCCAATTAACCTACAAACCCGTGCGTCTTTGTAGTGTGGGAGGAATCCGGAGCACCCGTGGAAAACTCACGCAGGTCTTGGGGAGAATGTACAAACTGCGTACAGACAGCACCCGTAGTCAGGATCAAACCTGGTCTCTGGCGCTGTAAGGCAGCAACTCTACTGCTGCGCTACAGTAGGTCTTTTGCATAGGTCTGCTCAAAATGGAGTTGACTATTTGGGATGGCTCCATGAACTTCATCTCATCATCGGGAGCACACAGAAGCCCATTAGAAATGGCAAAGGGATCACACCACCGTGTGTGCTCTGTTTTCACATTTCCCTCTGACCCAATGGGTCTCCACTGAATGGTCTGGTTTTCACTTACATCCCAAATATGTGTAGTTTGTAGATTAATTGGCTAGTTTGTATGTAAGTGATATAATCAGGAGGGGGTGGAGGGGGGGAAGAAGGGTTGAGGGGTGTATTGGGAGAATAAAATGGGATTAACATTAGATGAGTGTAGATTGGCACTCAATGCCAAATAGTCAGCAGGTTCGACTATATGGCATCGGGTCTTTTTCAGAATGGCAGGCAGTGACCAGTGGGGTGCCGCAAGGCTCGGTGCTGGGACCCCAGTTGTTTACAATATATATTAACGATTTAGACGAGGGAATTAAATATAACATCTCTAAATTTGCAGATGACGCAAAGCTGGGTGGCAGTGTGAGCTGTGAGGAGGATGTTATGAGGCTGCAGGGTGACTTGGATAGGTTGGGTGGGCAGAAGCATGGCAGATGCAGTACAATGTGGATAAATGTGAGGTTATCCACTTTGTTGGCAAGAACACAAAAGCAGATTATTATCTGAATGGTGTCAGATTAGGCGAAGGGGAGGTGCAACGAGACCTGGGTGTGTTTGTGCATCAGTCACTGAAAGTAGTAATGCAGGTACAGCAGGCAGTGAAGAAAGCCAATGGCATGTTGGCCTTCATTGCGAGAGGATTTGAGTTTAGGATCAGGAGGTCCTACTGCAGTTGTACAGGGCCCTGGTGAGACCGCACCTGGAGTATTGTGTGCAATTTTGGTCTCCGAATTTGAGGAAGGACATTATTGCTATTGAGGGAGTGCAGCGTAGGTTCACCAGGTTAATTCCTGGGATGGCGGGACTGACGTATGATGAAAGAATGGGTCGACTGGGCTTGTATTCGCAGTGATCTTATAGAACCATATAAAATTCTTAGAGGATTGGACAGGATAGATGCTGGAAAAATGTTCCCGATGTTGGTTGAGTCCAGAACCAGGGGTCACGGTTTAAGAATAAGGGGTATGCCATTTAGGACTGAGATGAGGAAAAACTTTTTCACCCAGACAGTTGTAAGCCTGAGGAATTCTCTGCAGTGGAGGCCATTTCACTGGATGTTTTCAAGAGAGAGTTAGATTTAGCTCTTGTGACTAAGGGAATCGGGATATGGGGAAAAAGCTGGAATGGGGTACTGATAAGAACAAGATGGGATTTAACCCCAGCAGAAATTCAAAATAAAAGTATAGAAATTTGGATAATCAGCCATGATCATATTGAATGCTCGAAGGGCCGAATGGCCTACTCCTGCACCTATATTCTATGTTCGTATGCCATCTCTCACCCTTTTCTCCTCCCTCCTCTCTCTCCCTCCCTCCCTTGTCAAGGTGCAGGAGAGTTGATCCAATCCCAGTTAATTGTGCTCAGCTGTTGCTCCATGGAGCCAGCTGTTTATAGCAGGCAGTCGCTGTCCATGGTGCTGGTCTTCAGCTCCTGGTTACCTGCCTGCCATTAACGGGAGATAGACATAAAAAGCTGGAGTAACTCAGCGGGACAGCCATTAATGGGCTGCTGGCTTGAAGGGCTGAATGGCCTACTCCTCCACCTATTTTCTATGTTTCAGTAGGCAAACAGGCCTCTTTCTATATTGTGCAACTTCATTCAAGTGAGGAAGACATTTTCACCCTCCCAGGTAACATTTATAAGAATAAGATGGGATTTAACCCCAGCAGAAATTCAAAATAAAAGTATTAAATGATAGAAATGTTCAGCAAGTCAGTCAGCATTTGTTGAGAGAGGAAGATGTCACCATTTCAGGCTGGTGCTCCATCAAATGCTACCCCCTCCAATATAAGTTCCCTGATCTATTGAAATTTTTCAGGATTCTCTGTCTTTATTTCAGAATTCCAGCCACTGCATGATTTTCAATTATCTCCAGTGTCCTGAACAGTATTTACCCCTTAAACAACATGAATGAACACAATAACTTGCCCACGATTGCACAGTGGTTAGTGGAGCTCATTGCTCACAAATAGACTGCTGTATTTCATAGAAACATAGAAAATAGGTGCAGGAGGAGGCCATTCGGCCCTTCGAGCCAGCGTCGCCATTCATTGTGATCTTGGCTGATCGTCCACAACCCATGCCTGCCTTCTCCCCATATCCCTTGATTCCGCTAGCCCCTAGAGCTCTATCTAACTCTCTTTTAAATTCATCCAGTGAATTGGCCTCTACTGCCTTCTATGGCAGAGAATTCCACAAATTAACAACTCTCTGGCTGAAAATGTTTTTTCTCATCTCAGTTTTAAATGGCCTCCCCTTTATTCTTAGACTGTGGCCCCTGTTCTGGACTCCCCCAACATTGGGAACATTTTTCCTGCATCTAGCTTGTTCAGTCCTTTTATAATTTTATATGTTTCTATAATATATCCTCTCATCCTTCTAAATTCCAGTGAATACAAGCCCAGTCTTTCCAATCTTTCCTCATATGACAGTCCCGCCATCCTGGGGATTAACCTCGTGAACCTACGCTGCACTGCCTCAATAGCAAGGATGTCCTTCCTTAAATTAGGAGACCAAAACTGCACACAATACTCCAGATGTGGTCTCACCAGAGAACTGTACAACTGCAGAAGGATCTCTTTACTCCTATACTCAAATCCTCTCGTTATGAAGGCCAACATGCCATTAGCTTTCTTCATTAAAACAATGATCACACTTCATGAAGTATTGGTTGGCTCTGTGGATGTGTGTGCCTGGATTATATACTCAATCTCCTTCACCAGTATTAATCAAGACTTCCTCGCTTCATACAAAACAATTAGTTTTCCACTTCAATATATTTGTAATTACATGATATTGACTCTTGACATTGAAATTCCAGAGTATTTTTCACTTTGAATATATTCTTTCTCCTCCAGCCTGAAAAAGTACGTACAATACTTCAAATACTTCATTATCAATGTTTTTAACCTGCAATATTATAACCAGACATTCCAAGTGCTCATAGAAAGATTAACTGCAGTGAAAGCATTCATATCTGTGAGATGATACCACCATTCAATTATATCATTGCAAATCAAAGACCAATCTCCATTTATCCACATTAGTTTTACATCCCTTGTTATCCTCAACCAGTAAAAACTAGGCTTTGGAAATTCCAACTGTTCTCTCTTGACTACGACCTTCTGGAGAGAGAGCTGCACATAGCTACAACCCGGAGTGTGAAGAGGAGCATCCTGTTTAAAAGGCTTTGTTCTGGTTTTCAGAGTCTGCCCAGCCACGAGAGAATGTGGTTTCTCAACTTCCACAGAGACATCTTCCTATTTTCCTATCGCAATAGGACCACACTCTGGTATTCTGAACGGAAGTACATTTTGAGTCGAGTTCATATACAGTTACCACAATTAAGGTGGCACATTGACACAGTTGCTGCCTTACAGCACCAGAGACTCAGGTTCGATGCAGACCACTGTGTATGGACTGTGTGTACGTTCTCCCTGTGACCATGTGGGTTTTCTCCGGGTGCTCCAGTTTACTCCCACACTCCAAAGACGTCCAGGTTTGTAGCTTAATTGGCTTCTGGTAATTGTACATTGTCCCTAGTGTGTAGGATGGTGCTGGTGTACGCGAAGATTACTGGTCAGTATGGACTCAGTGGGCAGAAGGGCCTGTTTCCACTCTGTATCTCTTAAGTCTAAAGTCTAAAGTCAAAAAAACTCCTTAAGCACCTGAATGATTTATTGATAATCCTATCAGCCATGTTTAATAGCCTCAATACAAGCAGTGTGCACTTCTTTGAACCTGTGCACATAACATAATCTGTACTTTGTTTTACTTCCATCCTCTTCCCCAACAACAAAGAAAATCAAAATAAAACAAAACTGCAAATGCTAGAAATCTAAATGAAACACAGAAAGTTCTGCAAACCCTCAGCAGGTCTGGCAGCATCTGTGGAAGGAGAAACATTTTAAGTTAGAGACCTGAACAAGGGCTTTTGTTTTGCCTTATTGCAACAAACTGCTGGAAACACTCAACAAGTCAATATCATCTATGGAAAGAGTTAATGTCCAAACAATTTCAGAAGCAGCTCCAATCTGCAGCCTTGAGAGGGGAAATGACTATATTCCCAGTCTGGACTTCAAAGCTTTCTTGTTTGTTTGTTTAAAAAAAAAAAAAAATTATTAGAAGTATTTTACATTACAGTAATCTGCAATAACGTAAATGTATACAGTTCTTGTACCACTTCTGTTTTTCTACTTTAATAGAAAGAAAGGATAGAAAGAGCTAGCAAAGACAGTCAGTGAGTGAATGAAAAAGTGGTCCAGGAACACACATGTGAACCTAAACCACAAGAAGTAGTTAAAGAAGAAAAGAAAAAAAGAGAAAAAAGAAAATAAGATAGGACAATATGAAAGGGATGCACCTACTTCTTATCTTTACTCACCCCTCGCCAGGTCCTAAAACCATTTATTATCAACATTTTGTTGCACCCTATGTTTGTAATAAGTCGATATATGGAGACCAAATCTTTTGGAATTGGTCTTGTTTACCTGCTAGGAGGAATCTCATATCTTCTAGATGTAACAATTCCGACATATTAGAAGTCC
Organism: Malacoraja senta; assembly: GCA_038087875.1. Taxonomy (NCBI): domain Eukaryota; kingdom Metazoa; phylum Chordata; class Chondrichthyes; order Rajiformes; family Rajidae; genus Malacoraja; species Malacoraja senta. The sequence continues at coordinate 53,790,935 of CM075978.1, read as the reverse complement.
ACATTTTTATTGTTGGCATAGGAGCATTTTTCCAAAATTTCAGTATCAGTTTTTTGCCGTTATTAAGCCATAACTAAGAAAACTCCTTTGAAACGCAGTCAGCTCCAAACTTGCTTCTATTGTTCCAAAAATAATCAATTCTGCATTCGGGAGCCGCGCGGGGGCCGCGCGGAGGTCGAGTGATCCCCGTACAGGGCCGTTCCCACCAGCATGCGACTGCATGCGGCGAGCGCGACCAAACCGGAAGCGGGGGCCGCGCGGAGGTCGAGTGAGTGACGTGGAAGTTCGAGCGAAATCCGCGGGAAGTTCACGCGTGACATACGGCATCAAGACACTGCATACGGCGTCGAGACGCTGCGCACGCCCGTTGCCGCGCGGAAATTTTGAACAGTGTCAGTTTTTTCGGAGCCCCGCGCGATGTCGGGACCAGCTCCGCACAACTCCATACGGCTCCGGCGATCGAAGTGGGACCAGCCCCGCGAGGCCGTACGGCTCAAGCGACCACGTTAGGTCGCGCTTGCCGCATGCAGTCGCATGCTCGTGGGACAGGCCCTTAAGTGAGTGGAATTGATAGAATGGATGCAGTGATTCTCCTAGAGTAGGGAATCAAGAATTAGAGGGCATAGGGTTTAACGTGCGAGGGGGAGGATTTAATAGGAGGGGCAACTCTTCCAGACAGAGGCTGGCGGGTATGTGGAATGAGCTGCCAGAGGAAGTATTTGAGGCAGGTATGATAACATTTAAATGACATTTTGCCAGGTATCTTATTAGGAAAGTTTTAGAGGGATTTGTGCCAGGAGCAGGGAAATGGGACTAGCTTGAATGGAGCATCTTGTTCACCAAGGACGAGTTGACCAAAGGGCCAGTTTCCATGTTATATGAATCTACAAATCTATAATTACATTAAATCTGTGTTCTCTAGTTATTGCCCTCGTGCCATGCATCAGGAGTCTAAAGTATAAAAGCTACATAAACACATCTCTTCCGCATCAGATACACTTAATAACCAAGATCATTGCACCTTCCTGCAGAGCAGTGGCCTATTAAAGTTTGATTAATAATTTTGAGGTTTTCAGGATCCATACATCATTTTTCCATCTCATGCCTTGTCTCCCATAGTTAACTTTAAGTATTTATTTCACATTTCTATTTTTTTTACATCTCTGCTACGTTGGACACTTCAGTTAAGGACTTTGAAGACACCCTGGCTCTCTCTTCATGGCCTCCTTCCTGTCTAAACCATTTCAAGAGAAGGATTGTCAACCTGTCATTGTGGGAGATGGGAGAATTATGTTCTCAGTTTCGACTTCAAAGCTTTTGTGCTCTTTGGATTGGGATGTGGCTGAGGTGATAATAGTGAAGGAAGCAGATCATTTGCAAAGAACTTTCATTTTAATATTTTATTCAAAAATGGAGGGCAGCTAGAGAAAGCAATTTTCGAAATAGAATTGAGAAGATTAAACTCTATCCCTTTTCTATACATGTGCTTTGCTGACTTCTTATGCTTGAGTACAAGGTGGCACAGAAACTGAATTGAGTTCTTGTTGAACAAATTGCCTTGTTCCTCGAGTGGTTTGTATCCTTGACAATAAGATAGCTCCGAACGACCTAAAGGGTATCATAGATTGGGCTGCTGAGCAGTCCTGGTCCGAACCAGGTCTTGAAGACCTGAGCTATAGAGAGAGGTTGAGCAGGCTAGGACTTTATTCCTTGGAGCGCAGTAGGATGAGGAGTGATCTCGTAGAGGTGTACACAATTATAAGAGAAATAGATGGGTGAAAGCTCAGAGTCTCTTGCCTAGAATAGAGGAATCGAGAACCAGGGGACATAGGTTTAAGGTGAGGGGCAATAGGATCCTAAGGAATAACGTTTTACACAAAGTGTGATGAGTATACGGAATGCGCTGCTGGAGGAGGTCATTGAGGCAGGTACTATCATAACATTTAAGAGACATTTGGACAGGTACATAGCTAGGATAGGTTCAGAGAGTGCAGTGCAGTGTAGTTAGTTGAGTAAGCCATCTGGACATGATCTAACAACTCTCTATCATCTTGCAGACAAAAACGCACAGGGGTCACAACTTGAAATGTCACCTATCCATGTTCTCCAGAGATGCTGGCTGACCCGCTACTTTGGGCCCATTTGTGTAAACCAGCACCTGCAGTTCTTTCTTTCTACAACTATTTATATCTTCCCGTTTTCCCACATACTCTGCATTATCTGGCTTAGATGCGTGTAAGTGAGAAACACATAAAATGGAAGGAAGTTCGATTCTCACTGGGTGAAGACACAAGATTTATCTTTAAAATATTCCAGTGGCCTGAAGAAAGGTCCACTGAATTTATTACATTATGTTCGGAGCAATGTAGAGTATCATTTCATTCTGAGTATGTTGCTCTGGATCTGTGAGTTCTGCTCACCTGAATTCCAACCAGCAACTTGTGTTGGTTGTATTGTTGGTAATCCAGCTCCAGGTATCACTAACTCGATTACCATTGGTGTTAATACAGCTCCCAGTCACTTGGTAACAAGTCTTGCCCATCTCCCTGTGTCACTAATGCTCTCACAACTAATGTTAATCCAACGTCCTCACCCTGTCGCTCAGTAACCCCCCCCCCCCCCCCCCAATTTTGGGCACCATATCCAAGGAAGGATGTGCTGGCTCAGGAGAGGGTCCAGAGGAGGTTTACAAGAATGACCCCAGGAATGAGTAGGTTAACCTATGATGAGCGTTTGCCGGCACTGGGCCTGTACTCACTGGAGTTTAGAAGAATGAGGGGGGACCTCATTGAAACGTACAGAATAGTGAAAGGCTTGGATAGAGTGGATGTGGAGAGGATGTTTCCATGAGTGGGAGAGTTTAGTACTAGAGGTCATAGCCTCAGAATTAAAGGATGATCTTTTAAGAAGGAGAGGAGCAGGAATTTCTTAAGTCAGAGGGTGGTGAATTTGTGGAATTCTTTGCCACAGAAGGCAGTGGAGACAAAGTCAGTGGATATATTTAAGGCAGAGATGGATAGATTCTTGATTAGTATGGGTGTCAGGGGTTATGGGAAGAAGGCAGGTGAATGTGGTTAGGAGGGTGAGATAGATAAGCCATGTTTGAATGGTGGAGTAGACTTAATGGGCCAAATGGCCTAATTCTACTATCACATGATCTTATGAGCACCCTTTGTTACTTACTGTACCTCCACTGGTATTAATCCAGCTCCCTTGCGCTGATGGTCAGTAACCCCTCTCCCCCAGCACCCTTTGTTACTGACTGTATTGAGAGTAAGTCAGTATTGTCAGTCCACTCTGACTGTACACTGACTGTACTTCTACTGGTATTAATCCAGCTCCCTCTGCCATCACCTCATCAGCCATTTCAGCACTAAAAGGGGTGGATGGGACACAAACACTCTCATGCACAAAGGATTGCCTCAGGCAGAGAAGCACATTTTATTTTTGTAAAGAGAGAAATGATTGGTACATTGACCATGGGTAATCAATACATTGGTGTCTCGATTACTGTAACAAATATAAATACAGAGATCAATTAAACAATACAACTATCACTGCTAGAAATTTGGTGAACAAGCTGTTCTTGGAAGGTTCAGTTTCAGCTAAGGTCTGAAGGTTGTTAGCCATGAAGGACTTACACTTGGATGAAATGCAAAAGTCTACTTATCTGTGAATAAAACAATAGCAAAGACATGTATTGCAGGAATTAGCGATGATAGGATACCCGAAGCAGAAGATAACTCATATCCTTGGCCAGAACACAAAGTGCTGCAGTGACTTAGCAGGTCAGAGAGCATCTGTGGAGGGAATGGACAGGTGACATTTTGGGTTGGGACCCTTCTTGAGGCTGATAATAATAGGGAGAAGAAAGCAGGACAAGAGAGGTGGGGTGGGGCGGGGCGAAGCCTGACAAATGGAAAGGTCAGCATTTACTGACCTTAACATCTCATCGCTGGAAAGGTCAGCATTTATTGACGATCCCTACTTATTCTTGAGACGGTGTTGGTGAAATGTTGCTGTCTTGAAGCGCTGCAGTCCTTTGGGTGAAGATGCTTGCTTGCAGTGCTGCAGGGTGGGGTTTTTCACCATTTACACCCAGTGACAGATTGGCAAAATAGGATCGACACAAAGAGCTGGAGTAACTCAACGGCTCAGGCAGCATCTCTGGAGAACAGGGATAAGTGATGTTTTGCATCAGTACCCTCATTCAGACTGATTGGGGGGGTGGGGGAAAGAAAGCTGGAAGAGAGATGGGGCAGAATGAAGCTTGGCAGGTAAAAGGTATGAGAATGTCAGATACCTCAGAATCCATACCTGAGTATAAGTTGTTTATTAAGAAAGCACACGGAGCTCAAATGCACAGGTGTTGTAAGCTCAAGCTCCACGACAAATCTAACTAGAGGCTGGACTAGCAGGCTAGATAAGATATGAGACACTCAAACCAGATAGCTGATTGAGTGTGCAGTGGTATGCAGTAAAACATGACATGGATCAGGTCAACTAGTACTGACTGATCTACAGAAGGGTGATACAGATGCAGGGGGGGGGGGGGTTGATAGACAGATGGTTGGAGAAAGGCCTTAGATGAAAACACAGAGACAAAAGGATTGAAGATCCTTGAAGCATTGCATCATTTTTTGTAAACCAGCGTCTGCAGTTCCTTGTGTCTACATGTTTCTTCAAGTAAGGGGGGTGGGTGACGTGGAGGGGAATCTGAAGGTGGCGGTGTTCCCATAGTGCTGGAGGACATGGATTGTGAAGCTGTGTTAGCAGTCCCTAGAAAAGTGACTGCAAGTGATCGGCCTGCCAGTAAATCCCTCGCAAATCACAGCTCACTTATCCAACAAAATAATACAAAAACCACATCTGACAATTGATGCTCAATGTCTTCCTCTCAACAGTACCACTCATGTGCCGATGAGCCCATATATGTCAGTGAATGCGATTTACTTAATCCTTGGCAATTTTTACAGATGAGGAAGAAAAATTGTTAGCTATCAGCATTTTGAAAACTTCTTATTCCAGTGAACACTCATCATTGATGTGGAAATTCTGCAGAGAATCATGCCACAGTAGACAAAATGCTGGAGTAACTCAGTGGGTGAGGCAGCATCTCTGGAGAGAAGGAATGGGCGACGTTTTGGGTCGAGACCCTTCTTCAGACAGAAGTAGTCTTGATCCAAACATTGCCCATTCCTTCTCTCCATAGATGCTGCCTCACCCGCTGAGTTACACCAGCATTTTGTGTCTACCTTTGACTTAAACCAGCATCTGCAGTTCTTTCTTACACAAGCTCTGTGGTGAATGCAGATAAATATACATTGTGTCCTTCAATTAGTCTTGTTTGTGTACGAATTATTACTTTAGCAGCTTCTGCTCTGTTTTAAGAGTTTCTTCTCTGAACCCTATGGTAAATATTTTACTCAATATTTAGTAAATGGATTAAGGGGCTGTCCCACTTGGGCGACTTAATTGGCGAGTTTAGAAGAGTTTGAAAAAAATGACATGTTGAAGACCTCCTTCGACTATGTTGAAGACCAGCTTCGACTAGCTTCGACTAGCTACGACTAACTTTGGGAAAATTGGACACCGAATAGAGGAGAGTGAAGACGACCTCCTTCGATCTCCTTCGACCTCCCTTCAACTATGATGAAGACTATCCACGACTACCTTCGACTACCCTCTGGGTTAATAACTGGAAAAAAGCTAATTCTAAAATTTTGGAAGAAGGCTCCAATACCAACTATAAATATGTGGATTTCAAATATGTTTGAAACATTACACCTAGAAGAGATAAGACTCCTCCTAGCAGGTAAACCAGATCACTTCCACCTGACGTGGTCTGCATTTATAGAATTATTACAAACATAGGGTGCAAAAGTACTTTAAAAAAAATAAAAAATTGAGGTCAGGTAAGGGGGGATGATAGTTGAAGAGTTGGTATGTCCTATTTACGTGATGCTCAAAAAAAAAACATTTGTTTCTCTTTTTTTCTCTTTCTCTTTTCTTTTCTTAGGGCCTATTTCTTAACTCTTTTTCTTTTCATTTTCTACACTTTTCTACACTTGCACTTTTCCCTTCACTTTCTTCTCTCTTTCAATCTTTTCTTTTTCTAGTGTAAAAAAATAAATAAAGGGAGTACATTAATTGTAAGAAGATATAAATGACGAGTATTAATGTATGTGGTTGTAATGTAATGTACTTCTAATAAATAAAAATTAAAAAAAAAAAATAAAAAAAACCTTTGACTACCCTCGATTACCAAGACTAACATGCCGACCTACTACGACCTACTACGACAACACCTACGAGTAAAAAAAGTATCGACTTTTTCCATGGCGACCTTTTTTTACTCGCGGGCATTTTTTAACATATTGAAAAAAAACGCCGTGACCTAGCTGAAGCTTCGAGTACGCGGAGACCACTCTCGAGCATGAAGGAGAGTTACAAAGACCTCCTATGACCTCGTGTCGACCATGCTGCGAGTATGAGTCGAGGGCAAACTCGCCAGAACTCGCGGATTAGGTCGCCCAAGTGGGACAGGCCCTTTAGTGTTGGTTTAATGCTGGTTTACCATGAGTCGACTATGTTTCTGATGCAGAATTGGCTACGCTTGTTATCGAGCATCTCTTTCCCACCAGCGCTCTTTCGTGGGGGTTTGCATAGTTAGCAGAGCTGCTGCTTCACACCTCTGTTGACCTGCTGACCGTGTGGCTTTCTTCCAGGTGCCCCAGTTTCCACCCACCATTATAGTGGCCAATTAACCTCCCAACCTTCACACCTTTGGAAACGTGCAGGTTGGTAGGTTAATTGGCCACTGCAAATTGCCACTATAAATAGAGCCAGAGAGAAGTTGGGAGGAACGTGGGTAGAATAAAAGGGGATTCATTGGGATTAGTGCAAAGGGGTGGCTGATAGTTAACACGGACTCAGTTTATGACTCAATTATAATTGTTTTCTTTATTTTTAGACTTTTTACATTTTACTTTTGACTTTACTTCAGAGATGCAGCACAGAAACAGGACCTTCAGCCCACCTAGTCCTCTCCAACTAGCGATCAGTCCACAAACAAACATTATCCTACACACCAGGGACAATTTACAATTTTATTGAAGCCAATTAACCTACAAACCTGTACGTCTTTGGAGTGTGGGAGGAAGCTGGAGCACGAGGAAAAAATCCACATGGTCACAGGGAGAAACTCCTTATCGACAGCACCTGCAGTCAGGATTTAACCCGGGTCTCTGGTGCAGTAAGGCAGCAGCTTTACCGCCACGCCACTCTGAATCAGAACCAAAACACACTAAACAGAATTGGAGAAACAGCACCTCATATTTTGCTTGGACAGCTTACAACCCAGTGGTATGAACATTGATTTCTCAGATTTAAAGTAACCCTTACATTCCCTCTCTCTCCGTCCTTCCTCTCCCCCCCCCCCTCCCCACCGCCAGATGTCCCACTATTTTCACTGTTGTCTTGCTTAGTTTCACTGTTTGTATCCACTCGTTATCACCTTCACAGCCAACAATGGACCATTGTGGGCTCCACCTTTCCTTGATCATCTTTGCTGGCTTTGATTTGTTCTTTCCATACCTTTCATTCATTTGTTCTTTGTATCTTTTTATACCTCTAGTTATCCCTCTCCCCTGACTCTCAGTCTGAAGAAGGTCTCGACCCGAAACGTCACCTATTCCATTTCTCCAGAGATGCCGTCTGACCCGCTGAGTAACTCCAGCATTTTGTGTCTATCTTCAGAGTTTGAGGAGTATTGCACGGTCAGAGTTGACGCCTTCGAGATGAATTGTCAAAACAGTGTCTGTCGGTTGCGTAGGGAGGAACTGCAGATGCTGGTTTAAGCTGAAGATAGACACAAAAAGCTGGCGTAACTCAGCGGGTCAGACAGCATCTCTGGAGAGAAGGAGTAGGTAACATTTCAGGTCGAGACCATTCTTCAGTCTGAAGACCCGCTGAGTTATGCCTGCTTTTTGTGTCTATCTTTTGTTGGTCGTTGCGGGTTCTCTCACTCAGGCTTGCAGAGCTAACAACAGGACGTCTCTTGTCGAAGGCAGCCATTCTCCAGCCGGCACAAGTGCCTGGTAGAACAATTATCCAGGTCCTCCCGCATGGTTCCCTCATCATGTGGAAATACACGCATGCTCAGACCGACAGCGTGAACTACTTTAAGTCTATCGAGCAGAGCAATTGGAAAGAGAAAGTGGAAGAAGCAGCAAATGCATTCAATCATTTTGATGTGATTAAATGAGTGGGAAGATGGGTTTTGCAGAATTGAATTTCTCATTGCATATATCGACATATTCTATCAATGGGAATGTGGCCCACGGCACAACTGGTTGAATACGTGAGCAGTACCAAGGCAGAAAACCCTGTAATAATGGTAGCAAGAGGAGGTATGAGCTGGAACAAGTAATTAATGTAACAGCTAGCCCTGGTAATGAATGGCCTAATAAAGCTTTGTCAGAATGAGAGTTGCCCCCTCTTGCAGGCAGGGTTCAAGCATCAGGGCTTTGGTAGATAAAGAAATTGATCAACATGCTAGCTGCATTTTTTTTTCACTTGACTAGGGTGGTGGAAAATAATTCAAAGAACTTGATCTTAGGAGGAATTTTTCTGCATGGATTTTTATAGCCAGGTAATCCACTCTGGTAAACCTCCCCTTTCTGAAGTCAACAGTGTCAATGGGGTTAGGCATAAAGTGCTGGAGTAACTCAGCTGGTCAGGCAGCATCTCTGGAGAAAAAGGACGGGTGACGTTTTGGGTCAGGTCCCTTCTTCAGTGTCAATGGGGTGATGGGTGATGGAGTGGGAGACTCTAGTGGTGAGGGGCAAACCTGTGGGAAGAGGAGCGCTGAGATGAGGAGAGAAACAATGGAGTATTGGGACTGGGGAAAAGACAGCAGAGAGGCTCTGTAGGAGAAACATGATGGTGGTATGTGGAGGGAAATAATACGAGTAGGAACATATATAGGGAAAAGGAGAGATGATGGGAGAGAGGCAAAAAATGGTGGAATACAACAATGGAGTGTGGGAGAGGCTATGGTGAATGGCTCCCATCCTAGCTGACCAACAATGAGAAGGTGTGATTTTAAAACTCTCCTCCTTGCTTTTGCATCCATCCATGGCTTCAGCCCTTCATGAGCTCTATAACCCCATGCAATCCATGACTTTGCACGATCGATGCCCTCTCCCAGTTCCAAGTTCCCAACCTTCCCTGGTCTCCATCTCTCCACAACTAGCTGCTAACATGGACTCAGTCAATGACTCAATGATCATTTTTCTCTGAGTCAGGATCAAAACACTCTCCAAACAACTAGAGAGTCTGAGGAGCATTGCACTGTGAGACTTGATGTCTTCTTCATGAATTGTTAGAATAGTTTAGTTTATTTCACCTATATGTGATAAATGTCAACATTTAGAAGCTAACTTATCTCATATGTTTGCAAATTGCATAAAAATTAAAAAATTCTGGGCAAATATTTTCAGAATAATATCTAAAGTGACCAGCACTCAATTAGACCCAGATCCAAAATTAATAATACTAGGAACATTAGAACTAAATCAAACATTTACAACAACTCAAAGAAACTTTATTGATTATAGTATAATAACTGGGTAAAAATAATTCTAAAATTCTAAAATTTTGGAAAGGCCCTATAACCCCCACAATTAAAATGTGGATTATAGAAATGACAGAGACCTTACACTTGGAAAGAATTAGACTTGTCCTGTTGGACAAACAATAACTATTTGCTGGAACATGATCTCCCTTTATTGATTATCTAAAGGGTCAGAACGGTTCAGCACGAGAACCTGACTAGCACTCGAGCCAAGGAATAGATGAAATGTTATATTCTGAAATGTATGAATATATCTCGAATGAAGACTTTTTATCTTAGTAAGTTATTCCATTCTTCTTTATTATCTTTCTTTTTTGTTTTGTTTTTTTGTTTTCCTTCTTTTTTGTTTTTCTCTTTTCTTTTCCTTTCTCTCTTTTCTTTCTTTATTTCATCTATCTTTTTAGTTCTATTTAGTTTTTAAAAATAAATAAATAAATAAATAGAGTATTGGAGACAATGTAATAATATTTGACAATATTATTGGTTTAAAAATGTAAGACTGGTAACGACTTTAATATGATATGTATTTACCTCCAATAAAAAATATTTTCAACAAAAAAAAAGAATAGTTTAGTTTAGTTTAGAGATACAGCATGGAAACCGGCCCTTCGGCCCACTGAGTCCACACCGACCAGCGATCCCCACACACTAACACTATCCTACACACACTAGGGACAATTTACATTTTTATACCAACCCAATTAACCTACAAACCTGTACATTTTTGGAGTGTGGGAGGAAACTGAAGATCCCGGAGAAAACCCATGCAGGTCGCGGGGAGAACATACAATTTCCGTGCAGACGGCACCCGTAGTCAGGATCGAACCCGAGTTCCTGGCGCTGTAAGGCAGTAGCTCTACCGCTGTGCCACCGTGCTGCCCCAATAGTGTCTGTTCGATGTTGCAGGGTCAGTTACTCAGGCCTGCAGATCCAACAGCAGGACATCTCTTATTGAAGGCAGCCATTCTGTGCTATTTCCCTGGTAGTTATTCCTAACCACCTCTCTACTTCTCTCTGCAGAGAACCGAAAAGCCTCTCAGCTTGGCTGGGCAATCAGTTCTTCCAACCTTTGTAGATGGGATCTATCTGATTATAGTTCTGCAAAGCACCTTGAGACATTTTATGATGCAAGGCACGAGATATATGCAAGCTTCTGCAATTGACAAATGGCATTTTGATCAGGGATGGCTGCTATTTGGCCACCCTTGTTTTGGATGGTTCAATCCTCACATCCGTCATTGCTGCTTTTTTTTAAATCAAAAATTATTTATTTAATTACTGTGACAATACAAAACCAAACCGTGGTGACACACCCACCACCATATTACAAAATCACCAAATTATTCAAACACTAAATTTCCAAACAACTATGTTACAAATATACTAAATAACTACTATACAACTATGTCCCTCTCTAACACCACCCGGGCACGGACATAACCCCGGTAAAGGGGCAAGCAACTGGCTCGGGCAAAGCCCTCTTCCGCCTGGCACTGTGACTCGTGGATGGCCAGTTTGGCCAGGCCTCATTTCTGCTTGGTAATAAAAAAATATTATAATATTGCCAAGATGTTGTGAGTATTTGGTCAATGCTGTCAACTCGTGCAATGAAATGCCATTACGCCATTAAGTCCACTGTCACCCATTAACTCCACGAGATGTCACCTCCTGACTGAGCCTGTTTTCTTGCTGCCTCCCTGGAGGTTCCAAAGGCCATTCTGGCAGCCACACCACACAGAGTTGGCTCATGGGGTCATTGCCAAGATAGTAATTCTCCCACTAACTGGATTGATCTCCCCCTCCCCACATAATGTCCCTTCGATTCCCCTTAATCTTCCCACCATCTTCTTCCCTATCCATTCACCATTACCTCTCCCTCACCCCATCGATCTATTACCCGATTTTATGCCCCTCTCCCGTCTTCTCCCCTTTCCCCTAAAGAAGTCCCCACTCCTATTATCTCCCTCCACTTACTGGCATAAACTTTCTCCCACAGAGTCTCTGCCATTTCCCCCCCGACCCCCATAGTCTATTGTTTCTACACTCATTCCAGCCCTCCACTTCCGCCAAGTCTGCTGATCTCCATTAAAGTCACCTGCAGCATTAGAATGTACCCCTCATCCCATTGACATCGTTGACCACAATCTGTACAAATTGACAGCAACATTTCCTCCTCTATAACCATCAGCACGGGGGCACCTCAATGCCATGTGCTCAGCCCCCGGCTCTACTCACTCTATCTATACTCATGAATGTGAAGCCAGACACAGTTCCAACTCCATCTTCAAATTCGCCAACGACACCACCGTTGTTACAGATGAGGAGGAGTCAGAGTATAGGAAGCAGATCGAACGACTGACAAAATGGTGCTAGACAATCTTGCTCAACGTCAGTAAAACCAAGGAACTGATTGTTGACTTTAGAAGAAGAAGAAGGCCGAAGATCCACAAACCTGTCTTCATCGAGAGAGTCAAAAACTTCACATTCCAGGGTGTGTATATCTCTGAAGATCTGTCCTGGACCCAGCACATTGATACAATCATAAAGAAAGCCCATCAACATCTCTACTTCCTTCGATGATTCAGGAGATTCGGTTTGTCAATGAATACTCTTTTGAACTTCTACAGGTGTACAGTAGAGAGCACATTGACTGGTTGCATCATGGGCTGGTTCAGCAAATCAATCACCCAGGAGTGAAGAAGACTACAAAAAGAGGTGAACACTGCCTGGTCCTCAACGAGTACTAACCTCCCCACCATCAAAGGATCCACAGGAATCGCTGCCTAAAAAAGGCAGCCAGCATCATCAGAGTCCCACAACACCCTGACTCCGCTCTCTTTTCACTCACTTCCCCAGGAAGAGGGCAGAGGAGTTTGAAAACTGTAGGTTTTGGAAAGTCCAGGTTTAGGAACAGCTTCCTCCCTACAACCATCAGGTTATTACCTCGACAACCACTAAATAAGCTCCAAATACATGGACATTGTTTTTATCTTTGGTTGTTTGTTTCATATATACATTTACAGAGTAGTCTGCTATGCTACTGCAAGTAAGAATTTCATTGTCCCATTTCAGGACATATGCCGGGGTGGGAGATTGCAACCTTCACGTGGTCCACCCTGTTTCGACTAATGCAATCAACCCGATGTGCACAAACAAAAGATCAAATAGAACAAGTTCACCTACAACTTTAGGCTGTGCACGACATACGCAATAAGAAGAAGGACATATGCCAATAAAACACCCTTGCCTCGCAGGGTGATGGGGTGGTTGAAAAGGCTTTTGGCACATTGGCGTTCATCTGTCCAAGTATTGAGTATAGGAGTTGGGAGGTCATGTTGCAGTTATATAAGACGTTGGTGAGGCTGCATTTGGAGTATTGTGTTCTGGGCAACATGTTATAGGAAAGAAGCTATCAAGTTCGACAGGGTGCAGAGAAGATTTACAAGGATGATGCCATGACTCGAGGGCCTGAGCTATAGGGAGGGAGAGGTTGAACAGCCTGGGACTCTATTCCCTTGAGCACAGGAGAATGAGGGGTGATCTTATAGAGGTTTCTAAAATAATGAGAGCAATAGATCAGGTAGACGCTTAGAGTCTCTTTGCAAGAGTAGGGGAATTGAGAACCAGAGGACATAGGTTTAAGGTGAAGGGGAAATGATTTTATAAGAATCTGAGGGGTCACTTTTTCACACAAAGGGTGATGGGTGTATGAAACAAGCTGCCAGAGGAGGTAGTTGAGGAAGGGACTATTGCAACGTTTAAGAACCAATTAGATAGGTACATGGATAGGACAGGTTTAGGATATGGGCCAAATGCAGGCAAGTGAGTAATGTAGATAGGACAGATTGGCTGGTGTGGGCAAGTTGGGCATAACAGCCTGTATCCACACTGTATGACTATGACTCTATAACTCTATGACTCTCTCGACTTTTGACTCTTGACTTAAGAAAGGGGCAGTCGCCCCATCATTTATGTCTCTCTCTCCCTCAATGGCGCTCTCTCCCTATATTCTCCCTCCCCCTGGTAGTTTTCCCCACACCATAACCTCTTTGTCTCACTAAGTTTTTTCCTTCCTCCCACCTTCTCTGCTCCAGGGTGGTTTTCCCTTCTCCCCTTTACTACAGTCTCCCCTTCTCACTTAATAAGCTCCTTCCCATCCTCTCAGACTACTTCTGAATGTATATTATTTTTCTAAACATACTGCTTCAAACAGTTTCAGACAGAGGAAGTGTTGTGGGTTCTGTACACCAAGTGTAGTTTGTGAATTATTTAGCCCTCGAACACAACAGGAAGGTACTGTGTTCAATGTAAATGCTAGTACTAGGGCAGCACTGTAGCACAACGGTAGAGTTGCTGCCATACAGCTGCGAGAGACCCGGGTTCAATGCTGACTATGAGTGCAGTCTGCACGGAGCTTGTACGTTCTCCCCCTGACTTACGTGGGTTTTTCCAGGTTCTCTGGGTTCCTCCCACACTTCAAAGATGTACAGGTTTGTAGGTTAATTGGCTTCGGTAAAATTGTAAATTGTCCCTAGTGTGTAGGATAGTGTTAGTGCGCAGAGATCACTGGTCGGAGCGGACTAGGTGGGTCTTTTTCCACACTGTATCTCGAAACTAATGTAAACTGCAGGTCAGACTTACTCGAGAATGCACACATAATGGAGGAGCTCCCTCTAGCTGAGAACGGGGCAGGATTGCAACTCGCAGGCTACCTGATCACCAACACTCCACCACGATGCGTAGGAAAGAACTGCAGATGCTGGTTTAAATCAAAGGTAGATACAAAATATTGGAGTAACTCAGCGGGGCAGGCAGCATCTCTGGAGAGAAGGAATGGAAGACGTTTCGGGTCAAGCCATGATGGATGCTTTACTGCCAATTAATCTATCACCTATGTGTCTTTGGAATAAGGGAGGATACCAGACCTGGGAGAACAGGGGGAGTATCATACTTCACACAGACAGCAGCGGAGGTCAAGATTTAAATGGAATGGAATGGAATACTTTATTGTCACGTGACAAGGCACAGTGAAATTCTTTGCTTGCATACCCAAGGTATACAAATAACGGCAACCAACGGCGCTGACAAAGTTACAAGGTACATCGGCTCCTCCACCCACCCCCCCCCCCCCCCCACAGCGGTTCGTCCACGCAGGGTATCATTGTCCATTGTTTTTCCTCCGTCACCCCCTCCCTCCCCATTGTCCATTGTTCTTCCCCCTACCTTCGCGGCGGTTCCACCACGCTGGGTCCTCCATTGTTCTTCCCCTCATGGCGGTTCTCCCACACTCTCATCGACCGCAGACAGTGGGTCGACCCGCGAGGCTTCACCACCGCCACTGAGGCTCCATCACTGCCGAGACCCCACCACTGCTGACAGAACACTGTTCGCTGGCGCTCTCAGGCAGCATCAATGACAGTGCAAATGACTGTTGCTTTGCAATCCTGCACATGGATCTATCTACCCCATTATAATCCTCAGCAATGTTAAGTACTTCAGTGACATCACCTCTTAATCTCTGACAAGAGGAATATAAACCTAGTCTACACAAACTGTTCTCAGGACAGTTTCCTGGCATTCTAATTAATCGGTCCTTCATTGCTTGATACGTGCTGAGGTGTCAAATGCTAATTAAGGCCTAATCAATGCTTCATATAACTGTAACATAATAGTTATATGAACGTGATCCGGGTTCGATCCTGACTATGGGTCCTTCCGTACGGAGTTTGTACGTTCTCACTGTGACCACGTGGGTTTCCTCCGGGTGCTCCGGTTTCCTCCCACGTTCCAGGGACGTGCAGGTTTGTAGGTTAATTGGCCTCTGTAAATTGTCCCTAGAGTGTAGGATAGAAGTAGTGTATGGGTGACTGTTGGTCGACATGGACACGATGGGCGGAAGGGCTTGTTTCCACGCTGTATCTCTAAACTAATCTAAACTAATTTTCATCGCTGGTATTCCTGACTTCTCAAGGTAAGAGTCAAGATAACATTATTCTTTAAAATTATGTTTTGATCCTATCTACTAGTTTGTAGCGGTTTCTGAACTTGGACCTCCAACGTTCTGTACCTCTGAAATTCCTAGTTTCCTATCTTTAAAAACACTTGGACATCGTGACAATAATGAGCTAGTGTGGCTTAAATTCACCATCGAACAAGCTTCATTACTATGTGTAGGAAGGAACTGCAGATGGCGGTTTACACCGAAAGTAGACACAAAATGCTGGAGTAACTCAGCGGGTCAGAGAGCAACTCTGGAGAACAGGAATAGATGAGGTTTCAGGTCGAGGAAACCCACGTGGTCACTGTGAGAATGCAGTCTGAAGAAGGGTCTCGACCCAAACCGCCACCTATTCCTTTTCTCCAGAGATGCTGCCTGACCCACTGAGTTACTCCAGCATTTTGTGTCAAGCTTCATTGGTACAGTATATTGTTGTAAATCTCTGTATTTATGTTTATACTCAGAGTTTATGTGTAACTATCCTCCACGGTGTCTTTTTGTGGGAAATTAAACTGATTTGATTGGAAATTATCCTCTCAGGTCTACATGCAGAGTAAGTAGACTACATGCTGTGAATCAATGCCTTTCTCCACTTCCAACTCTTTGTCATAATCTGCCTAATAATAACACCATAACCATTCTTTCTCGGGTCCAAGGTATTGAATTTGCCTTTCTCTGCACTGAACTGTCTCTGCCACAGTTGTGTCCTCTCCCTCAATATAAGAATGGCACCTTCCATCTTTCTGATGATACCTACCTTGATACCATCAGCAATCTTGGACCAACATCTCTATATTTCTTCATCTAACATTGATATATGCAGTGAAAATGTGGAAGGGTTAGTGTCGATGCACTTCTTCATTCGCTGCCTGCTGTTCGACTCAGACAGGTGATGAAACTGGTAACAAATCTCCAACCTCTGTGTGATCCTCACTACATTTTCATAATACATGTCAGTGGGGTAGACAAAGGAAAAGAAAGATTCAAAGTTTTCCTCTGGTGGCTGGCGAAAGCAGTGACTGAGAGATTAATTATTAATTCCGGGAGACTGCAGGGCATCTGCATTATTCACACACACACTGGGAGGGATCCCAAAACCCAGCCACTGCCTTGAATCTTTGGTATATCCAGCAATTTATTCTAATCACACATTAAAATAAAAGCTCTTGCTTTTATACCACATCACTCGCTGCATCAAATCAACTCAAAGCACACTGCACTAGATTTATGATTTTTTATTTGGAACTGTGGTCTCTGTTGCAATGGAGAAAGTAGCAGAGGCAATACCGCTGAGGCCGGGAGATAGTTAAAGATATCTAGGCTCAATGGCAGCTTCGAAAGCTGACAATGCTCCACTCGAGGCTGTCAACACCTGGCCAGTGATTTATGAGAAGCATTGCCCTCATCCCGATAGTTGGTCATTTGGAACTCACTTCCCAGCTCGAGGGTACAATGTTCCATTAGGCCCGGGTAATAGCGAGTGTACGGGGAGGGCAGATGGTGATTCCAAGTCACCAAGTCCAGTTTCACATGGGCCAGCCCCAGGTATGGTACCGCCTGACTCAAGTGCCAGAGTTTATAACTGAGTTGTGTGATAGATACAAAGTGCTGATGTAACTCAGTGGGTCAGGCAGCATCACTGGAGAGGCTCTCTCCCCCCTCCACCACCCTAGTCATAGAGTCAAAGAGGCAGACAGTGTGGAAACGGACCCTCCGGCCCAACTTGCCCACACTGGCCACCCTATCCCAACTCTACTAGTCCCACCTGCCTGTGTTTGGCCCATATCCCTCTAAACCTGTCCTATCCAGGTACTTGTCTAACTGTTTCTTAAATCATGCTATAGTCCCTGTCCCAACTACCTCCTCTGGCAGCTCATTCCATACACCCTCCACCCTTTGTGTGAAAAGGTTACTGGTTGTCCTACCAGTTCTTCTTCTTCTTCTTCTTCTTGTAGGATTCCGGCAGTGTAGACGCTGCTAAGCGTATTACTGCCCTCCACAGGTCAAAGTTTGAACTAGATTCTTACATACAGTCCTGTAACTTGCAGGAATTGAAGAACAGCCCTGGATATCAGTTGATGTTTCTCATTGTGTCCAAACAAAGATAAAACAGAAAAAGCCTCAACTCCAAGTCCTGTCAGTCTAACGTCCTACCAGTTACACTGTTTCCATCCTTATATCCCTTATTAGCACATCTTCCCCAGCCAACAATGGGCCATTATGTACTCCACCCTTCCTGTGGGCATCTGTTGCTGGCCCTTGATTGTTTCTGGCCTTTTCTCCCCTCCAGTTTATCCCCCCACTTCTACTTTCAGTCTGAAGAAGGGTTCCAACCCGAAATGTGACCTATTCTTTTTCTCTAGAGATGCTGTCTGACCCGCTGAGTTACACCACCAGTTGTGCGTCTATCTTCAGTACGAACCAGCATCTGCGGTTCTGCCCTTCACACTATGTGATGTGAGCCCTTTAGCCTAATCTAAAGACTGACACCGAGTCATACAACATGAAACAGGCCCTTCAGCCCAATGATTCCACTCCATCCAGCAATGATCCTCCAACACTAATCCCACTTTATTTTTTCAAATCATTCCATCAACTTCTACCATTTCCACATCACTCACCAACAAACTTGGGGCAATTTACAGTGGTCGATGAAGCTGTCAAACTGCACTCCCATGAGATGTAGAAGGAAGTCAGATCACCTCGAGGAAAGCCACATAGTCACAGGAAGAACGTGCAAACTCCACACAGTCAGCATTAGAGATCAGGTTCGGATGCATGTTACTGGAGCTGTAAGATAGAACCTCGAGCTGGTACCCTCTGGTATAACTTTGTACCGCTGAGCTGGGAAGTGAGTGTAGCTGTACTACTAAGGCAGATTATTAGTTGAATTTAACCCACAGCTGCCATGGTGGGATCTAAACTCAGGTCTTTTGATCATAAGACCAAGGTTCAGCATTACCACTCAGGTATCCTGGCCACTGTGCCAGCACCACACAGCCACCATGAAGCTTTTAAGGCAGTGACCAAAGCTGCTGTATCAAATCCTATTTAATTCATAGTATTGCAGAACTAGTACAGCACAAAGGGCGAGCATTCACATTTTAATTGTCACATTTCTTTATTGTCACGTTTGCACAGCACAGTTACATTATTTTGCACAACTCACAAATGCACAGCCGCCATTTTTTGGTGTCGTTTACAAAGAAAAAGTCCAAACTCCATACTCCAAAGTTCCACATGCTGGAAGTACTGGAGTACCCCAGATCCAGGTGAGTCCAGGTATTAGCCCCAGGCTGCTGCAGGTCCATGACCCAACGTCCCTCTCCTCGCCCGACCGTCTCTGTGTCCCGGGGTCACCTCCTGCAGCCGACCCTGAAGGCGTTGGGGGCAATACCCCAATCCCATTCCTACCAGCCCACTCTTCCCATCCGTCATCACCAGCGGCTCCTTCCTCAACTCTCCGGCCTTTGGGGCTCCGAGCTTCCCCTACAGATAGGGCTCTTAAAGATAGCGGAGTCAGGGGATATGGGGACAAGGCAGGGGTACTGATTGGGGATGATCAGCCATGATCACATTGAATGGCGGTGCTGGCTCGAAGAGCCTAATGGCCTACTCCTGCACTGATTGTCTATTGTCTATTGTCTATTGACAGAGGTTCGCAGTGGCAAACCAGACCTGCCACCACACGTGGCCGCAGGCGGCACACCGGGACCCCGTTCTCGGCAGTCGCCGGGTCTTTGTTCTCGTCAGCCGCTGGGTCCGTCCTTGTTCCCCTGTCCGTTCTCGTATCTCCTCGGCACATCACGGGACCTCCCATACATACCAGGTATTTGCAAGGGTGTTCCTGTAAATCCCCCATCCCTTCCACTCATCACTTTCATTTCATGTTTCATGTATTTTGTGTTTTATGACTGTTGGCAGATCAATTTCCCTTCTGGGATAAATAAAGTTCTATAGTACCATATCGTATTTTCTGGTTCTTTCTCTAAAGCTATGTAATTATTTTTCTTCCAGGAAATAATCCCATTCCTTTTGGAAAGCCATGCTTTCACTGTCTCTGTGAGTGAAGTTCAGATCATAACCACTCACTGCTCCACAGCAAAGATCAGAGAAGGTATCTTTACTCCACAGTGCTGTTCTTCATGTATCCTCTGGGCTTAATGCCAGTCCACTTTAATCTATGGTTCTTTACCGTTCCTTCAGTGGAAATATCTTTCCTTTATTGTCTTCATCGTTCATTATGTTGAGATCATATATCAAACTTCCATTCCATCTTCTCTCCAGTCCTCAAAGGAGAATGAGCCCTGCTCACCCAGTCCAACCATGTAACATAAATTTCTCATTCATGAGACTGTTCCCATAAATCTTCTCTGTGGAATACACTTTCTTCCCAAAGTGCACTGTACAGATTTGGCCACAAAGTTGCGACTGCAGCCAAGACAATCGTTTAGTCCATAAATGAGTATTCAATATGTCAACGCTGAACCAAATGAACCTGAATAGTTACACAAAATCGACCATCAAGTGTGAAGAGGGGTCGTCGGGAGTGAGGTGGACCGTCGGGAGTGAGGAGGACCGTCGGGAGTGAGGAGGACCGTCGGGAGTGAGGAGGACCGTCGGGAGTGAGCTGCTGAGAGTGAGATGGACCGTTGAAAGCGAGGAGCGGGATCTGCACTACCAAGAACGGAGGGGGGACCTGGCGGGGGGCACCTTCTGCCATGTGTGGTGGCAGGTCTGGTTCATTACAGCGAACAAAAGATATGTCTGTTCAATGAACTTTATGTAACTGTCGGCGCCAGAAACGTTACGACTCTTGTGTACTGCCGAGATGTGGTCTGCTGTATAACAAGAGGAGTTGAGTATAGGAGCAAAGAGGTCCTTCTGCAGATGTACAGCCCCCCAGTAAGACCACACCTGGAGTATTGTGTGCAGTTTTGGTCTCCAAATTTGAGGAAGGACATTCTTCCTATTGAGGGAATGCAGCGTAGGTTCTCAAGGTTAATTCCCGGGATGGTGGTACTGTCATATGTTGATAGAATGGAGCGGCTGGGCTTGTATACACTGGAATTAAGAAGGGTGAGAGGGGATCTTATTAAAACATATAAGATCATTAAGGGATTGGACACGCTAGAGGCAGGAAACATGTTCCCGATGTTGGGGGAGTCCAGAACCAGGGGCTACAGTTTAAGAATAAGGGGTAGGCCATTTAGAACGGAGATGAGGAAAAACTTTTTCACCCAGAGAGTTGTGAATCTGTGGAATTCCCTGCCTCATAAGGCAGTGGAGGCCAATTCTCCGGATGCTTTAAACGAGAGAGTTAGATAGAGTTCTTAAAGATAGCGGAGTCAAGGGATATGGGGAGAAGGCAGGAACGGGGTACAGATTGTGGATGATCAGCCATGATCACATTGAATGGCAGTGCTGGCTCGAAGGGCCAAATGGCCTACTCCTGCACCTATTGTCTATTGTCTATGTTACCAGGTTGTATGTAAAATAGTAAGATTAAACGAGAACTTACCTAAGTTTGATCTTTATTTTATGAGGAGTTACGTTGGTGATTACGTGAAGAACCCCGCCAGTGCGCCTGCGCGTCAATCTTCGAAGCAGCGGTGTGAAATCACAAAAACCAACAAGCGAAGTAATATAGTATCATAATAAAACGAGTAATACAAGAACTTCCATCTGACCTTTATGATAGAGGGTTGGGTCGTGGTGGGCACGTAATCACCAACGTAACTCCTCATAAAATAAAGATCAAACTTCAAACTTAGGTAAGTTCTCGTTTAATCTTACTATTTTACTTCGGAGTCACATGAGTGACTACGTGAAGATTTTAAAGCTTTGTGATTTCATGCCGCAGACAAATCCCGGCTTCTCACTGCATTGATTGACTCGGAACGAGAATATTCAATAATGCATTAATAATAACATTTGTACCACAAATGCAGTAATTCATTTATTTGAATAAAAGAATTAATAGTATCCCCTTTAACCTAGGGAAAATTAAGCAGAACTTAATATAGTATCTGCAATCAGCTCCGTATTGGCAATAGCCCGATGGTAAAAGTGTTGAAACACCAACTTATTAGATCACCCGGCGGCTGTGAGAATATGATCGACGGGACTTCCTTCGCCCTGGTCGTCAATGTTGCTGCTAAACTGAATGGAATGTAAAACCATCAATGTTCACACGTGCAGCAACTAAAACTTGTTTTTAACCATCTTAAAATAGTCTAAACTGACACTATCTTGTATGGTTTTTCGTGAATGATAAACAATCTTGTCTTCATATTTCATAAGATCTTTGTAGCCTCAATTTTTTGCAATAAATATGTCTTAACATATAGACATGGATCCATAGAATATGTTAATAAAACAATCTTGAATCCTGTCACACCTGATCCTACTTCATTTGAGCAGTTCATAAAATGTAAAACATAACATAATCCTGAGGTACTTCTGTGTATCTGTAACTTTGTAATGTTACAAGTGCCATAAACATGACTACCTTCATGCTGAACTTGGCCAAATCAGAATCGTACCAAGACTCCTTTGATGAAGTAGCTTAAAACAATTCTATATTCCAGATTCCCTCCTAGGTTTAGAAGGTCTGGAATTAAAATTCCTTTCATTAATCTGGAAATAAAAGAACGAGACTCAACAGGATGTCTTTCCAACCTCATCAAATAAAAACGAGGAATAATATATTTCTGTGTGAATAAATAGCACTATACCTCAACCCATTAAATAGAGGTCAATCCACGATAATTGAGACATGTGCCGTACAACATTCCATATTCTTTTATACACAGAAATTTTTTCCCCTCATTCTTTACATAATGGGAAAGCAGTATTTACAGAGTCACAACTCAGATTCACAAATGTACTGCTTTTGAGTACTCTTCCGCCAGACTGCTGTAAGCATGTCCACAGCATGCCCAGACAATCCTCTTTTTTAAAACCTGCATCCATACAGGCATATGACGGATGTTACTCTCCAATTATCGAATACACCAGTAACTTCCTTCTTTTGGGAACATTTATCAGAAACTGTGTCATAAATTTCAATATCAAAGGGAACCATGGCTGCGTAGACACGTCTGGTACCACGAATACCCCAGAGGCAGCATACTGCTTCATTTTAAGCAGACACCGATTTATGAGACAGGATGAAGTAAAATGCATATAACAACATACCATCCTAATATAGCGAGAAACATCCATCGCTACTGTCTGCCGATGTAGTCCCATAACACATATCTCTGTAACTGGTGATTGAGTCTGGATGGAAACAAGTCATATCTGGCATCCCAAATCTGACTATTATATCATTAAAAAATCTTAAGGTTAAACATCCATTCTTTGTTATCATGGAAATTCCACCCATACAATTAATACATGCCATTGCTGTAGTGTTGTTAATTTGAAACTGAACATGCACATTAATTGTATTTAACAACAAGCTTGTAGCTCATAAGCCTTCCAATAGACTTTAAAACGCCGATTCTCCATGTCTGTAAAATAATACTTCTTCCATATTCCATCTGTCCACAGATGGATACCTTTTCAGTGGCACCAATCCTAGTACACTGATATCAGTCTGTTAAGACCATGGAAGGCTGTTCAATCCGTATCTTGCTTGAACTACTGAAGACATGTTAAATCCACTACTGCAATCAGAAGCAGCATTTGTTGTTTAATTGCATGGCCTATCAAAAAATGGCCATCATGCATCTTAGTGTTTTTTCTTTTTGCAGTCTGCAGCTGCTGGTAGTCCAATGGCCCATATTGTATTGCTGGAAATAACACTAATTCTCCTAACAAGCTGGCCACCTGTCTTAATTGAAGATTGTTGCTTTTCCAACTGCTTAATACAACCATCAATTAGCTTTACCCTTTACCCTGGGTAAATTACTACCTTTTCAATTGAATCAAATAATCAATTGTTGTAAGTATCGTTAACTTAATTTCTCTCTGGATGAATTAAACCCAACTTTCAAAAGTGGTTTGAATAATTTGAGAGATATAACTCACGAATTCTCTTGTTCGTCCTAATTAGGACATCATCCAGTTAAGCCATCCACATCTGTCCTTGGACTCTATTTAGCCGCAAAATTGGTTTTACCAATTTAGTGAATTTCTAGGGACTGAAGTTAACCGTTAGACAGAACTTTGAATTGCCATAATTGTTCCTTTAGATAATTTTATCTTATAAATGAACAAACACTAAGTAATATACATCTTTCAGATCTATGTGCCTTAAAACATCTTTTTTGAAATAAATTGTTTGGCAGTCTCAAAGTCTCTATTTTGAAGTGTCTATACTTCACAAAATTTTAAAGACTTGTCAAATCTAAAATACTCCTCACCTTTTTAGGTAGAGAAATTTTAAACACAATTTGGTGGTTTTGATAAACCGACCTTTCAATTACTTGTTTATAAACAAGTTTTCAATTCAGCGAACCTCCATCAATTATTTTTATGTGAAATTGGAGTGTTCTGCTTGGAACATACTGGATGGCAAATCAGTATTTGAATCGAATCAATTAGAAACCTTTCTATAATACTCATAATAATACCTGAAGTAATTTGCTTCCAATATTTGTCTGTGTTTGCCTTAACATGTTCCCATAAGAACCAGGTCCACCTACCTCCTTTGTCATCTGAGTGACCTGTGGTGCCTGGCTCCTGGCAGGCAAAACCCACGCTTTTTCGTTTTCCTGCTGCAGGACATCAACTGTTTCAATGGTCGATTTGATCCTGATGTCGGTCCAGGATTTTGTATGATGTCTGAAAGGATACGTCCTCTTTGCAGACTTGACGACCATTGATGTTGTGATCAACTTTGCTGTTTTTGCCTCATTATCCAACTCTTTCCCACGATTCATGAGGTTTTTTCTCTGAAGAATAAGTTGAATGACTGCACATTGCTGGGCTTTACAGAGTTGCTGCAACTTTGGGTTGATGGTGGACCGAATAGCATACTTCCTGAAACAATTCATCTTGAAGTGGGCGCTACATAGCAACCTTAGTGCCACTTGATGCATCTCCATCCATGGCCTCCATCCACCGTTTTGCAAATTGCAGTTGTTCATCAAGCCAGCAGCTTCAATTTTCTCTGCAGTTTACTTTCCTTAGGCTTACATGCCTTCGCCCATCTGACCCCTTATCTTGGTTCACTGCTAGTACTTTCAGCAATATGCAGTTCCTTGGGATCTCGTGCTTTTTTGGCATTTTCATCTATCGTAAGCTACTAGAGCTGATGGCAGACACAATAGTTGATCACAGAGACCACGTCCTTTCCAGTGGCTCTCCTGACTCTGACGGGGCAGCGAATCGTACTACCAGGATTAAAACATCTGGCAGCTGCCGTCTTCGCTTGTATCGGCCTCACCGTCAGACTCAGGGTCAGAACTCTCACAGAGCAGCAAATCGTACTGCCAGGAATAGCCCATCTGGCAGCTGCCGTCTTCGCTTGTTTTGGAAACTCTGCTGACCCTGTGCACGTGCCTCATCAATGAGGGTGCTATCAAGCAGCCCTTTACTAGGTGCTGCTAACCTGGCTTCTGGAGCCTGGTTCTGACATCACTCCTCCTGGAGTATGTTTTGTTGGAGCAACCTGTGTACAGGTTATCCATTTGGAATATTCACTCAGAAAGTGGTATCCAGCCTTGGAGGTGAATCCCAAACTGACTCTTGCTCCATGGCCCTGACTTGTATGTTGCCTAGCGCCCAACCGACGTTGGCTCCGTTCTTTTCTTTAATGCACAAGTCCACAGTTCATCCCGCTCCCAGCCAGCGACTGTTGTAGGGTATGAGGCAGTCCTTTACCGACCGCATTCCCGCAGCTTTTTATCGGCTTTGCCTTGACCCACTGGTGCTGACTAAATTCACTTCAGCCCCAATATCCCCAGTCGCTATGCTGTCTGCTGGCGACTGTACCGTGGTCAGAGGCGGCTGGTCGCCGACCGCAATCTCACGACTTTCTACCGGCTGAGTCGCTCGCCTCCTCCCCTTGCCTGTTTTTCCATGGTGCCTGTGGAAAAACCCCCCACAGACCCACAGCAAACGGACACAGAAATACTTACAAAAAAGTTTATACTTACCTTGTAGTTTAAAAACTACAATTCCACTAGAGGAGCTCTGCTCCTCGCGTCCGTTTGTGCCAATGCGTCTGACGTAATGACGCGCAGGCGCACTGGCGGGGTTCTTCACGTAGTCACTCACGTGACTCCGAAGTAAAACAAAGCATTTCACTGTACCTAGGTACATGTGACAATAAAGTATCATTTTTTTGTCATCATCAATGTTTTAAATTGATAACAACATGAGCAGCATTTATATAGTACAAATTTTGGGGTGGCACAGTGCTGCAGCTGGTGACTTACAGGTCCAGCAATTCAGGTTTGATCTAGACCTTCAGTGCTATCTGTGGAGTTGGCATGAACTCTCGGTGACCATGTGGGTTTCCTCCAGGTGCTTCACAATCCATCCACTTCCCTAAAGTTGGTAAATTGATTAACCTTCTGCAAATTGCGTCTAGTGTGGAAGTGGATGGTCAATATTCTATGTTTGATAAATGCTAGAATCTGCAGGGAGTTAGAACAGAGACCAGTGGCGCTGAGCCGCTGACTCACAGCATCAGAGACCCTGGTTCGATACTGACCTCAGGCACTGTCTGTGTGCAGTTTACACATTCTCCCGGTGACCACGTGGGTTTCCTCCGGGTGCTCCGGTTTACTCCACGTCCCAAAGATATGTGGGTTTGTAGTTTAATTGGCTTCCGTGAATTGTTTCCA
The DNA here is from genome assembly GCA_038087875.1 of Malacoraja senta. Classification (NCBI taxonomy): domain Eukaryota; kingdom Metazoa; phylum Chordata; class Chondrichthyes; order Rajiformes; family Rajidae; genus Malacoraja; species Malacoraja senta. The sequence continues at coordinate 53,764,498 of CM075978.1, read as the reverse complement.
CTGTGTATCGAGTGGATGAGAAAAAGCAATAACATAGAAATAGTGTGAATGGTGATCGATGGTCAGCATGGACTCAGTGGGCCGAAGTGCCTGTTTCCATGCTGTTCCTTGAAAATTAGGATAGGATAGTACAGAACAGGAACAGGCTGTTCAGCCCATAATGTCTGTGCTAAACATAATGCAACATAAACTAATCTCATCTGCCTGAACGTGATCGACATCCCTAAATTCACCATCTTCATAGACCTGGCAAAAGCCTAATACCACCATCATATCTGCCTGCACCACTAGAATATGATGGTGAGTGATAGTTGATGGTCAGTGGGTCTTGATGAGCCAAATGGCCGTTTTCTGTGGTGTGACTCTCTATGACTTTAAGTATATATAAAAAAACAATGAGACAAAAAAACAGGGCAGATCATTTGGCCCTCAATGCCTTCTCTGCCATTCTGTAATCATATATCTCAGCTCTACTTCCCTGCACTAAACCCTTAACCCTTGATTCCTTGAATACCTCAAAATACATTGCTCTCTCAACATGGCAACTGGGAATCCACATCCCTCTTAATTAGCCAGTGTAAGTTATCTCTAGTTTGTGGGTGAGTGATAGAAGCCAGATGGAATTGATGGGAATTTAGGGAAAATAAAAATGGGATTGGAGTAGGATTAGTTTAGGCCAGGGGGTTAGTGATTTGCACAGATTCAGTGGGCTGAAGGGCCAGTTTGCATACTGTATATCTTCAGAACATAATTCCAAGCGGCTAAGGCCCAGAAGATATTGTCTTCAACTGTGCAGTCCTCTCTCACCTTTACACTTGAATAGAGACCAAGATTATGTTTTCATTCTAAATACGTGGCTTGAGCCCGTAGCTTGAGTCTAAGGAGAGACAGGTGCTGCTGAGTTATCCATAAGGTGCCCAAATGAACTTCAAAAACAAGCACACAGGCTGACAAAGAGGAATTAGAGAGAATTATGAAGCTCAGTCATCAATAAAGAGGCATATCTCAAACAAAACCAGGCTGATGGTGAACAATACTATAATGGTGAATTTCCACTTCTGTAACTGCAACATTTCACAATTCATTTGAGGGAACTTGGATAATTAAAAGTTAGTTTAAGTGGTTTAACATAGAGGGTTTATAAAATTGTAATGATGGTAAAACATTTCCAAAAGCCATCAATATATTTTAATAGTTGCAGTAGAGGCCATTAACAAGCTATAATTTGAACCCAATAGTGTAAGTCATTTATTTTTCCAGACAAATTCTAAATAGCGATCAGCACGGGAATTACTATTGCAAAATTGCAATAAATTTTCCATGAAGACATTGATGCCGACACATTTGTTGATCTTTAATTTTAATTGGCAATTCCAACACACAGATCGCAAGATGCTGCAGATAGTGGTGGGCATGGCCTGGACCATCATGGGCACGGCCCTCCCCACCATCAAAAGCATCTACATGATGAACTGCCTCAAGAGACAACATCTAACACCAAGTGTCCCCACCATATGCCTCAGGAAGACAGCATCAATCGCCATCTGGGACATGTCCTCTTCCCGCTGCTACCATCCAGCAGGAGATACAGAAGCCTGATGTCCCACAACACCTGATACAGAAGCCTGATGTCCCACAACACCTGGGTCAGCTACTTTCTACAACAATCAGGTTTCAGAACTGACTTGAACTATCTGGATCCTATCTCGACAATGGAAAACTACAGGCCACTTCTTGCACTACCATGGACATGTTTCCTCATTAGGTTTTGCACTAATGCCCGACTCTTAGAAATAAGCTGCTGGACTTGGGATATCAGAAAAAAGTTTAACACTCACAGCAAACCAAAGAAACTTCCTTGACTACAGTATAATAACAGGGAAAAAATTAATATTAAAATTTTGGAAAGGTCCTATAACCCCCACAATTAAAATGTGGATTGTGGAAATGTCGGAGACCCTACACCTAGAAAGAATTAGACTTGTCTTAATGGACAAACAAGAACTTTTTGTTAAAATATGGGCTCCATTCATTAACTATTTGAAGGGATAGATGGGCCAAGCACGAAAACCCAACTAAAGCTTGAACTCAGGATTAGATGTAAAAATATATTTCATAACCTACGAACTTATCTCCAAAGACGTATTATAAGTAGTTCACCTCTTTTTTTTTTCTCATGGTATTTGTAATGCTTTTTTTTTCTATCTTTCTTTTTCTATCTATATAAAAAAAACATTAGAAGCAGAATTAATCAACAATTGACAATTTTAATAATGTATGATTGATGTATATGAAAAGCTTTTATTTCTATTATAATATGTTACCATACCTTATAATATGTTTGCTTCTAATAAAAATATTAATAAAAAATATATATATATATATATAAGCTGCTGGGATTGGAAAGAGACGGTCCTTTCACGCAGTTCAGTGCTCTTGGGCTCAGTAGCAGCACAATCCCTGGTGGGGTTTAGAAGTCTTGGAATGAACAGGTTAGAGTGCAGAGGATGAAGACTAGACTGAGAGGTGACACAAAGATCAGATCCTTCTCAAGGGTCGATGAGCAGTCAGAAGTGTGCAGAATCAGATCGAATATACTGATGGGATGGCAGTCAAATGCCGGTGCCCATTTGTTATTTAATTTAGTTTATTATTGTCACGCCTACCGAGGTACAGTGAAAAGCTGTTTTGTTGTGTGCTACCCAGCCAACGGAAAGACTATACATGATTACAGTCAAGCCGTCCACAGTGTATAGATATAGGATAAAGGGTATAACGATTAGTGTAAGATCAATTCCAGTGAAGTACAATTGAAGATATTCCAATGGTCTCCAATGAGGTAGATGGTAGGTCAGGACCGCACTCTGGTTGGTGATAGAATGGTTCAGTTGCTTGATAACTGCTGGGAAGAAACTCTCCCTGAATCTCGAGTTGTGCGTTTCATACTTCTGTACCTCTTGCCCGCTGGGAGAGGGAAGAAGAGGAAGTGACCGCGGTGAGTTTCTGAGTTCCTTGGAAGACTTAGGAAGTTCGGCATGTCCCCAACAACTCTCACCAACTTCTACAAATGCACCGTAGAAAGCATTTTATCGGGATGCATCACAGGGTGGTTCGGGAACAAATCCACCCAAGACTGCAAGAAATTGTAGAGAGTTGCGGACGCAGCCCAGATCAAACCAAACCAAACCACGCACACTAACCTCCTTTCCATTGACTCCATCTACACTCCATGCTGTCTGGGCAAGTCTACCAACATATTCAAGGTTGGGGTCAGTAGTACCTGAGTGTTTATCTCCCTCGCCTGCGAGTCAAATGTTTGTCCTGCTCCAAGCAAGGTGTAAACTAGCTCTCCCAACACAGATAGTGAAGCGTTTTGATTGTGTAATATTGTAGGTTGCTGCAGAACAGAAGCAGACTATTCACCTCTTCATGGTGAAATCTATAGAACATAGAACAGTACAGCACAGGAACAGGGCCTTCAGCCCATAATGTTTGTGCCAAACATGATGCCACTCTGATCTCATCTGTCTGTACATGAACCATATTCCTCCATTCCTCCATTCCCTGCACTTCCATGTGCCTATCTAAAAGCCTTTTAAATGCCACCATCGCATCAGCCTCCACCACCACCCCTGGCAATGCATTCCGGGCCGCCACCTCTCTCTGTGTAACAAACTTGCCATGCACATCTTCATTAAATCTTCGATAGACACAAAATGCTGGAGTAACTCAGACGGACAGGCAGCATCTCTGGAGAGAAGGAATAGGTGACGTTTCGGGTCGAGACCTTTCTTCAGACTGATGTCAGGGGAGAGGGAGATAGATAAGAAAACGTAAGGTGTGAAAACAGGACAAAGGGAATGGAGATCATGGAAATATGTAGAATGGAACCTCCACTCACCTTATAGCTAACCCCAATAGTGTTGGAATCCAGATGAAGTAGCTTTTCAAGTGGCCTCACTTATTGTTCTTTGTTCATAGAGCTCATATCAAAATACTAGACTAACTGAGACCCGTTGGGTCCCAGCATCACACGGTAGGGCTGGTCGCCCAACGCAATATTCCACCTCTCCACAAATTCCAATATTGGTGGGCAGTGGGGGGCGCTTTCTGGAGTGCTAGTACAGGTGTTGTGGGCTGAAGGGTTTCCAGAGGGCTAGTATGGACATTGTGGGCCGAATGAATTCTTGGGCTGGCGGCTCAGTCACTCAAACCTGTTGTGCTGGCAGCTCACTCACTCACAGCTGGTGTGCTGGCAGTTGACTCACGGCTATTCCTTGAAATTCCATTTCAAGCAGGGTGCAAGGCCACCAAATTCAAGTGCAGTTTCATACCATTTCAAGCAGGGTGCAAGGCCACTAAAGGCAGCAAGTTGTGACCTCTCCTTCCTCCATCTTGCAGAGACTGAGCCACGCCCACACTTCTGGGTTTAATAGTCCCTCCCCCCCTCCCACCAGAAAGGGCGCGGCCTTCATGGTGTAATTGACAGGAGAGAGAATCTCAACATTATTTAAACACAAATCACTCTTTTATTTTTTATCGATGGGAAAAATCCTCGGCACCTGATGAGCGGAGGGGGACTCTGAGTAAGATGGCCAAAAATCACAGCCGTACGTGGTAGCATTTTTTCTAAAATCAATATAAAACGCAAACAGGAAGTGGTCAAGATTAGACTTTTAATTATATAGAAGGTAAGGCAACTTTAATTAGGCAAGTCAATTTCAATAAGGCAACACAGCTTTATCATTTCCAAACCAAAGGCAACACATCTTTAGCATTTCGAAACTATATTTTCAAACCACATTAAGGACACTGACAGGTCAGTAAAACCACTCACAGTTTAGTAGACATGTGTTCAGTGTTATTCACAGCTCAGACTGAGAATTGCGACCTCTCGCTCCCCCCATCTTGCAGAGAACTGAGGCACCTCCGCACTTCCAGGTTTTATAGTCCCTCCGGAAGGGGCGTGGCCTTCAGGAGAGAAAATCTCAACATTTTTTAACACTAATAACTCTTTTATTTTTCAACAGTGGGAAAAATCCTCTTGTCCTCCGCAGCAGAGGGGGACTCTGAGTAAGATGGCCAAAAAGCACAGCCGTAAGTGGCAGCGTTTTTTCTAAAATCAATATACAGAACAACAGGAAGTGATCAAGATCAGACTTTTAGTAATATAGATAGATATCACGGTTAGGTCTTTATGCAATTGTTCTATGAAAGTAATCATTGCATCCATTAGGGGCAGCACATGCTGCACCATCCCACGGAACTAGGTTCGCTCCTGAACAGAAAGCGGAATAGACTGCAAAAAGTTGTGAGCACTGCCCAGTCCATCACCGGCTCTGACCTCCCCACCATCGAAGGGATTTATCGGAGTCCATGCCTCAAAAAGGCAGCTAACATTATCAGAGATCCACACCACCCTGGCCACACACTCATTTCACCACTGCCATCGGGAAGAAGGTACAGGAGCCTGAAAACTGTAACGTCCAGGTTCAGGAACAGCTTCTTCCCTACAGCCATCAGGCTATTAAATACGACAACAAATAAGCTCTGAACTACAATAGACTATTATTATTATTATTGCACTATATTTGTTAGTTTTTTGAGTATGTGTGTATGTGTATGTATACACACTGAACTTTTTTTCTCTCATTTATATCCTATGTTTACATATTCTGTTGTGCCGCAGCAAACAAGAATTTCATTGTTCTATCTGGGACATATGACAATAAAACACTCTTGACTTGCCTCTTGATCTCGGGTTTTCTTGTGTGGTGTTTGCACATTCTCCCTCTGACCTTCAAGTGCTCCAGTTGCCTCCCACATCGCAAGGATGTCCTTGGATCTCCAGTTACCTCCCACTTCCCATTAGTGTCAGTGGGTGGCAGGAGAATCAGGGGAAGGTTAACATGCATGTGAGAGAGAACATGTTACAAGAACATGTGGGGGATAGGGGAGCTGGCGTAGATTCAGTGGGCTGAATGGCCTCCTCCTGGACAAAAGAAAATATGAATCTCCTTCCCTGATTACCACTTCAAGTTGCCTAGCCCACAAAATCTCAAAAAAGAATTGCCTCAGGTATTTTTGTACATTATCTTAATTCTGTGTCTTCTGGTTCCTGACCTAACTAGAAGAATTACATCTCTCCAAAAAGCAATTGCAACAAACAGTTTTATCAAACTTCTCCCAACCTTCTCCGCCCCAGTGAAAACAATCTGCTTTTTCCATATAGCCAGAAACCCTCATCCCGGCTACCTTTCCAGTCAATCTCACCTCCACCCTCTTGAAAGACTTTCACATCCTTCCTAAAATGTGGTGCCCAAAAATGAACACAATATTCCAGCTGAGACCCATAAGAATATTTTCAAGGTTTATCAAGATTTATCAAAATTTTATCAAGAATTTTTATTAGGGGCAGCACAGTGGCACAACAGTAGAGTTGCTGCCTTAAACCCCTGTCCCACGGTACGAGTTCATTCCAAGAGTTCTCCCGAGTTTGCCCTGATTCGAACTTGGAGATTTATGGTAATGGCCACTCGTCGGTACTCAGGGCTCTCATGGACATTTTTCATCATGTTGAAAAATCTTCACGAGTCTTTCCGTGCTTAGCTGCCGTTAGCGAGTCTTCCCGAGTACCTGCCGTTAGCGCTAAGAGACGTCCCCGAGCTCCGACGTACCCACTACGTTCATTCTCTGTGCTTACCACGAGTTAGATTTTTTTTTTACTCGGGAGAGCACTTGAATGAACTCGCACAGTGGGACAGGGCTATTATAGCGCCAGAGACCCGGGTTCAATCCTGACTACTGGTGCTGTCTGTACGGAGTTTGCACATTCTCCCTGGGTTTACTCCGGGTGCTCCGGGTTTCCTCCCACACTCCAAAGACGTATGGGTTCGTAGGTCGTAAAAATTGTCCATAGTATGTGTAGGTTGCACGGGGTGATCGCTGGTCAGCGCGGACTCAGTGTTTTTCCGCGCTGTATCTCTAAAAAAAAGTTGTCTAAAGATCATAAGATCATAAATGATAGGAGCAGAATTAAGCCATTCGGCCCATGAAGTCTCCTCCGCCATTCAATTTTGTCTGATCTATCTCTCCCTCCAAACCCCATTCTCCTGCCTTCTCCCCATAACCCCTGACACTAATCAGGAATCTATCTATCTCTGCCTTAAAAATATCCACTGAGTTGGCCTCCACAGCCCTCTGTTTAATGCATCTTACTGACCATTGTACTCAATTATATTGAGCATCCAATGTCCCCTCCACTGGTGCGCACTACAGGCAGTGTGTGTGCCATCTGCTAACTGGATGGCTGTAATATGCCAAGTGCTCCCAACATCCCAAGAAAACTCACAACAACCTCCAGATAGAAGGCGGCCACCAAACGTATGATTAAGCCAAAACTTTGTGCTGCTATTTTAAATCTTCAAAATCTCTCTCTGTTCCTGCTCTTCTTTTAAACTTGCACCATCTCATTCACGCTGTCTGATCATTCAGATGAAGGATTAAACTGAAGCTCTCAAGTGGATTTTGAAGTTTCCCTGGACTATTTTAAAAGAGAAGAGGAATTATCCCTGTGACACTGGCCAACATTTATGCCTCAATCATTATCAGACAGTGTCATCGTTGCCATGTGTGGGACCTTGGTAAGCATGGATGGTCATCTTGATTCCTATATTACAGCTGTGACTACACTTTAAGAAGTATGTAATTTGGGACCAGTGACCACTGTTCGATTAGGTTTAAGATAGTTACAGGTATCACTGTATCACTCTATGGGCCTGTGATTGTAAAATGCCTCTGATATCTTGATGTTGCTTTACGTAATTGTTAAAGCATTGAAGCAAGTATTCAGGTGGTGCAACAAGTGAAATTGTGGCATGGGAATCAAGGGATATGGGGAATAGGCCGGAACGGGGTACTGATTTTGGATGATCAGCCATGATCATATTGAATGGTTGTGCTGGCTCGAAGGGCCGAATGGCCTCCTCCTGCACCTAGTTTCTATGCCATCTCTCCCCCTCTCCCCCTTTCCTCCTGCCTCCTTCCTCTCTCTCCCTCCCTTGACAAGGTGCAGGAGAGTTAATAATAATAATAATAATTCATTTTATTTGCTAACACCCAAGGACACCTTACAAGGCATAGAATCACAAAAATACAAAACACATAATCAGAATAAATTAAATATAAAAACACCACAGTACACAAATCAAGGACAGAATTCAATTACAAAAGCACAAAAAGAAAATAAGAAACACAATTTGAGGAGAGAGCAGCGGCAGCCAAACCGCGCCAGCGTCCACTCTCCCCTCCGACCGCCATCTTGCACACAGACTAACAGGCACAGCACACAAAATCATCCCCCCCACAATGGTTACCACTGTGGGGGAAGGCACAATGTCCAGTCCAGAGTTGATCCAATCCCAGTTTATTGGGCTCAGCTGTTGCTCCAGGCAGTCGCTGTCCATGGTGCTGGTCTTCAGCTCCTTGTGACCTGCCTGCTATTAATGGGAGATAGACATAAAAGGCTGAAGTAACTCAGCAGGACAGCCATTAATGGGGATCAGAGCGGCATTTATGGAAGTGGCGTCGTTGCAGCCACCCCCGACACTCAGCGACGATCCCAGGACGTTAAAAAAATCACCCAGAAGCAGTCGCCTTCAATCTAAAAGCATTATTTGCTTTTTCTGTAAACAGATTACTATCACACCATTTCAGAAGCATTTTGACAGGTAGACACAAATTGCTGGAGTCATTCAGCAGGACAGGCAGCATCTCTGGGGAGAAGGATTGGGTGACGTTTTGGGTCAAGACCCTCCTTCAGACTGAGAGTCAGGGGAGAAGGAAACGAGATGCGGAAGGGGAAGGTATGAAAACGCAGAACAAAGCAGATGCTGATTAAGGAACTGTAGAATGGTTCATTGTTGGCTGAGGGAAAGGTGACAACGGCATACAAACAGTTAAAAATAGGAACAGCACCTCCTATTTCACTTGGGCAGCTCACAACCCAGTGGTGTGTACAATGATTTATCTAACTTCAAGTAACCTTTGCTTTGTCTCTCTCTCCATCCCTCCCCACCCAGTTCTCCAGCTAGTTTCACTGCCTTAATTAATTTCACTGATATTGCTCACAGTTGAATCTCTGCCTCAGCATTACATCTAATTTTATATTTTAATCCTCTTGAAATTAATACTATCATTGCATTTGCCTTGCTCAGTGTTGACTCAACCTGTAAATGAACCTTTTGGGAAACCTGCACCAGCATTCCCAAGTCCTTTAGCGCCTTTGAGTTCTGAATCCTCTATCCATTTAGAAAATAGCTTACACCGTTATTCCTTCTACCTTCTATCAAAGTGCATGACCGTATACTTTGCTACGCTGTATTCCATCTGCCACTTCTCTGCCCATTCTCCAAACATGTCCAAGTCCTTCTGCAGACTCTCTGCTTCCTCAACACTATCTGCCCCTCCTGTGCATCATCCGCAAACCTGGCCGCAAAGCCATCAATGCTATCATCCAGATCATTAATATATACAGTATAGTGAAAAGTAGCAGACCCAACACCAACCCCTGCGGAACACCATAGTCAACAGTAGCCAACTTGAAAAGGCCCCTTATATTCCCACCCTTTGCCTTCTGCCAGTAACCCAATCTTCCATCCATGCTAGTACCTTGCCTACAATACCATGGGCTCCTATCTTGTTTGGCAGCCTCACATGCGGCACCTTATCAAAGTACTTCTGAAAATCCAAGTAAACCACATCCACTGTCTATCCTGCTTGTTACTTTTTCAAAGGATTCAGTTTGCAAGGCAAGATCTCCCCTTAATAAAACTTTGCTATCTTATCCCACTTTTGCATCCACTCTCTACACACTAGGGACACTTCACCTACAAACCCGCATGTATCTGGGATGTGGGAGGAAACTGGGGCACTCAGAAGGAACTCACACTGTCACGGACTGAACATGCAAATTCTACACAGACAGCACCCGAGGTCAGGATTGAACCTGGGTCTCTGGAGCCCTGAGGCAGCAACTCTACCAACTGCGCCACTTTTGGTTTAGTATAGGTGGCACTGAATTAAAATGTCAGCATGGTCTCATTGAATGGCAGAGCCAATGTGAGAGGCCAACTGTCCTATTCCAGCTTCTATTTTTTATATCCAGTCTGAAGAAGGGTCGCGATCTGAAACGTCACCTATCCATGTTCTCCAGGGATGCCTGACTCGCTGAGTTACTCCAGCATTTTCTCTCTTCCCAGCAAGTGCAGTTCCCTGTTTCATCTATTTCTTATACTCTCATTTTACCTACAAAGTGCAACAATGCAATGAACAGAGCCAATGTTCCTGGCTAGATGCTGCAATGAAACCAATCAGATGGCGGATGTGCAGGAGTGGGCGCCGTTTGTACGGGCGCCTGCCTGCAGTCCGTCCTCTAACCCTTTTTATTTTCTATAACTTTTATTTGGAGGTCTATTCTTTCTATGTGGGGGGGAATCTGTTTTAACCCCAGTTCTACCTGGTCGGAGGTGCGGTTTTCCTCCAAATCGCATCTTCGCTCTCCCCATGCGGCCTTCCATCGTGCTGGAGCGGCGTTTCCTGCCGGGACCACAGCTTCGGCGGCACAGCGCTGGGACACCAACTAGGAGCGGGCGATGCCTTGCCGGGTCGCCGCTCCGGAGTGCTGTGACCGCCGACCACCAACATCGAGGAGCAGCGGTCTGCGGTCTGCGGTCTGCGGTCTGAGGGTGTCCCGCTGGGTCGAAAACACCGCGGAGTCAGAGTCGGAGCTCCAACCAGCGCGGCCTGAAGACTAAGGGCGTCGCAGTCTCCGGGGAGGGAGCGGCCGCTCCAGACACTACCAAGCTGCTGAGGACTTTTCACCCGATGCCGGTGTTCCAGCTTCCCGGCAGGTGGGGGCAAACAACATCGGGCTGCCGTTGCGGTGACTGGCTGCGGAGGCCTCAAACTGGCCCCGACCTCGGGTGGACTAGGAGGAAGAGGAGGAGGACTGGACATTTTGGTGCCTTTCCCTCACAGTGGAGAGTGTCGACTCTGCTGTGGGGGGATGTTCATGTTGAATTTCTTATAGTGTGTTGTGTCTTTTTTTCTACCTCTTTTTTTCATTTATATGGATAATTTTCTCCGTAAAGCACTTTGGCTTCTTTGATTGAAATTGATTGAAAAGTGCTATATAAATAAATTTACTTTACTTTACAATCAGGTGAACTGCAGATGTGGGATTCATAAGGTGAAACTTCCGCGGGTGTCTCACGGACACTGATTTCGGAGGAATTCAATTTCTTGGCCAATTGCATTCTGGAGATTGAAAGGTCTCCTGAACTCCACAGCAAACAGACATCTGTTGCCTTACTCGTCCAGACAGTTATTTCAACCCACTGGCATTTACCAACAGTAGTCAAGAGAGTCAAAAATGTTTTATTGTCGTATGTCCCAGATAGAACAATGAAATTCTTACTTGCATGTAATGAAGGTGGGCTAAATCCCAACCATCCCATCCAACCCGGGCCAGACACTGTTGTTAGGCTGTTGTTCTTGTACCTCGGTACACGTGACAATAAACTGAACTGAAGACTGACGACTGAATGTTAAGGGAGTGCGTAGGAAAGTACTGCACATGCTGGTTTAAATCTAAGGTAGACACAAAAAGCTGGAGTAACTCAGCGGGACAGGCAGCATCTCTGGAGAGAAGGAATGGGTGACATTTCGGTTCGAAACCCTTGTAAGGGAGCGCTGCTGAGGAACCCCCCTTCTCTTTCTCAAGCTGTACTAGGAGAGCAAAGGACAACACCTCGTTACATTGGATAAAGTGCTTGCATATTAATGTTCATAGCACAGTTTACCCGGTTGTATTAAATCCAGCCAGAGAAATGTGTTCGTTAAACAAGATTATTTACACCGCAGAGCACATTGTGATTCCAGCTTTATCGTGTTGCTGTTTATGGTCAAACCAAACAGCCCCAACCATTGCTCCCTGGTGTGTGCAGAGTCATTTCTTCTGATTTAATAGCAAGGTACATTTATTGCAAAAGCTAATGTGCTGTGACTGAAGCTGTTTATTGAGGCACTATTTTTAAACCACCCAGCACATAGAATAAAGCACATTTTACAGCGCAGAAAGTTCCCGTTCAGCTCAGTCAACCAATGCTTTAATAACTGCATCTTTGGTCAACCTTCTTCGACCTGCTCTCTAATGACACCCGTGATATTTTCCCGATGCTTAATGTGATTTGTTTTGTGACATTGTATGATCCATTTAATAAGCAATCTGAAACTTTATTCCAATGTTTTGGGCAATTAAAAAAAAAAGAATAAGAATTGACTCCAGCTACACTTCACGCTGCCTCGGGAAAGCAGCAAACAACATCAAGGATCTTTCCCGCCCCGTTCATTCCTTCTTGTCCCTGCTCCCCACTCCCGTCAGGCAGAAGGTACAGAAGCTTAAAAACCACCCACCACCAGACTCTGAAACAGCTTCTTCCCCTCTGTTATCAGGCTTCTGAACAGTCCTTCCATAAGGGTGGCACGGTGGCGCAGCAGCAGAGTTGCTGCCTTATATCACCAGAGACTTGGGTTCCATCCTGACTACGAGTGTTGCCTGTACCGAGTTTGTACGTTCTCCCTGTAACCTAGTTTTCTCCAGGTGCTCAGGTTTCCACCCACACACCAAAGACATACAGGTTTGTAGATTAATTGGCTTCGGTAAAATTGTAAATTGTCCCAAGTGTGTGTGTGTGTTGGATAGTATTAGTGTAAGAGGTGGTCGCTGGACGGCGTGGACTCTGTGGGTCGAATGGGTTGTTTCCCCGCTGTATCTCTAAACTAAACCAAACTAAGTTAGGATACAGTCCTACCACATGGCAGTTATTGGTCTTTTCCCCTCAAACTTTTCCATTACATTGTTGAGAACTATATTCGACACTTCACTGCACTTCAGTCTGAAGAAGGGACTTGACCCAAAACGTCACCCATTCCTTCTCTCCAGAGATGCTGCCTGTCCCATTGAGTTACTCCAGCATTTTGTAACGATATTCTACACGTTGATCTACCTATTCTGCACAATATTTCTGCTCTTTGCTCTACCTATTGCGCTTTTGTTCGGCTTGATTGTATTCATGTACAATGTTGTGTGATTTAATTGGAAATTAAAATCTTTTCACTGCACCTCGATACACGTGACAATAATAAACCTAAACCCAATCCTAAACTTGTACTTTTACATTGGTTTCACAACCTCATGATATTCTAAAAGTGATTCCACATTTAAGGGAAAAATCACTGCCATCACAGGGAGAACAAGGCAGTATGTTCACACACAGCAAACTTCACCAATGGTACCGTGATAATGATCAGACAATCTGGCTCAGTGTTGTTGGTTGAAAGATGTTGGATAGGACACCAGTAAACAAAGATGAATGTGGACACCAGACAACTCACCTGCTCTTCTTCAAAGTAGAAAAGATTGTGGTGGGTAATCCATCCACATGAGAGGTTAGATGGAGCCTCTTATTAATGGTGCAGAGCGTGGTGAACTCAACAAGGTCCATCACAGGCACAACCCTCCTCTCCATCAGGGCCATCTACAGGAGTTGCTGCCTGATGAAGGCACTATCTATCATCAAGGATCCCCACCATCCTGGCCATGTTCACTTCTCACTACTACCATCGGACAGGAGGTGCAGAAGTCTGAAGTCCCACACCATCAGGTTCAGGAACAGCTTCTTTCCTATAACTATCAGGTTCCTGAACCCACCTGCACGCCTAATCCTACTTCCATCAACACATCACCACTGACCACCTCGTGCACTACCATGGACTTGTTTTATGTTCTTATTGTATTTTGCACAAATATATTAGTTTTGTTTAGTGCAGTCTTCTTTCTTTTAGAAATTGTATAGTTTAGTTCAATGTAATACAGTGTGGAAACAGGCCCTTCAGCCCATCGAATCCGCACCAACCAACGATTGCCCTTGCACTAGTTCTAGTCCTACACACTAGGGATAATTTAAAGAAGCCAACTAACCTACAAACCTGCATGTCTTTGGAATATAGGAGGAAACCAGAGAAACCCACAGGGTCACGGGGAGAAGGAATCGAACCTGGATCTCTGGCGTTGTAAGGCAGCAACTCTACCGCTGCGCCACAGAGCCACCCTGATTTATGTGTCATTTATTTATAATTTATGGATAATTTATTTTCGTGTTTTTGTCGGAGTCTACATGCTGGTAATGTTGCTGCAAACAAGATTGCACTTGTACCTCATCATACAACAATAAACTCGACTTGACTTGCAAATCACCGACACTTCTTGTGTTATAGCTCGGGGCTTCAGTGAAGGAGAATGCTCTGCAAACGGACTCACTGGATAGCAGTTTCATGGCCACAATAGGCTGAAAGCCTTCCTTCTGTCCTGTTGTGATTGCCCATTGGATTTTTTTTTTTTAATCAAAATGGTTTCGCAAAATGGATAAACAAAATGCTAGAAGCGTCAGACAGCGCCTGTGGAAAGATAAACAGAATGACTTACTTTGTAAAGACACAAAGTGTTGGAGTAACTCAGCGGGTCAGGCAGCATCTCTGGAGAACATGAGTAGGTGACATTTTGTTTCGGGTGAAGAACAGTTCCAGAAGGAAGTGTAGATGCCAGATAGACGCAAAGTGCTGGATTAACTCAGCGGATCAGGCAGCATCTTTGTGTCCGAACACAGTCTGAAGAAGAGTTCCGACCCGAAACATCATCCAGAGATGCTGCCTGACCCAAAGGTTTAAAAGGTTCAAAGGTATTTTATTGTCACGTGTATCAATTAAGGTACAGTGAAACTCGATTTACCATACAGTCATACTATAAAAGACAACAAGACACACAACTACATACACGTTAACGTAAACATCCACCACAGAGGATTCCCCACGTTCCTCACTGTGATGAAGGCAATAAAGTCTAATCTTCTTCACTCTTTATTCTCCTGTGGTCGGGGCAGTCGAACCACCCGCAGTCAGGGCGATCGAAGCTCCCGCAGTCGGCGATCGAGGCCCCCGCATTAGGGCGATCGAAGCTGCCGCGATTGGGGCAGTCAAAGCTCCTGCGATCAGGGCGGTCAAAGCTCCTGCAGCCTGAAGCTCCCAAAGTCGATCCTCAGCGAAAGACCACCACCTCCTCCATGTTAGGCCGCAGTGCAGACGGAGATACGATACGGAAAGAAATCGCATCTACGTCGAGGCAATAGGTTAAAACAAAGCTAAAGGACACTAAAACATACATTTAACGCATACTAAAAAACACCAAAGAAGGAAAAGGACAGGACAGACTGTTGGCGACCCGCTGAGTTACTCCAGCACTTTGTGTCTATCATCACCTATTCATGTTTCCAAGAGATGCTGCTTGACCTGTTGAGTTACTCCAGCACTTTATGTCTTTATTTGGGAAAGCCAGCATCTTCAGTTCCTTGTGTCACATTCATAAATACTTTGTAGTTCTGACATTGGAGCTTCCACCTGAAGTATTGTTCTTTTTAGTTTAGTCTAGAGATACAGCGCCGAAACAGGTCTTTCGGCACACCGAGTCCACACTGACCAGCGATCCCTGCTCATTAACATATCCTACACACACTAGGGACAATTTACAATTTACACTTACACCAAGCCATTTAATCCATAAAACTGTATGTCTTTGGAGTGGAAGATCTCGGAGAAATCCCACGCAGTCACTGGGAGAACGTACAAACTCCGTACAGACAGCACCCGTGGTCAGGATCGAACCCGGGTCTCTGGTACGGCAGCAACTCTACCGCTGCGCCACCATGCTGCCCAGTTCTCTGGTGTTTGAGTTAGTTATATGCAAGATTTACTAGGATATTTACTAAGTCTAATTTCCAGGCAAGGATGCTACTAACTCGGTCACAGCTGACACTGAATGTGGAGCTGCAGACAGCTCATCCTAATAAAGTCCATGGTCCACTCCAGAGCTGTGAGCTTGTCGA
Source organism: Malacoraja senta (assembly GCA_038087875.1). Taxonomy (NCBI): domain Eukaryota; kingdom Metazoa; phylum Chordata; class Chondrichthyes; order Rajiformes; family Rajidae; genus Malacoraja; species Malacoraja senta. Next base: position 53,748,500 of record CM075978.1, on the reverse strand, counting down.
AGGCAAGCACTGTTGACATATTTAATGGCCTTCCGTCTTAGGCAAACTAATCCACAGTGTTATCTGGCATTGCAAGGAACACAAACCTAATAGATTTGTTTTCACACTGTGTGTTTTCTTTGCTTGACGTACCCAAGGAGTTGATTGATTCATGTGGAGGTTTAATCTGTATTTGGAAGTAAACAAGTGTGTAACTGTCTCTGATAAGGAGGGCTCAGAGCATGGGTAAGTGAAAAGCTCTGATTATTCAGTGCTTTTGTTGCAAGGTATGGAAATTTAAACAGAATTTTAAAAGAAACACTATTAAATTTAAATGGAATCTGAACTGGAGATGTACATGAAATAGGATGATAAGAAATAGGAGTAGGCCACATGATCTCTCACACCTGCCCTGTCGCGTAATATGGGTGTCAAAGGTTATGGGGAGAAGGCAAGAGAATGGGGTTGAGAGGGAAAGATAGATCAGCTACGATTGAATGGTGGAGTAGACTTGATGGGCTGTATGCCTAATTCTGCTCCTCTGACCTATGAATATGATCTTGGCTGATCTGCTCACCTCCATTTCTGCACCAGTTTCCCATAGCCCTCAATTCCATGATCTTCCAACAATCAATTCACTACTTCTTTAAATAGCTCCAGCATCGGCACAGTGGCGCAGCGGTAGAGTTGCTGCCTTACAGTGCTTGCAGAGCCGGAGACCCGGGTTCGATCCCGACTACGGGTGCTGTCTGTACGGAGTTTGTACGTTCTCCCCGTGACCGCGTGGGTTTTTCCGAAATTTTTGTTTTCCTCCCACATTCCAAAGACGTACAGGTTTGTACGTTAATTGTCTCAGTATAATTGTAAATTATCCCTAGTGGGTGTATGATAATGTTAATGTGTAGGGATCGCTGGTCGGCGCGGACCTGGTCGACCGAAGGGCCTGTTTCCATGCTGTATCTCTAAATTAAACTAAACTAAACTAAACTAAGACTAATATAGATAAATGTGAGGTTATCCACTTTGGCGGGGGGGGGGTGTGTGGGGAATGGGGGTGTGTGGTAGGGGGGTTGAGGGGAGGGGGGTGGGGTAAGTGAGGGGGAAGGGGCTGGGTGAAGGGGGGGTAGGGGAATGGAGAGTGGTGGAAGGGGGGGTGGCGGAACGGGGGTGGGGAAGGGGGGTGTGGGGGAAGGAGGGTTGTGGGGGAAGGGAGTGGTGGAAGGGGGGGTGGGGGTGGGGGGGTGGAGGAGGTGGGGTGGGGGAAGGGGGTTGGGTGGGGGAAGGGGGGTGGAGGAAGAGAGGAGTGGGGGAAGGGGGGGTGGGGGAAGGGGGGATGTGGGGAGGGGGTGTGGACGCAGCAGACACAGCTCGGACTCTGCTCACCGCAAACCTTCAGCTTTCGGCCTCACGCACTAGCTCCCGGTCCCACTCTGGCTTCACTCAGAGGCTTCCGGTTCAACTCATCAGCTCCCGGCTCTTCGTGCTGGTCTCCGCAGAAGCAGCCCATGCTGCTCACTCTCGGCAAGCTGCTCACTCTCGGCAAGCTGCTCTCTGCCCGCACGTTGCTCACTCTCCGCAAGCTGCTCAACACTCTACGCTCCTTCAGCTTTTTATTCTCCTCGCTGCCGTGATTGACAGCGGGTGCCGGAAAGGGCAGTTTTTACGATTTTTAAACCTTCATAACTTTTGTACTATTTCACCGATCGGAACAAAACTTATTTGACTTGCAGCACAGGAGAATGATGAGTAAGGTGGTGAAAAATCGTAGCGCTATGGGGGATCGTTTTTGCGCAAATTGAAAAACAACGCAAACCGGAAGAGGACAAGATGAGAGTTTTAGTAATAGTATATAGATTATAACTTTACGTCCACTGATTACCATTCCTTCGGCTTCTGGAGATGGTTCATCTTTATTTACCATGTATATTTTCAACACTTCCATACCACGCATTGAACAATGAAACCATAGCACTCGGGAGAAACACGAATGGTCTTCAGGAGAACATGCAAACTCCACACAGGCAGTGCTGGAGGCCAGGATTGAAGCCAGGTCTCTGGAGCCATGAGGCAGGGGAACTAACTGCTCCATCATTGTGCTGCCCAAGTCAGGCCAGGGATATCACTCCTGCGCATTACCTGCACTCTTGGAGACAATGTTTAAGAAGAAGAGTTTGGGTCTCAGTCTAAAGAAGGGTCTCGAACCAAAACGTCACCCGTTCCTTCTCTCCAGAGATGCTGTCCGTCCCGCTGAGTTACTCCAGCATTTTGTGTCTATATTCGGTGTAAACCAGCATCTGTAGTTCCCTCCTACACAAATAGTTTGGGTAGCAGATTTCAGATGATAGCCATCACTTCAATTACTTCTTTCATTTTATTGAGTTCCATAAGTGCTCAAAGCTTTGGACCGACATTTCCGGGTTGCTCTAAAGACATGAGAACGTAATCCAATAGCGGAGGTGGCATCTTTCAGATGAGTCTTGAGATCCAACTTTTGACTGTCCACATAGCTTGATGTGAAGGATCATGTGTGGTAGAGAAGAAAAGAAGAACATCTAATCTTTGTGTAGAAAGGAACTGCAGATGCTGGTTTATACTGAAGATAGACACAAATTGCTGGAGTAACAGCGTGTCACGCAAAATCTCTGGAGAAAAAGAATGGCTGATGTTTGGGTTGGGATATGTCACCCGTCGCTTTTCTCCAAAGATGCTGCCTGACCCATTGAGTTACACCAGCATTTTGTGTCTAACAGCTAATTTTTATTCATTACCCAATAAAAAATTGCCTGGACATTGCTACTTGTAGAAACACCCTGTGTACAGTTTGCCTGCTTTGTAACCTACATTATAACAGCAGTAACATAATGACTAGATGTTGATTGAAGAATTGGCCAGAGAACACATCAAATCTTCCTCAAGATGCTGCAGTAGAATCCGATTCACCCAGTTGATACACTGTGGATGAAGAACAGTTCCATTTATGTCACTGTCACCTAGATCAGAGCTTTAATATCTGACTATAAAAATATGAAAATGTCACTCATCCCCTGAAAAATGAATAGATGAAGATATTAATGCACGTCCATTATTCAATGACTTCCTATAAGAAGCTCTGAAATCACTTCATATTGGATGCACTGGAAGAAAGCAATATATTGAATTAGGATACTCCTTTCCTTCATAAAGCCATTCCAGACATTTCAGTTTCATCAGAGCACAGCAATATGTTGTGGACTAATAATCCATTAAGCGTGAATTGAAAGCAGCGAAAGACTTTGAATTTGATTTAAAACAAAACCAGAAATAAAAGGTTAGTTGGGAATAATTTTGCACATCTGTCATAAATGCCCAACAGACTAGAGAAGGAAGTCACTCTTCCAAATGAGGTTATATTTAGTTTAGCTTAGTTTAGAGAAACAGGGCGGAAACCGGCCCTTCTGCCCACCAAGTCCGCACTGACCAGTGATCCCTGCCCACTAACACTGTCCTACACATACAAGAGACAATTTTACACTGATACCAAGCCAATTGACCTGCATACCTGTACGTCTTTGGAGTGTGGGAGGAAATCGAAGAACTTGGAGAAAACCCACGCAGTCACGAGGAGAATGTACAAACTCCGTACAGACAGCAACCCTAGTCGGGATCAAACCTGGGTCTCTGGTGCTGCAAACGCTGTAAGGCAGCAACTCTACCGCTGTGTCACCGTGTGCAACTATTGTTTGCCCTATTAACTCTATAAGCTATCAACTCAAAAGACTCTAAACCAAGGTTTAGCACAACTTAATCTTTATTAACACTTCATTTACTTACAATAAGCATACATGCAAACCATTTCCTTCTAATAACTTCTCATTTGCTTTACTATTCCAACTTAACATTTCTTAAACTAAATCACAAAACTCACGACTTGGACACACATACTGTATTACCCCTATGGATGATTTAGCCAGATTCACTCTGTTGGTTGAAGGCAGTGTTCTCTGAGCTTCAAACTCAGGTCCTTCCTTCTTGCGATGGTTATTCCTGGGTTATCTCTGCTGAAGTATTGGACCACCCTTCTTCTATACTAATTTTTCCTTCAATCTTCTAAAGGAAGCCCTTGTTCTAACCCAAGACTCTCACGATTCTGGTCAATCATTTCAAGTTGTCGCTCATCCAATTGCTGAATAAACAAAACGTATATTTGTTCCTTAACAGGCTAGTGAGTTCTTAATTACGTTGCCGGTTCATATTTCCATTCTCATCATACAGTCCCTTTGCAAAATGGCCGTTCCCAGACACCTTATCTTCTCCAGGCCACACTACATAGCCACAAAGTTACCTTCAGCTATGCTCTCACCAGAAGTCAATCACGTAACCATTCTCACAGTGCTTCTTTGTTCTCCTGGTCTCAGCATTTCTCTCTGTCCCTCTTTAGCTAGCAGCTTACTCCCTGAGCTTGTGGGGATACTTAGCATCAAGTCTCTGGCATGTAGGTTTGTGTATGGGGTGATCGCTGGTTATCGCGGGCTCAGTGGGCCAAAGGGCCTATTTCCATGCTCTATCTCTAAAGTCTAAACTAAAGGTTAGATCTAAATATGGCTTCAGTTCCCAAGTCAACATGTTAAATGTTAATTGTCCTCTAATTTCTGTAGGAAACCGCTGAAATATATTATGAAAAAAGATTCAACTCTACCTTCCAGGGGACACCCACAGACGAGCTATAAATGCCAACTCTGTTGGCAGTGCCTATGTGCCAACTCTGAATCTTAATTCTATTCACACACTCCAAGGCTGCTGGGTTTGTACTCCCACCAAGCAGACTGTTTCCTCCGGTTGAATGCCGAACATATCTTTCCAGCCATTGAGATTAATTACGAAAAAGATCACGTAACCAGCAAATTCAGCATTTCTGTATGCACTCCAAGATTCCCTGCCAGGGTTTTTGTAGTTAGAAAACTCCCACACATTGATTATTTTAATCATTGAAATTTGAGTCGATTGAACAGTGAGCAATCGGAAGTGATGGATCCAAGTGGCAACGTTAGAACTGGAAGATCAGGACAACGTGGTTAGGCAACTGCTTTTGAAGGTGATTTTGCATTAATGGTCTCATGTTTATGTGATATTGGGTCCATCTTGTTGACAGGATGGTTTATTCTCCATCAAAGCCGAACCCAAAAGCATTTGATCGCCACGGGATGAATTTATAATGAAACTATCACACATCATGCAGATTCGGGATAAAGCAGTCTACTTGACCGAGTCCCATTGATCACCCTATAAATTCACTCCCTCCACCACTGGTGCACAATGACAGCATTGTGTATCATCTACAAACTGCATTGCAGTTACTCACCCAAGTAACTCCCAAACCTGCAACCTCCACCAAGAAGCATGAGGACAGCAGGCACATCTATAGATTCTTTTAGGATCAATGGTTCTTTATTATCGCATGCATTAGGTACAGTGAAAAAAAAATGTTCATGCTGTTCAGTAGATACATAAGCACAATCCCCAATTAAGTGTAAAGAAATAGCCCACTGAGACCATATACGGGAGTTGTGTAGGAAGGAACTGCAGATGCTGGTTTAAACCAAAGACAGAAAGAAAAAGCTGATGCAACTCAGCGGGACAGGCAGCATCTCTGGAGAGAAGGAATGGGTGATGTTTCGGGTTGAGACCCTTCTTCAGACTCCGGAAGAAGGGACCCAGTCTGACGAAGGGTCTCGACCGAAAACATCACCCAGTCCTTCTCTCCAGAAGAAGAAGGGTCTGAAGAAGGGTTTCGGCCCGAAACGTTGCCTGTTTCCTTCGCTGCATAGATGCTGCTGCACCCGCTGAGTTTCTCCAGCATTTTTGTGTATCTTCTCTCCAGAGATGCTGCCTGTCCCACTGAGTTACACCAGCTTTTTGTGTCTACAGTACAGTGGCTTGCAAAAGTTTTCATACCCCTTGAATTTTTCCACATTTTGTCACGTTACGTAAATGTATTTTATTGGGATTTTATGTGATAGACCAACACAAAGTGGTGCATAATTGTGAAGTGGAAGGAAAATGATATATGGTTTTCAAATTTTTTTACAAATAAAAAACAGAAAAGTGTGACGTGCAAAAGTATTCAGCCCCCCTGAGTCAATACTTTGTAGAACCACCTTTCGCTGCAATTACAGCTGCAAGTCTTTTGGGGTATGTCTCTACCAGCTTTGCACATCTAGAGACTGAAATTTTTGCCCATTCTTCTTTGCAAAATAGCTCAAGCTCTGTCAGATTGGATGGAGAGCGTCTGTGAACAGCAATTTTCAAGTCTTGCCAGAGATTCTCAATTGGATTTAGGTCTGGACTTTGACTGGGCCATTCTAACACATGAATATGCTTTGATCTAAACCATTCCATTGTAGCTCTGGCTGTATGTTTAGGGTCGTTGTCCTGCTGGAAGGTGGACCTCCACCCCAGTCTCAAGTCTTTTGCAGACTCTAACAGGTTTTCTTCCAAGATTGCCCTGTATTTGGCTCCATCCAACTTCCCATCAACTCTGACTAGCTTCCCTGTCCCTGCTGAAGAAAAGCATCCCCACAGCATGATGCTGCCACCACCATGTTTCACAGTGGGGATGGTGTGTTCAGGGTGATGTGCAGTGTTAGGTTTCCGCCACACATAGCGTTTTGCATTTAGGCCAAAAACTTCAATTTTGGTCTCATCTGACCAGAGCACCTTCCTCCACATGTTTGCTGTGTCCCCCACATGGCTTGTGGCAAATTGCAAACGGGACTTCTTATGGCTTTTTTTCAACAATGGCTTTCTTCTTGCCACTCTTCCATAAAGGCCCGATTTGTGGAGTGCCTTTGGACAGATTCTCCCACCTGAGCTGTGGATCTCTGCAGCTCCTCCAGAGTTACCATGGGCCTCTTGGCTGCTTCTCTGATCAATGCTCTCCTTGCTCGGCCTGTCAGTTTAGGTGGACGGCTATGTCTTGGTAGGTTTGCAGTTGTGCCATACTCTTTCCATTTTCGGATGATGGATTGAACAGTGCTCCGTGAGATGTTCAAAGCTTGGGATATTTTTTTATAACCTAACCCTGCTTTAAACATCTCCACAACTTTATCCCTGACCTGTCTGGTGTGTTCCTTGGGCTTCATGATGCTGTTTGTTCACTAATGTTCTCTAACAAACCTCTGAGGCCTTCACAGAACAGCTTATTTATACTGAGATTAGATTACACACAAGTGGACTCTATTTACTAATTAGGTGACTTCTGAAGGCAATTGGTTGCCATGGATTTTATTTAGGGGTATCAGAGTAAAGGGGGCTGAATACTTTTGCACGCGACACTTTTCAGTTTTTTATTTGTAAAAAAATTTGAAAACCATGTATCATTTTCCTTCCACAATTATGTGCCACTTTGTGTTGGTTTATCACATAAAATCCCAATAAAATACATTTACCTTTGTGGTTGTAACGTGACAAAATGTGGAAAAGTTCAAGGGGTATGAATACTTTTGCAAGCCACTGTATATACAAGAGTTGACAGGTGCTGGCGCCATTTTCAAAGGCCAAGCTGCAGCTGACCATAAATGCCCATTGCAGCCATCATCTCGATCTGGATCAGCCAGCAAACCCGCTCTCCGCGCCCGACCACCATTCAGCCTTTATTCTCCCGGGGCACCTCGCGCAGGACCTTGAAAGCGCAGAAGGTAAGACCCCGGTTCCTCTCACGGGCCCTTTTATTCTTGCGACTGCCATCGCCGACTCCCTGCACCCTCATCTCTGGGTCTCTGGACCTCAGGGATGAGCAGGGGCTGGGCTCGGCAGCTTCCCTCTTCAGGCGGGTTTCCCGGTTCCGCAGTGGGTGAGCCAGGCCTGCCGCCGGGGGGATAGCCGCAGCACGACAGTCTTCTGCTGCATCACCAGTTACATGCCTTCAATACAATACAATACAATACAATTTATTTGTCATTTGGACCCCGTTGAGGTCCAAACGAAATGTCGTTTCTGCAGCCATACATTACAAAACGAAAAAGACCCGAGACACAACACAATTTACACATACATCCATCACACCGCTGTGATGGAAGGCAAAAAAAACGTATCTCTCCACTGCACTCCCCCCCCCCCGATGTCAGAGTCAAAGTCAAAGCCCCCGGCGGGCGATGGTGATTATCCTGCGGCCATTAAAGCCACTCCGGGCTATGCAAGGTTGCGCACCGGGTCTTGGTGTTAGAGCCCCGGCGTGTGCTCGCAAAGTCCCGCGGCCATTCCAAGCCGCGCGGGGGGATGATGCAAAGCCCCGCTCCAGGTGCTCTTCAACCCCGCAAATCGGGCGGGAGAAGTCGCCGCTGCGGAAGCCCCGAAAAGCGGTCTCCCATTAGGGACCCGCGGGCTTCTGGTGTTGCCGTCCGCCAGACCCACAGTTGTAGCCTTCCGAATCTCCGGGGGTCGGGTCGCAGCAGCGCTCCACCACAGCTCCACCCGCTCCGGACTCGGCCAGCCCCGCGACGGTGAATAGTCCGCAGCTCCGCTACTGGAGCCCCAGGTCGTTCCTGCTGGAGGCCGCTCCACGTTGCCCAGCCCCAACGACAACGGAGACCCGACAAAGAAAAGGTCGGGTCTCCCGTGCAGGGGAAAGATGTTCAAGTTCCCACCCCCACCCCCACCCCCACCCCCCCCACGCACATACCCCGACAAAAAAAAAGAATAAAAACCACATAGAAACGAGACAAAAATAATAAAAAAAGACAGACGGACTGCAGAAGCCGCTGCTGACGAGAGTCGCGCCGCCCACCGCCCACCAATAAACGCTTCCTCGCCGACCTGGACTCCATCAAGTGTCACAAGCTTGCCGGCCAGACCACCACACGCACATCGATCAGTTCCTCTACAAGTAACACACCACCCAGGCTTGGAAATACATCACCGGTCCTTCACTGTGACAATAAACTAAACTCAAAGTCACCTGAAAACCCCACCAGCACTGTGGAAGAACCTTCACCAGAAGCAGAGCCTTGGTTCAAGGATGAGACATCTCCAACTTCTCAAGGGTCAATTAGGAGGTGGGCAAAAATGTTGATCTCACCAGAACTTGAAGACGAATTATTTTTAAAAAGATCTGGAACTTCAATGAAACCTGTTGTAGAAAGATGCATGTACTTATTTGCTCAGAGACTGCAGTGAGTAACATAAAATGGAGTGCTACTCCATTCTCAATCATAACATGTTTCAGCGTTTTAAAGACAACAGTCGGTAAAACAAATTACATATTTAACAATATTTAGAAAGATTTCCTTTCTAATGCTGCAAAAATCCATTATGGATTGATTAGTTATCTAGGACCATAGCGAATAACGGTGTTTGCCCTCGAAATGTACGATAATGATTATCAGGTCAATTGTCAATTAAAACAACCATCTTTAATTCAAATTACAAGGGCAATTTTCTGGCTCAGTAATGTGGTCTGTTTCAGTTATCGAGTGACTCAAGTCTTATCTACAATTCAGGTTTTCTCAACAATTTCATTCCAGTGTACATTTATCTGCCTGCTGTTTATATATTACGTGAATCTGAATGAGGCTATGTGCAGTCAGGGTTCTGCAATGCATCTCCTTTCCTCTGCTTCTGCTTATTGCCTGAGCTCTCAAACAGGAGAGGTGGAATATTGAGAGGATTGGTGGGTGGGTGTAGTGAGACCATGATTAAATTAAATATCACCGTTATGAATCATAAAATGTTAAAAGATTGCGAAATGAGTAGTTGTATTCACTGTTTGCGATTAGATCAGAGAACGCTGGAGAGGTTGGAGACTAAAAAATAGCAAGGCTCGCTTAAGTGTACTGTAGCAATAATATTAGGTAACATCAGCTTTCAGAGATCCCGTTTGATAGTCATCCAGCAGGGAAACAGGCACTTCAGCCCACAAAATCAGCACCAACCAAGTAAAATCCATTTATATTGTTTAGAGATACAGCACGAAAACAGGCCCTTCAGCCCCACGAGTCCATGCCGACAATTAACCCGAAGGTCGGAAGAGACGCAGCAGTTCTGAGCAGCAACTGAGTGGATTGGCTGGAAGAAGGGAATCCCAGGTGAGTTACAGTGCGGGAACTTTAAAAAGCCCACCCATGGACAGCCTTGAACAGTGAACGCAGAGGTGATGCCGATAGATGCACAAAGTCTCGTGCCCAGAGTAGGTGAATCAAGGACCAGAGGACATAGGTTTAAGGTGAAGGGGAAGGGGAAAGATTTAATAGGAACTTGAGGGGTAACTTTTTCACACAAAGGGTGATGGGTATACGTGCCAGAGCAGGTGGTTGAGGCAGGGACGATCCTAACTTTTAAGAAACGTTAGACAGGTACATGGATAGGACAGGTTTGGAGGGATATGGGCCCAACACAGGGAGGTGGGACTACTACAGCTGGGACATGTTGTGGACAAGTTGGGCCAAAGGGCCTGTTTCCATGATGTAACACTATGACTCTATGACTTCATGACCATTGATCACCTGTTCACACTGGAGTCAAGGAAAGAGTGTTCAAGTCACGGCCCTGTTTCCACTAATCTTTCCACCACCACGCACAAGAAGCACAAGACAGACATCATTGTATGCAGATGCCGAGAAGTGTATTCAGCTCTGGCTGAACAACTTCTAATCTTGTGCATGGAGTCGATAAGAAGAAGACTTGTTCACACTAGTCCTATGTTATCCCGATTTCTCAGCCACTCCATGTGCACTAGAAGCATTTCTCTTTTACAGAGGACATCTAACCTACATACCTACACGTCTTTGGGATGTGGGAAGAAACTGGGAGCACCCGGAGGAAACCCACCGCGGTCACAGGGAGAAAATGAAAACTCCACACTGCCAGTACCCAAGATTAGGGTAAAACCCGGGTCTCTGGCGCTGTGTGGCTGCAGCTCTACCAGCTGCGCCACTGTGCCGCCCCATTAGCCGCGTTTTATTCTCATCAGCTCCCTCCAGATTCTACCACTCACCTACACACAAGGGACAATTCACAATAGTCAATTAACCTTCCAGCCCGCACGCCTTTGTGATGTGGGAAGAAACCAAATCACCTGGAGGAAACACATGTTATCACAGGGAAACATGCAAACTGCACACAGACAGCATCAGAGGTTGGTTTGAAGTCGGGTCACTGGTCCTATGAGACAGAGGCTCTACTAACTGTGCCACCTTGCAGCCCTGGGCACCTGTATCTTCTTCACAAGCTTCAATAGTTTCTGAGTCAAAATAATACAAGTGCTCAAGAAGAAAGTGGCAATGTTGACTTTTGGTGCTAGCAGGTAGCTCCAACCAAATTTAAAATATCACGTTGACTGATAGGTTGGAGAACCTACCTATGAGAAACATGTCAATCGGTTGCCACTATTAGGAGCCACTGGTCCTACCAACAAGAGAGTAAACACTGGAATTCCCCCCCCTCCATCTCCCACTAACTTTTCCATCACCTTGTACTCTCTAATCCTCTTTATAACCTATCTCTTCAGCCCAGAATTTTGTCACCAATTCCCCTATATCACCAGGTACAGCTCCTTCCCCTCTGTTGACAGATTTCTGAACAGTCCTTCCATGAGCTAGGGTACACCCCGACTTTCCAACCTATTGTGGACATTGGACTTTTCTCTGGAACTATTAGGCTACAATGCTGGGAAACTATATTCTGCAGAAACAAGGAACTGCAGATGCTGGTTTACAAAATAAAGGCACAGAGCGTTGGTGTACCTCAGTGGGTCAGGCAACATCCCTGCAGAATGTGGATAGGTGATATTTCGGGTCGGGACCCTTCGTCAGACTGCATTCTGATATCCTGCACTCTGGTATCCTGTTCTTCATTCTAACTGTTTTACATGTTTTTTGCTTTATTGTATTCATGTAAACAAAAAGCTTTTCACTGTACCTCAGTGCACGTGACAATAAATTAAATTAAACTGAACTGTAAAGGATTCTGTAGGTTAAATGGTCTGTTTCCATGGTGTTTCCATCTTTCATACAATCAACCAGGACCCATATGAATACTGTAGGAAGGAACTGCAATGCTGGTTTACACCAAAGATAGACATGAAATGCTGGAGTAACACAGCTGGACAGGCAGCATCTCTGGGTCGAAGCAATGGGTGACGTTTCGGGTCGAGGCCTTCTTCAGATACTTATCACTGCACCTTTGATTTGTAGGAAGTGAGAAGAGTTAAAAGATAAGAGTTTGGGGTAAAAGCTTTTCACTGTACCTTGATTCACAAGACAATAATCAATCTAAACCTAGATGTACAAACAAAGAACTGCAGATCTTGGTTAATACCAGAAATAGACATAAAGTGCTGGAGTAACTCAGTAAGACAGCATCTCTGGAGAGAAAGGAGAAGTGATGTTTCGGGTCGGGACAAGAAGGGTCTAAAGAAGGGTTCCGACCCAAAACGTCACCTGTCGTTTTTCTTCAGAGATGCTGCCTGACCCGCTGAGTTACTCCAGCACTTTGTATCTATCTAAACCTAAACCTGTCTACTTGCATAAAAAGGTTATTTATACTGTAAATGCAAGTTGGTACTGGCCATTACAGCCTAATTTCCTGGTGCCAATAAATGTTACCGCATGAAAGCATCTATCTTCTACACAAATCGACATTAAACAGGAAACCTTGTGCAGAGATACCACAGGGTATAAAGCAGTATGAAATAAAATGTTGCTGCAGAATTATCATTTTTTGATCAAGAATCACCAGTGGGTAATGAATAAATTTAATCACGTTAACATGCACTGTGTTGCTGGTTTGAAACAATGAAAGAAGCTTAAAACAGAGAAAGCCTCTGTGACCAAAGATTACATAAATTGATTTAACATTTTAAATATCCATCAGACTTAACCCAGTTAGTGACGCACTCACCTCTAAATTATAAGGCCACAGAAATCATTTCAAGTTCATAATGTAGACCGGCACTCCCGCCACAGCACTGAAGGACTGCTCTCTAATTCCTCTTTAGTACAAGATTGATATCTTTAATGTCAGGTGGACAAAGAGGTATTTTTCTTCATTGTCACATGTACCGAGGTACAGTGAAAAGATAAAGATAGTTTGACGGTTGCCAATGAGGTAGCTGGCAAGAGGATGGTTCGGTTGCCTGATAACAGCTGGGAAGAAACTGCCCCTGAATCTGGAGGGATGTGTTTTCACACTTCTGTATCTCTTACCTGATGGGAGGGGGGAGAGGAGGGAGTGACCGGGATGAGACTGGTCCTCGATTATGTTGGTGGCAATATTCATGCCGTTGAGTTGTAGACTGCCCAGATGGAATATGAGTTGTTTGTGTTGGACCTCACCGTGGCAGTGGAGAAGGTCGGATGGAGAAGGTCAATGGAGAAGGTCAAGGGTGGACAGATTGGTGTGGGAACAGGGAGGGGAGAGGGGGGAAATGTCATGCAGCAGGGTTGGCTCTTGTGGACAGAGTGCAGTTGCACTACGTTTCACTGAGTGGAGGCCACATCGGGAGCACCAATACAATGGGCAAAGTTGGAGGATGGTGCGCGTGCATCTCTGTCTCACCTGGAAGGACTGTTTAAGCTCAGGGAGAAAGTGGCGAGGGAGAAAGTGTAAGAACAAGTGTTGCACTCCTACTGTCACATTGGAAAGGGCCAGGGATCAGGGAGGGGGTGGGTGGGTGAGGAGGGATGAGCGGATCAGGAAGTCACGGAGATAGAGGTCCCTGCGGAAGGCTGAAAGGCGTGGAGAGGGGAAGATTTAGCTTGTGGTGGGATCCCGTTGCACCTGTGGAAATAACAAAGGATGATGTGCCGGGTGTGGAGGCTGGGAGGGTGAAAGATAGGATGAGGGGAACTCCATCGGTTTTGAGGGAGGTGGGGTTAGAGGAGAAGTCTGAGAAATGGAGGAAATGTGACAGGGGTCTCTTTCCCACTTCCATCAACCACAGAGTGGAAGCCAAGCTTCCCTGTAAGAGGGGTCATTTCACATGTCCTGAATTGGAAGGCCTCATCCTGAGAACAGATGCGACAGAAATAACCAACTGGGAGAAGGGAAGGCATCCTTACAAGAGACAGGATGGGAAGAGGAGTAATCTAGATAGATGTGGGTTGATGCTGAATGTCAGTGGATAGTTTGACTCCTGAGATGGGAACAGAAAGATCTATAAAAGTGGCAGAAATGGGCCAAGTGAATTTGAGAATGGGCTGGAAGTTTGTAGGGAAAATGTTAAAATTGACTAGTTTAGTTTAGAGATACAGCATGGAAACAGGTCCTTCGGCCCACCGAGTCCACGCCAACTATCGATCAACCATTCAACATTAGTTCTATGTTACCCCACTTTCTTAGTCCCTACACATTAGCCTCAATTATCAGAGGCCAATTAAACAACAAACCCACACATCTTTGGGATGTGGGAGATAACCCGGAGGAAACCCATGTAGGTACAGGCAGAACATTCTAAATCCGCACAGACAGAACATGAGGTCAGGATCAAACCCAGGTGTCTAGCGCTGTGAGGCAGCAACTCTACCAGCTGCATCCCTGTTCTGCACAGGTTCAGGAAGCAGCACCAATGCAGTCATTGATGTAATGAAGAATGAATTGGGGAGTGGTTTCAGAGAAGGTTTGGAACAAAGACTGTTCCACATAGTAAACATAAAGACATGCATAACTAGACATGCACAGACATGCTGATGCCTCATAGCACCAGAGACCTGGGTTTGATCCTGACCTCAGTTGCTGTCTGTGTGGAGTTTGCACATTCACCGAGTGCTCCAATTTCCTCGCACATCCCAATGACTTGCTGGTTTGTCAGTTGATTGTGTTTTGGGAGTGGATGCAAGAGTGGGATAACACAGTGAACGGGTGATCGCTGGTCAGCGTGGACTCGGTAAGTTGAAGGGTCTGTTGCCATGGTGTTTCCATCTTTCATGCAATCAACCAGGGACCCATAAAAATACTTATCACTACACCTTTGATCCGTAGGAAGTGAGGAGTGAAAAGATAAATCTTCAGGGTAAAAGTAATTTTTTCTAGAGTCTTCTGAAATGAGAGTCTTGGTGGAAGATAAGTTCATTGGATCTTTGTTGCAGAAAGAAGAGGAGGGTTATGAGACCTTCCTGATGGCGGATGGAGGTCCAGAGTGAAGATGAGGTGGTGGGGGCCAGGAAATCGGAAGTTGTCAAAATGATAGAGGGCATGTCTGGTGTCCCGGGTGTAGGTAGGGAGGAGTGGACCAGGGGAGTCAGTATTGAGTATGAGGAGATAGGCGGCATGGTGGCGCAGCAGTAGAGTTGCTGCCTTACGGTGCTTGCAGCACCAAGACCCAGGTTCGATCCCGACTACCGGTGCTATCTGTACGGAGTTTGTATGTTCTTCCCCGTGACTGCGTGGGTTTTCGCCGAGATCTTCAGTATCTTCCCACACTCCAAAGACGTACAGGTTTGTAGGTTAATTGGCTTGGGTTTATATACTTGGTTTAAGTGTAAATTGTGCCTAATGTGTGTAGACTTGTGTTAATGTGCGGGGATCGCCGGTCGGTGTGGACTCGGTGGGCCGAAGGGCCTGTTTCCGCACTGTATCTCTAAACTAACAAAGTAAAGATAAGTTCAGGGAGCTAGCGGAGCTGTCTCCTCACTCCTCCAACTATCTAGGTTCGATTCCAACCTCCACCACTGCCGATAGAGTTTGCACATTCTTGATATGACTGCTCAGGTTTCCCCCGGGTGCCCTGGTTTCCCCCCACATCCAAAGATACATGGGTTAGCAGGTTAATTGAGCACCATGAATTGGCCATAGCCTGAAGGGGCAATGGAATTAGAAATGTAGAAGATCAGAGGTATGTAGAAACCAGTAGAAAGTATAAGGGTCAATTGCACAATTCCTTCATTTTCAAGCAGTTGTGCAATCAGATAGATATGAAGATTTGTGGACGAGAAAGTAATAGCTCAATAATTAGTGGCTTCAGTCAACTAATTGATTTTAAAATGGATTCCATGGCTGGTTACCTTTTAGCAGCTGACTCAAGGCATATCATGTAAAAATGTATTCAAAGCTCAAATTAATGACTCAACTTTGGTCTGACAAAGCCAGCCGCTTCCAACGTGATCCTTGCGGTCTTAGCTCAGCAGCGACTGTTGCTAGGAGACGAGCCAACAATAGATGTGAACAGGATATGTTGCGTGCAGGCCTCAAGTACCTTTCTCTCACTCATACCTTTGCTCTGTTTGGGAATGGGATTGAAAATCCCAAGTGTATAAATACATTATGAAGCAATTGAGCATCCAGGTCTGTCACCTTGTCTGAGATGCCACGACCAAATTAATCTTCCCATCTCTTCCCCTTTAGTTTAGTTTAGTTCAGTTTGGAGAAACAGCGCAGAAACAGGCCCTTCGGCCCACCGAGTCCGCGCCGACCAGCGATCCCTGCACACTAAGACTATCCTACACACACGAGGGACAATTTACAATTTAAACTAAGCCAATTAGCCTACAAACCTGTACGTCTTTGGAGTGTGGGAGGAAGACGGAGCTCCCGGAGAAAACCCATGCAGGTCAAGGAGAGAACGTACAAACTAGATACAGACAGCACCCGCAGCCAGTTTCAAACTCGGGTCTCTGGCGCTGTAAGGCAGCAACTCTACCATTGCACCACTGTGCACCCACCATTTAGAAGTAACCATTTCCTCCACAAATCCCCGGTCCTCTTGTCCATGTTCATGCATACACACTCCCTTTCTCACAACACCTTCCCATGTAACTATAGGAGATGCAAGGTGGGAAGGGACTCAGCAAAGGGAGTTAGTATAGAGTCAAGATATGAGAGATACTTTCAGTGAGCTAGTGGAGTTTGTTACTGCAGTTCCCCCTTTCATTCTGTCAATGGATCCAAGCTCTTCTCCCAGGTGAAGCAGAGAATGACTGCTTCCCACAGAGGGTGCTGCATTTGCTACTCACAATGTGACCTCCTATGCATTGGAAGAAACAAACGAGGGATGGGTGACTACTTTGTGCAGACCCTGTATTCAGTCCCCAGTAGGGGGGCACAAGCTTCCCTCCATGTCCATCCCATCCCCCCTCTGATCAATCCGGGATTGATCAATCAGGGATGTAATGCTAAGGTTCTATAGGGCGCTGGTCAGGCTGCATTTGGAATATTGTGAGCAAGCTTGGGCACCATTTCTAAGGAAGGAGGTGCTGGCTCTGGAGAGGGTCCAGGGGAGGTTTACAAGAAAAAATCCCAGGAATGAGTAGGTTAACCTATGATGAGCGTTTGTCGGCACTGGGCCTATACTCGCTGGAGCTTAGAAGAATGAGGGGGGACCTCATTGAAACATACAGAATTGTGAAAGGCTTGGATAGAGTGGATGTGGAGAGGATGTTTCCACTAGCGGGAGAGTCTAGGACTAGAGGTCATAGCCTCAGAATTAAAGGACGTTCTTTTAGGAAGGAGATGAGGAGAACTTTCTTTAGTCAGAGGGTGGTGAATCTGTGGAATTATTTGCCACAGAAGGCTGTGGAGGTCAAGTCAGTTGATATTTTTAAGGCAGAGATAGATAGATTTTTGATTAGGTGCCAGAGGTTATGGGGAGAAGTCAGGAGAATGGGGTTAGAAGGGAGAGGTAGATCAGCCATGATTGAATGGCGGAGTAGACATGATGGGCCGAATGACCTACTTCTACTCCTATCACTTAGGACCGTATAACCTAATCCAACAATACTGCACATTGTAAAAGCAGGGAATGCAGGAAACGCTCAGCAGATCAAGCAGCGATTGTGGCAAGAGAACTGAGGCAGTACTTCCGGTTGGTGACCTTCCATCAGCCGAATGAACAACCTATGGTTGAGAAACAGCAGCACAGCTTCTGACTGGGCATGGTACCACCTCTGGATTCACTCATAGTCACACAATGTTGGATAATCAACCACTCCACTCTTGGCACCAAAATTTCAACATTTTCTTCCAGTAATTCAAGTAATTATCCTTCTTCTATTTACACCTTTTGCAGATCAATCTTTTATATTTCACTAATCCCTTTACCACACTATTTCAACCAATACTACACTGCCTTTTGTCATTTAACTTCCCCAATTATTAGAGCATGATCCAGAATATGGGACCATTTCACCAGAATGCCGCCTAGCTTAGAGATCATTAGCTCTAAGGAGAGGTTGGGCAAACTTGGATAGTTTTCTCTGGGACATCGGAGGTTGAGGGGAGAACTGATAGAAGTATTTAAAATTATGAGAGGCGTGAATAGGGTTGACAATCAGAACCTTTTTCCTGAGATGGAAAGGTCAAAGACTAGAGAACATAGCTTAAAGGTGAGAGGGGCCAAGTTTAAAGGAGATGTGCGGAGAAAGCTTTTGACACGGAGGGGGGGGGGGGCTAGAACGTGCTGCCAGGGGTGGCGGTGGAGGCAGATACAACAGTGGCATTTAAGAAGTTATAAGATCAGCACATAGATATGCATGGAATGAGGGATATGTATCGCATACAGACAGAGATTCGTTCAACCTGACGTCATTGATGGCATGGACATTATGGGCCGAAGGGCCTGTTTCTATGCTGTATTGTTTATAGGCTGTGGGTTTCCTCCGACTACTTCCGTTTCCTCCAACTCTGCAAATACGAGCTGGAAGGTTAACTGGTTACAGTAAGTTTCCTGACGTGTAGGTAAGTGGTTAAACATCAACCTAAAAGAAGTGCAGTTGCGAGCATGGGTAAACGATACCCAGGGTTATGATACAATATTATAAATGTAATAGGCTAAGATAATAGTATAACTAATGTAGGGAGTTTTTTGATAGATGTGGATATGTAAGGAATGGAGGAATATGGAATATGTACAGTCAGATGAAATTAGTTTATCTTGGCATCATGTTTAGCACAGACATTGTGGGCTGAAGGGCCTGCTCCTGTGTTGTACCTCTGTTCTATGTTCTACCTGTTCTATGTTTTACCTCTCTGATACTGCCCTGTTGAACATCGAGCTATTGTACTGCAAAACAACCCATCTGGTTCACTTCTGGAGTGCAAGCTTCCAGACATTCCCACTGTGGATCACATGTGAATTCACGAGAAACCACTTTCAGGGATAGCAATCAGGGATGGGCCATAAATGCTGGCATTGACATTGACAACCACAATGTTGGGAGCTTTCTCCTGCGTTTGGAGATGCAGCGTGGCAACAGGCCCTTTGGCCCACCGAGTCCATGCCGACCAGCAATCACACAGTACATTAGCATCATCCTACACACTAGGGATAATTTACACTTTATCGAAGCCAAATAACCTCCAAACCTGCATGACTTTGGAATGTGGAATGTGGAAGGAAACCGGAGCTTCCTGACAAAACCAACGCGGTCACAGGGTTGGTGCAAACTCCATACAGTCAGGATCGAATCCGGGTCTCAGGCACTGCAAGGTAGCAACTCTACCGCTGCGCCACAGTGCCGTTCATCTACAACAAATTTAACAGAATGTTTTGGAATTGAGCCCGCATTGTCATGAAATAGAGCCATCAAAAATCCAACACACAACAGGATCTTACAGAATCTAGCTGGCTAAAACATTTAATGTGGGTTTTTTTCAGCAAATGTGCCAGTGTCACAATAGAAAAAACTACCATTGTGGAAATAGGGGGGGGGGGGGGGGGGTAACCACCGAGCCAAATGATTTAACCAATGTGTGCAAAATGTAATTAAGGCTGCCGTTTTAGAGGGACTTATTAAGGTTACTTGATTTCCGATTGGGTTAAAATAAAGTTAAGGGAAACCTGGAAAGAAAACCGATTTGCTTGCAGCTCTTTAAACAAAAGTGCATTAAGATTACAGCAGCTGGTGCTCAGAGGAAGGGATCAGGTGTGAAACATTCAATGTTTGCAATCATCCAACTTGAGATGCACACAGTATGCTCTCTTTGGGTATAAAACCAGTCTTACTGTCTCCGACTACATTTTAGCTCTGTATCGCACACTCCCCTGACATCAGTCTGAAGAAGGGTCTCGACCCGAAACATCACCCATTCCTTCTCTCCAGAGATGCTGCATGTCCCGTTGAGTTACTCCAGCTTTTTGGGTCTATCTTCGATTTAAATTAGCATCTGCAGTTCCTTCCTACACAACTATTCCCGTTGGGTAACACATGCTAACATTGAAATGCATCACAACTCAAATTAAAAAGTAAAAGAGGAATGTAAAGGTACCTGATAATGCAGAAAAGTCACTTGGTACAGGAATAGCACATATATATTAAACTTTCATATACCCTTTCCTTCTCTCCTTCATATAAAGAGACACATTAAACAAAGTTCAAGGGATTTCAAGATAGTTAGATTTAGCTCCTAAAGGAATCAAGGGATATGGGGAGAAAGCAGGAACGGAGTACTGATTTTAGATGATCAGCCATGATCATGTTGAATGCCGGTGCTGGCTCAATGGGCCGAATGGCCTACTTCTGCATCTATTTTTCTATGTTTCTATGTTTCTAAATGACTTGCAGCACAACATAACTAGTATCGCACACTAATAATGTTAATAAGCCAGGACTATATATCTATAATTAGAATAAATAAGAGATTAACCTAAAACATTTGAATTAATTGTACGGTATATGAATAATGCAATATTAATTGAAGGACATGACATACTCTAACAATTTTTTTACCAATAGAAGATAGACACAAAATGCTGGATTAACTCAGCGGGACAGGCAGCATCACTTGAGAAAAGGAATAGGTGGCGTTTCAGGTCGAGGCCCTTATTCAGACCCGAAACATCATCTATTAATTCTCTCCAGAGATGCTGCCCGACCCGCTGAGTTACTCCAGCATATTGTGTCTGTCTTCAATGTAAACCAGCATCTGCAGTTCCTTCCTACTCCCTTTCTCAGCAGAATCTATTCAGATTATGTGCAATTATGGAGATAGTATTGATGGTGCTAGGGAGTATAATTAACCTATAGGACCAATAACAACCAGTCTTACACTGGGACATAGTTCCAGATGATATCTATGATACTACATTTGTAAAATACTTAACTACAACATGGCTGATATGCAACCTTTTGAAATATATTAACTGCAATGCAGCCAATATTTTCTGTGTAATGTTGTTTTAGAGATACTCAGTGCTATTAGTGGGGGGGTTTTAGTTTGGCAGGAACTCTCATTTATAGTTTTGTTTTTTGTCTCATGTAGGCCTGCACAGAATTTAATATGGATTTAAGATGAATTATTAAAATGTAATTGTAAAGCATTTCTTCTAAAAAAACAGCTTACGTAAAAATGTGCCCAAGGTGTAATCTGTGTAACAGTGAAAAATAGATCAATATTAACATATGTATGTGTGTGTGTATGTGAGTGG
>CM075978.1:53718574-53726993 GCA_038087875.1 Malacoraja senta | reverse complement strand
GCTCCAAATCGAGTGGAGTAGCCTTCCTGTTGGCCCCGTCTTTCCAGCCGGAGATCCTCAAAGTGCAGGACGTTGTACCAGGCCGTTTGCTGTATCTGGCCGTGCGCTTGGATGGCGTGCCATTACACTTCGTTAATGTGTACGCCCCCAAGATCGGCGCAATGCAGACGCGCTTAACAAGGGAAGTGACCACGTTGTTGAATACTATCGACCGTGGGGAGTGTGTTTTCCTTGGGGGAGATTTTAATTGTGCCCTCGAGACAAGAGATCGCTCTGGCGTTCAACGTGACCCGGGAGCAGTGAAGACTTTTAGGGAGATGGTGGACTCTTTTGAGCTGGTAGATGCTTGGCGGAATTTCCATCCTGACTCTAATGCCTTCTCGTACAGGTTTGAGGGTGGTGGTTCCCGTATTGATCATTTATACGTGTCCAAGGCCTATGTCTCCTGTGTTTCGGCGGCCTCCATGCAGCCGGCGCCATGCTCGGACCATTGCCTGGTGCGAGTGGACTTTATCCCAGCGCGCACACGGGCAGGGTCCGCGTACTGGCATTTTAATAGCCAGCTGTTGGAGGATTGCCGATTCCGGGATTCATTCAGGCAGTTCTGGGTGAAGTGGAGGGAGAGGCAGGGGCGTTTCCTTTCCCTAAGGCAGTGGTGGGACGTGGGGAAGGCCTACGTCTGTCAGTTTTGCCAGGACTATGCGAGGGGGTCGACCAAGGGGCGGGAATCCGAGATCGGACGGCTTGAGAGAGAGTTGCTCGACTCGGAGGCTCGTCTGGATCAGACTGGTGGGGCTTCGTGTGAGTGGGAGGAATACCAGGAGAAGAAGGGAGCACTGAGGGACTTGCAGCTTAGGAGGTCCCGGGGTGCGTATGTGAGGTCGCGAGTCCAGATGTTGCACGACCTGGACCGCGCCTCCCCCTTTTTCTTTTCTCTGGAGAAGGGGCGAGGAGCCCGCAGGCAGCTTGTAGAGTTGCTTGCGGATGATGGCTCCTCTGTCACAGATCCAGAGAGCATTGGTGCCTCAGTTCGGTCGTTCTACAGGACTCTGTTCTCGGCTGGCACATCGAGTGGGGAGGCGCAAGAAGTCCTGTGGGAGGGCTTACCCGCTGTGTGCAATGATGTGGCTGAACACCTGGATGATCCCCTAACTCTGGAGGAGTTGACTGTTGCCCTGCACCAGCTCAGGAGGGGCAAGTCTCCAGGGCTGGATGGGCTGACTGTGGAATACCTTAGAGCCTTCTGGGATGTCCTGGGGGGCGACTATATGAAGGTCCTGGGGGAGAGCCTGGCGACCGGGGAGATGCCTTTCTCTTGGCGCAGGGCAGTTGTTGTCCTGCTGCCCAAGAAGGGCGATCTTCGCCTTTTGAAGAACTGGCGCCCGGTCTCTCTCCTCAGCACGGACTATAAAGTCTTTGCACGGGCAATGGCTGTCCCAGGTGATCCACCCTGACCAGTCGTACACAGTCCCGGGCCGGTCCATCCAGGACAATATCCATCTGCTCCGGGACCTGATCCATCTGTCCCAGGGGGCTGGTCAGTCGGTCGCCTTTCTGTCCCTCGACCAGGAGAAGGCATTTGACAGGGTGGAGCACGACTACCTTCTTGGGACTCTGCAGGCGTTCGGATTTGGACCGCATTTTGTGGCCTGGGTCCGACTGTTATATACTGCTGCAGAATGCCTTGTTAAGGTCAACGGCTCCCATTCCCTTTGTTGGCCCCCATTCCCTTTGGAAGGGGGATTCGTCAGGGATGTCCCATGTCCGGCCAGCTGTATTCCATCTGTGTCGAGCCTTTCCTGTGCCTTCTCCGGAGGCGGTTGACAGGCCTGGCTTTACAGGGGCCGGGGATGGAGGTGGTTCTCTCGGCCTACGCCGATGATGTCCTTCTGATGTTCACCGACCCTGTTGACCTGCGGAGGATGCGTGAGTGCCAGCAGGTTTTCTCGGCTGCATCCTCCGCCAGGATCAACTGGGGGAAGTGTTCTGGTCTCTTGATGGGTGGGTGGCAGGTGGACTCCCTGCCGGAGGAGATGGCAGGTTTTGCGTGGAGTACCACGCACCTCCTCTATCTGGGGGTCTACCTGAGTCCCGCTGAGGAGGGGTGGCCGGCGAACTGGCAGGAGCTGGAGGCGAAAGTGGTCGCCCGGCTGGGACGTTGGTCAGGCCTACTTGGTGTGCTCTCTTACCGGGGCAGGGCTGTAGTTATAAACCAGCTGGTGGCCTCTCTGCTGTGGTACCGGATGGCCACTATGGTCCCATCCTCTTATTTTATAACCATGTTACAGAGGAGATTGGTCAACTTCTTCTGGGGGGAGAGGAACCACTGGGTCTCTGCTGGGGTTCTGAGTCTCCCGTTGGAGGAGGGTGGTCAGGCGCTGGTCTGTATTCGTACCCAGGTGGCGGCTCTCCGACTCAGGACCCTGCGGAGGTACGTCTACTCGGACTACCCTCCTAAATGGCACGTGCTGGCGACGTACTTTTTCCGTCAGGGGCGGTGCCTTCAGCAGGGCTCCCGGCTCCCGGTAGCGGGCATGAGTCGACGCGCTAGGCGGGAGTTGCCTGGCTTTTACCGTGAACTCCTGAAGGCCAGGAATTTGGTCACCTTCAGCCAGGACCCTGCTCCTCAGGGGGAGGGGGGTGTCGTGGCTGTGACGGTGGGTGTCAAGGAGAGGCGTGTACATGGAGCGATTCCGGACGAGCTTACCCCCGCTCAGTCGGAATTGTTCATAGGGCCCATGGCCCGGGACCCTCCCCGAGAGCCGGCCCCATGCAACATGAGCCGCCTTTCTGAGATGCCCAGTGTGCCATTCTGTGGCGCGGAGAGCCGCGTACTGTACAGGCTGCTCTTGCACACTCTCCACTTCCTCGCCCTCGTCTTCCATCCAGACACACCCTGGCGGTCCGTGTTACCACCTGACGAGGGGAGCGGTCCCCAGTGGAGGTCTCTCTACAAGGGAGTCCTCCCCCTTTACATCGGGGACCAGGGGTGGAGAGTTTTGCACAAAGCCGTGGCCTGTAATAGGTACTTGAGCCGGTTCACGGACTCTTCCCCTACTTGTCATTTCTGCGGTGAGGAAGAGACCGTGTTCCACGTGTATATAGAGTGCGAGAGGTTGCAGCCCCTGTTCGAGTATCTGAAAGGGCTGCTCCTCAAGTTTTGGCTACATTTTAGTCCAACGCTATTAATCTATGGGCACCCGGTACAGAGGGGGGAGGGTCGGGAGGGAGGAGGGGGTCTCCCTGTCGGTCTGCTCCTGGGCCTGGCCAAGATGGCCATTCGCGGGTCCAGGCAGCGGGCGGTCGATGGCCGCACAGCTGCCTTTTCCGGGGTTACGTCCGTGCCCGCGTGTCCCTAGAGAGGGAACACGCAGTGTCCACGGGGACTGTGGAGGCCTTCTGTGAACGCTGGTCACCGCAGGAGGTTGAATATATTATAGATAAAAATGTTAATATTTTAATTTGATAATTTTGTTTAAGTGTTTTTTAAATTGTGTGAGCTTTCTACCCTCCCTTGTAAATTGTACATTTGTTTAAAAATCTAATAAAAAACATTTACGGGGAAAAAAAAAAAAAAAAAAAAAAAAAAGAGCGGGGCCAAGACGATTGGAGATAGACACAAAATGCTGGAGTAACTCAGCGGGACCGGCAGCATCTCTGGAGAGAAGCAATGGGTGACGGTTCAGGTCGAGACCCTTCTTCAGACTGAAGAAGAGTCTCGACCCGAAACATCATCCATGCTGTCTCTCCAGAGATGCTGCCAGCCCCGCTGAGTTACTCCTGCATTTTGTGTCCATCTTCAAATGACGTTACGCGCTCCAGACGGCTGTGCGGACGCATGATGACGCGCCCGACCCTCGCGCATCAGTCACTACCGGCCTCTCGCCATAAATGACGGCCCAAGTGGGACAGGCCCTTTACCTGGTAAGCGTGGACGGAGGCCTTTACAGACGCAACCGTCAACATCTCCTTCCTGTGAAGGAACCACATCCTGCAGTTCCGTATCCAGAGGTCACACGTTTGATGTACCCTCCCACTGCCGGGCCGACTGCACCCTCGTGCCCAGTTGCTGCAGAACAACCACTGACCGTGCCCTCTGCGGCCTCTCCAGTGTTCGGCGCGTTGCTCGCCAGTTTCGCCGCCTCCACTCTGCCGTCCCCGGTTACTTCCCTGGTGACTTTCCCGGTGAAAGGAGGAGACACGGATTTATACCGCACGCCCGCTGGACAGGTCTGATGGCCACCCCTTAGATATGGAGTTTTTTGTAACCATCCACACGTCCCTGTATGCGTTATTAGCGTTTCGGATACCGTACTATTTAGCCATCACGTATTAATGTGTTTCTGCTTATTGGCCTGCAGTTTAGTTGTGCTTTATTTCATTTCTACAAGGAAAGATGTAGATTGGTTATTTCATACTAACCAATTGTAGTGCTCTATTAGTAGAAGCTACGCGGTTTATATTATCAGAATTCAGTTCATACAGTCAGTCTCAGTAGCTGTTATGCTTACCTTAACACTAGTGTACTGTGAGTAGACTTTAATAAATATGTTGTACCATTTTGTGCGAGTGACTGACCTTATTACAGAAACTAAACTAAAAACTAGTTTTAAGTTGCTTTCTTGACATATGTAGTCTTCTCATTTTCCTAGTTTTGACAAAGGGTCTTCAACCAGAAACATAAACTCTGTTTCTCTCCCCACAGACACTATCTGACCTGCTGAGTGTTAACAGCATTTTTTATTTTTATTCCAAACTACTTCTTTTGCTGCAAGAATATTCTGAGTACAGGCCCACCATCGATTTACCGGTAACCGGTGATCCAGCTCCTCCTTTAATCCAGACAAAATTACGAGAGCGCGTTTGAAGTCCCCCTGAAAATGTGGCGCTAATTGGCCTGTCCCACTTAGGCGACTTTTTAGGCGACTGCAGGAGACTATGCAGTCGCCACATGGTCGCCACATGTTCGCGGGTGGTTGCCGGGAGTCGCCTTCATGGTCGTGAGGAGTTCCCGCATTCTGGGAACTAGTGGCGGTCTCATTATGGTCGCCGTGAAGTTTTCAACATGTTGAAATATTAGCGGCGACCAGAATGAAGCCGCCATGGAGGGCAGCGAGAATTCTCGTGCCGTAGGTGGGTCGCTAGGAAGTCCTAGTGGGTTGCCAGGCTTTCTGCTTTCCCAATCTGCTTTCCCAATCTGCTCCCCAGGTCCCTGTTTCCTGCAATCTCTCCACACTCGTCGGTGCCCAGTTCTCCATCTGCCTTTGTTGCCACATGGGTGCTCCAGTTCACACCCTTCCAGACTATTCACGGGATCCTGACTCCAGGCTCTCTTCCCATTCAATGAGGCTCTATTCCCACGCTCTGTTCCCATGCACTGGGACCAGATTCCCATGCTCTCTTTCCACACACTGGGACCCTGTGCCCACATTCTCTTCCCACACATTGGGACCCTGTTTCCACGCTCTCGGCCATCACACTGGGACCCGATTTCCATACTCTCTTCCCATGCAATGGGTTCCCAGTTTGGAAGCTCCCTTCCCACAGAAGTTTGAAAGTACACACTGCCAGAGTCAGGAACTGCTTCCTACCCTCTGTTATCAGACTTTGAAATGGTCCTTCCATAAGTTAGGATACAATCCGATTCCCTTCTACATCATTGCAGAGATTGGACTTTGTCTCTAGAACTATTGCAATATAGTGTGTAGGAAGGAACTGCAGATGCTGGTTTAAACCGAAGGTAGACACAAAATGCTGGAGTAACTCAGCGGGTCAGGCAGCATCTCTGGAGAAAAGGAATGGGAGATGTTTCGGGTTGAGCCGCGTCTCAGACTGAAGAAGGGTCTCGACCCAAAACATCTCCCGTTCATTCTCTCCAGAGATGCTGCCTGTACCGCTGAGTTACTCCAGCATTTTGCATCTATTGCAGTATAATGTTGAGAACTCTGATCTGCATTTTGTATCTTTTCCTTCCCTCTACCTATTGGTACTTGAGTTTGGCTTGAGCACACAGTTCTATAATGCATAGAATTATCTGATTTGGTGAGATAGCATGCAAACAAAACCTATTCACTGTACCTCGATACACATGACAATAATTAAGCATTCGACAAAGGAGGATTCATTAGTGGATCTAGTCATTGGGAACAATCTAGAGGAGATAAGAAGTGTAAAAGCACGGGATTATCTCGCCAATAGTACATATATTATCCTATTGTAATATTACCTAATATTATAATAATATTATTATTCAATCGTGAATAACGGTTGAATATAATAATAGAAGGCAAAAGCATACTTGCGGCAGCACAGTGGTGCAGCAGTAGAGTTGCTGCCTTACAGTGAATGCAGCGCCAGAGACCTGGGTTCAATCCTGACTACGGGTGCTGTCTGTACGGAGTTTGTACGTTCTCCCCGTGACCTGTGTGGGTTTTCTCCGAGATCTTCGGTTTCCTCCCACATTCCAAAAACGTACAGGTATGTAGGTTAATTGGCTTGGTAAATGTGAAAATTGTCCCTAGTGGGTATAGGATTGTGTGCGGATCGCTGGTCGGCGTGGACCCGGTGGGCCGAAAGGGCCTGTTTCCGCGCTGTATCTCTAAACTAAACTAAACATAATAAAATCCATGTTGACAATTGAGGGAAAGTTGATTTTGAATGGTGTAAATTGAACGTGGTGAGATAAAATGAGTCATTTCATACAGGAAAAACATATTCCATGGAAAGGAATACATTGCAGACAATGAAAGGTATACATTAAATAACTGGATGGCAGGGCAGATTGTGAAAAGATAAAATATTATACTAGGAGAGAAGTCAATAAAACAAAACAATTAAGAAGCTGATCAGGAATTGTGAATTTAAACTCTTAATGGGCCTGTCCCACTTAGGCGACTGCTGGAGACTCTGCGGTCGCTACATGGTCGGCGGGTGATTGCCGGATCGTCGCCTTCGTGAAGAGTTCCCCATTCTGGGTACTAGTCGCGGCCTCATCATGGTCGCCGTGAATTATTCAACATGTTGAAAAATTAGCGGCGCCCACAATGAAACCGCCATGGAGAGGAGCGAGAATGTCTCGTGCCGTAGGTGGGTCGCCAGGACGCCCTAGTGGGTTGCCAGGAGGTCGAGGTTCTCGTAGGTTGTAGCCGGTGCTGACCGGTGAATTTCATTGACTCACAGGAAAAAAAACGTAAGCAGTAGTTTTCAGAACCAAGGATAACCAACCAGTAATGTTAATGTCCGCCGAGCTTCACAGCCGTGTATCTCTGACTTCTTAAAAGTTGTCTCCACTCCTTCTCCCCCCACTCCCCCCTTCCCCCCCCTGTTTTAAAGGACTTACCGTACACTGTGCTTTATCCATCTTAATTACAGCGCCAACCTTCCTGTTCATCGTGGTGTGTGTCTGTATCACATTGGCTTTGCACCGTGTGAATTTCACTCAGTCAGTGCTCCCCCGCTTGCCCTGTCCCCCACTTGCATAATAGGCTGGTGAAGGTGTGTGTGTGTGTGTGTGTGTGTGTGTGTGTGTGTGTGTGTGTGTGTGTGTGTGTGTGTGTGTGTGTTGTGTGTGTGTGTGTGTGTGTGTGTGTGTGTGTGTGTGTGTGTGTGTGTGTGTGTGTGTGTGTGTGTGTGTGTGTGTGTGTGTGTGTGTGTGTGTGTGTGTGTGTGTGTGTGTGTGTGTGTGTGTGTGTGTGTGTGTGTGTGTGTGTGTGTGTGTGTGTGTGTGTGTGTGTGTGTGTGTGTGTGTGTGTGTGTGTGTGTGTGTGTGTGTGTGTGTGTGTGTGTGTGTGTGTGTGTGTGTGTGTGTGTGTGTGTGTGTGGTGTGTGTGTGTGTGTGTGTGTGTGTGTGTGTGTGTGTGTGTGTGTGTGTGTGTGTGTGTGTGTGTGTGTGTGTGTGTGTGTGTGTGTGTGTGTGTGTGTGTGTGTGTGTGTGTGTGTGTGTGTGTGTGTGTGTGTGTGTGTGTGTGTGTGTGTGTGTGTGTGTGTGTGTGTGTGTGTGTGTGTGTGTGTGTGTGTGTGTGTGTGTGTGTGTGTGTGTGTGTGTGTGTGTGTGTGTGTGTGTGTGTGTGTGTGTGTGTGTGTGTGTGTGTGTGTGTGTGTGTGTGTGTGTGTGTGTGTGTGTGTGTGTGTGTGTGTGTGTGTGTGTGTGTGTGTGTGTGTGTGTGTGTGTGTGTGTGTGTGTGTGTGTGTGTGTGTGTGTGTGTGTGTGTGTGTGTGTGTGTGTGTGTGTGTGTGTGGTGTGTGTGTGTGTGTGTGTGTGTGTGTGTGTGTGTGTGTGTGTGTGTGTGTGTGTGTGTGTGTGTGTGTGTGTGTGTGTGTGTGTGTGTGTGTGTGTGTGTGTGTGTGTGTGTGTGTGTGTGTGTGTGTGTGTGTGTGTGTGTGTGTGTGTGTGTGTGTGTGTGTGTGTGTGTGTGTGTGT
>CM075978.1:53693574-53713574 GCA_038087875.1 Malacoraja senta | reverse complement strand
ACATCAGGCCAATTAACCTACATACCTGTACGTCTTTGGTGTCATAGTCATAGAGTGATACAGTGTGGAAACAGACCCTTCTGCCCAACTCGCCCACACTGGCCAACATGTCCCAGCTACACTAGTCCCACCTGCCTGCGCTTGGTCCAAATCCCTCCGAACCTGTCCTATCCTGTCTAATTTTTTCTTAAATGATGGAATAGTCCCAGCCTCAACTACCTCCTCTGGCAGTTTGTTCCATACACCCACCATCCTTTGTGTGAAAACGTTACCCCTCGGATTCCTATTAAATCTTTTCCCCTTCACCTTAAACCTGTGTCCTCTGCTCCTCCATTCACCTACTCTGGGCTAGAGACTCTGTGCATCTACCTGATCTATTCCTCTCATGATCTTATACACCTCTATAAGATCTCCCCTCATCCTCCTGCGCTCCAAGGAATAGAGTCCCAGCCTTCTCAACCTCTCCCTATAGCTCACACCCTCTAGTCCTGGCAACATCCTCGTAAATCTTTTCTGAACCCTTTCAAGCTTAACAATATCTTTCTTATAACATGGAGCCCAGAACTAAACACAATATTCTAAATGCGAAAGTCTAATAGAACTGCATCATGACCTCCCAACTTCTATGCTCAATACTCTGACTGATAAAGGCCAATGTGCCAAAAGCCTTTTTGACCACCTTATCTACCTGTGACACAACCTTCAAGGCACCATGCACCTGTACTCCTAGATCCTGCTGCTCTACAACACTACCCAGAGGCTTACCATTTGCTGTGTAGATCCTGCCCGTGTTCGACGTCCCAAAATTCAACACCTCACACTTTTCTGTATTAAATTCCATCAACCATTCCTCCGCCCACCTGGCCAATTGATCCAGATCCTGCTGCAATCTATCACAACCATCTTCACTATCTGCAAAACCACTAAGTGTGGGAGGAAACCGAAGATCTCGGAGAAAACCCAGGCAGGTCACGGGGAGAACGTACAAACTCTATACAGACAGCACCCGTAGTCAGGATCTAATCTGGGTCTCTGGCGCTGCAAGGTAGCAACTCTACCGCTGTACCACAGTGCCACCCTGAGGAGATAAGGAATGCTTCCCCAGTGCAGCAAGGGTGATGACATGGAACATGGGCTCCAGTACATAACCTTCTGATTCTGATAGCACACACAAATAGATAGGGAGATTGGGACATCGTATGGTATGCTTGCCTTCATCGGTCGGGGCATTGAGTACGTCATATTGCAGCTTTATGGGACTTTCATTATCTGCATTTGGAGTATTGTATGTAGTTCTGTTCACTCCATTACAGGAAGGATGTGGAAGCTTTGAAGAGGGTGCAGAAGAGGGACCCTAGAATGCTCTACAGATACACGAGAGTTTGCAGAGAAGGTGTATGTTACAAACTGCAGGTTATATGACATACACTTAATAAGCTTGGAAGAAGAGAAGCCTTCACTTTGTTTAGTTTATTGTTACGTGTACCGAGGTACAGCAAAAAGCTTTATTTGTTGTGAGCTAACCAGCCGGCAGAAAGACAATCCATGATCTTTATGTTAAACTGTGTTAAGTGTGGGTCTTGGTTTTTTTTTGTAATGTGTTAAAAAACTGTAGTAATGATATTTCGTTCAAGCCTAGGCTTGAATGACAATAAATAGCATTCAATTCAATTCAATTCTGGATTTCAACGATGTTGGTCAGCAGAAAGAACAAGACAACGCCATCATTAGTAGGGAGAGTGAACATGTCCACTAACTGAGCTCGGGCTGACCTGAACCTGTCCAACCCCCTAAAGTTAACACTGAGAGAGTACCACGTTCCCCCATTTCCACCATGTTGTGTGTGTTATTCTCACCGAGCCCAGTCTATCACAGGCTCGTCGCCTCCCTCCATTCTGTCCTTCTCACGGTGCGTTGCATCAGGAAGGCTGGAAGTATCATGAAGGACGCCTGCCATCTAATGATAGGCATTTCCTATTCTTTCTCCTGCCTTCTACCTTCTGCCTTCTGCCTCTCTTCTGTCCTCTGGGACAAGATACAGGAACGTCTGGCTGTCTTAAGAAAACTTCTGAAGACATCCAAACGGAAAAAAATAGTGCTGGAGCAACTCAACAGGTCAGACAGCATCTCCAGAGAAAAAGGATGGGTGACGTTTCAGGTCGGGACCCTTCTTCAGACTGAAAGATCCCAACCCGCAATCCTACCCATCCTTTTGGCCGGAGACGCTGCCTGACCCGCTGAGTTGCTGCAGCACTTTGTGTCGATCTTCGGTATAAACCAGCATCTGCATTTCTTTGTTGCTGCTACTCGTAAAAACAGCTTCTACACCACTGCTACCCAGACTCTTGAATCAATCGCCTCTTTCACACCCACTTTGTTAACATGCTGTGATGTATTTTTACTCTTAACACTAACTTATAGATACTTCCATTATTGTACTTTAGTATTTTTTTGCACTACTTCAGATGCATTACAATCTTTACACCAATCTGCCACTTTGCATTCATTGTTGTATTAATTATTGTATTTATCATTATTGGATACTGTTTACTCTGTGACCTTCATCTGTAAAATAATTTCATTTGGACCCTAGTGTATATGACCTGCATCTGAACTGACCTTTACCACCTCCTCTGGCAGCTTGTTCCAGATGAGCACCACATTCTGCATGAAAAACAAGGTCCGCTTCTCCAAAGGGGTCCTTGAGGGGTATCTTTTTAACGGCTGAATTGGTGTATTCTAGAATGCTAAGTATTTCAAAGGTTGTTGAAGAGCCGTCAATTGTAACTCAAAAGGAAATTGGATATATACTTAAGAGAAACATTTAAGGGGAATGGTCAGGGAGGGGATGTAATCGAAAAGATGCTTCAATCACTGGCATTGGCACATTGGGTGGACTGATATCCAGTGCCATAGAGTCATACATACAGAATGGAAACAGGCCCTTCGGCCCATCCTGCCCATACCGACCAACTTGTCTTGTCTACATTAGTCCAACTACATGCAGATCCCTACAAAGTTGTCCTATCTATGTACCTGTCTAATTGTTTCTTAAACATTGCAATTGTCCCAGCCTCAACTACCTCCTCTGGCATCTCGTACCATACACCCACCACCCTTTGTGTGAAAATATAACGCTTTATGCTGCAGGATTGCCTGGGGAAGAAGTCAGCCCCCCTTCTCCAAAGCACCAGGGCAATCTCGCTCTAATGCACTCCTTAGGTGGTGAATCGTATCTGTAACATTTCCAAGCTATTTTCAATTGAAGGCTTAAATTGAAATATTTCAGCTACAGTACATATGCTGTTCTTAGATTGGTAGAATGTTCCCAATCATTCCCGAAATTTCAATTGTGCTTCCAAGCTTCCGAAACCAATGTAACATTTTGACAACTGTCAGCGAGATTGCCTGACTTGATGCACGTGAAGGAAGGAACTGCAGATGCTGGTTAATACCAAAGTTAGACAAAATGCTGGAGTAACTCAGCGGGTCAGGCAGCATCTCTGGAGAAAAGGAAGAGGTTTTTGGGTCAGAACTCTTCTTCAGAGTCTAAAGTCTGACTCAGTCTAGAGTCCGAAGAAGGGTCCCGACCCGAAACATCACCTATTCCTTCTCTCCAGAGATGCTGCCTGACCCGCTGAGTTTCTCCAGCATTTTGTGCCTGCCTTGATGCATGCCGATTGCAAACATTTCAGCTTAAGATGAAAAATAGACAATAGACAATAGACAGACAATAGGTGCAGGAGTAGGCCATTCGGCCCTTCAAGCCAGCGCCACGATTCAATGTGATCATGGCTGATCATCCACATTCAGTACCCCGTTCCTGCCTTCTCACCATATCCCCTGACTGCTATCTTTAAGAGCTCTATCTAACTCTCTCTTGAAAGTATACAGAGAATTGACCTCCACTTGGAAGAGAATTCTACAGATTCACAACTCTTTGTGTGGAAAGGTTTTTCCTCATCTCCGTTCTAAATGGTCTATCGCTTATTCTTAAACTGTGACCCCTGGTTCTGGATTCCCCCAACATTGGTAACATGTTTCCTGCCTCTAGAGTGTCCAATCCCTTAATAATCTTATATGTTTCAATAAGATCCCCTCTCATCCTTCAAAACTCCAGAGTATACAAGCCCAGCCGCTCCATTCTCTTAGCATATGACAGTCCTGCTATCCCGGGAATTAACCTTGTAAACCTACGCTGCACTCCCTCAATAGCAAGAATGTCCTTCCTCAAATTAGGGGACCAAAACTGCACACAATACTCTAGGTGTGGTCTCACTAGGGCCCTATACAACTGCAGAAGGACCTCTTTGCTCCTATACTCAACTCCTCATGTTACAAAGGCCAACATGCCATTCGCTTTCTTCACTGCCTGCTGTACCTGCATGCTTACTTTCATTGATTGATGAACAAGGACCCCCAGATCCCACTGTACTTCCCCTTTTCCCAACTTGACATCATTTAGATAGTAGTCTGCCTTCCTGTTTTTGCTACCAAAGAGGATAACCTCACATTTATCCACATTAAGCTGCATCTGCCATGCATCTGCCCACTCACCCAACCTGTCCAAGTCACCCTGCATTCTCATAGCATCCTCCTCACAGTTCACACTGCCACCCAGCTTTGTGTCATCTGCAAATTTGCTAATGTTACTTTGAATCCCTTCATCTAATTCATTGATGTATATTGTACATAGCTGCGGTCCTTGCGGTACCCCACTAGTCACTGCCTGCCATTCTGAAAGACTTAGACTTAGACTTAGATTCCTTTATTGTCATTCAGACCTTTCGGTCTGAACGAAATTTCGTTGCCTGCAGTCATACATATAATAAATAACAAAACACACAATAAACACAAATTAACATCCACCACAGTGAGTTCACCAGGCACCTCCTCACTGTGATGGAGGCAAAAGTCTTAAAGTCTCTGTCTCTTCCCACTTTGTTCTCCCTCTGCGCTGAGGCGATCCAGGCTTCTGACGTTGTGACCCCGCCGGGTGATGGTAAGTCAGTCCCGCGGCTGAATCCGTGCTCCGTCCACGACGGGCCGGTTCAAACTCCGCGGCCCGGGGTGGCCGAAGCTGCCGCCCTCCAGTCCAGCGGACGCAGCTGTAGTTGCGGGAGCCCCAGAAAAACAGGTCACCCACCTGTGACCTGCGAGCTCCCGACAATGTCGTCCACCGGGCCCGCGGCCGAGCCTCCGGACTCAGGTCGCCACCAGCGTCCTCGGTCGCCACCGCCGGAATGCCACCGCAACCCCGAAGCCGGCCAGCCCCGCGCTGGTAAGTCCTGGCTCTGCCTCCGGAGCCTCGAGGTCGGTCGGTCGCAGTTGGAGTTGGAGGCCGGCAGCTCCGCCATTTTGGCCTCAGCGCAGACGGAGGCAGAGAAGGGGGATACGACAAGAAAAAGTCGCATTCCCCCGAAGGAAGAGACAAAAATCATGTTTCACCCCCCCCCCCCTCCCCACCCCACACTTACACAACCCAATAAACTAAAATTTAACTAAAACAGGACAAAAGAAAACAACAACAAAAGTCAAAACAGACGGACTGCAGGCGAGCCGCAGCCGTGCAACAGCGCCGCCACTTCCGGATCCATTAAGGGACCCATTAATACCTACTCTTTCTTTCCTGTCTGCCAACCAATTTTCTATCCATGTCAGCACTCTACCCCCAATACCATGTGCCCTAATTTTGCCCACTAATCTCCTATGTGGGACCTTATCAAATGCTTTCTGAAAGTCCAGGTACACTACATCCACTGGCTCTCCCTTGTCCATTTTCCTAGTTACATCCTCAAAAAATTCCAGAAGATTAGTCAAGCATGATTTCCCCTTCGTAAATCCATGCTGACTCGGACCGATCCTGTTACTGCTATCCAAATGTGCCGCTATTTCATCTTTTATAATTGACTCCAGCATCTTCCCCACCACTGACATCAGGCTAACTTGCCTATAATTCCCTGTTTTCTCTCTTCCGCCTTTCTGAAAAAGTGGGATAACATTAGCTACCCTCCAATCCACAGGAACTGATCCTGAATCTATAGAACATTGGAAAATTATCACCAATGCGTTCACGATTTCTAGAGCCACTTCCTTAAGTACACTGGTATGCAGACCATCAGGCCCTGGGGATTTATCAGCCTTCAGTCCCATCAGCCTACCCAACACAATTTCCTGCCTAATGTGGATTTCCTTCAGTTCCTCCGTCACCCCAGATCCTCTGGCCACTAGTATATCAGGAAGATTGTTTGTGTCCTCCTTAGTGAAAACAGATCCAAAGTACCTGTTCATCTGCCATTTCCTTGTTCCCCATAATAAAGTCACCTTTTTCAGTCTTCAAGGGTCTAACTTTGGTCTTAACTATTTTTTTCCTCTTCACATACCTAAAGAAGCTTTTACTATCCTCCTTTATATTCTTGACTAGCTTACCTTCGTACCTCATATTTTCTCCCCGTATTGCCTTTTTAATTATCTTTTGTTGCTATTTAAACGTTACCCAATCCTCTTGCTTCCCACTCATCTTTGCTACGTTGCACTTCTTCTCTCTTATTTTTATATTGTCCCTGACGTCCCTTGTCAACCACGGTCGCCCCTAACTCCCCTTGGAATCTTTCTTCCTCTTTGGAATGAACTGATCCTGCACCTTCTGTATTATTCCCAGAAATACCTGCCATTGTTGTTCCGCTGTCAACCCTGCTAGGGTATCTTTCCAGTCAACTTTGGTCAGCTCCTCCCTCATGGCCGCATAGTCCCTTTATTCAACTGTAACACTGACACCTCCGATTTACCCTTCTCCCTCTCCAATTGTAGATTAAACCTGACCATATTATGATCACTGCCTCCTAATGGCTCCTTAACCTCAAGTTCCTTTATCAAATCCGGTTCATTACACAACACTAAATCCAGAATTGCCTTCTCCCTGGTAGGCTCCAATACAAGCTGCTCTAAAAATCCATCATGGAGGCACTCCACAAAGTCCCTTTCTTGGGGGCCAGTCCCAATCTGATTTTCCCAGTCTACCTGCATGTTGAAATCTCCCATAACAACCGTGGCAGTACCTTTACTACATGCCAATTTTAACTCCTGATTCAACGCGCCCTATATCCAGACTACTAGGGGCCTGTAGATAAGTCCCATTAGGGTATTTTTACCTTTACAATTCCTTAGTTCTATCCATACTGACTCCACATCTCCTGTTTCAATATCACCCCTTGCAAGGGACTGAATTTCATTCCTCACCAACAGAGCTACCCCCCACCTGCCCACCTGTCTATCTTTTCGATAGGAGGTATACCCTTGAATATTCAGTTCCCAGCCCTGGCCCTCTTGCAGCCATGTCTCAGTAATTCCCACAACATCATACTTGCCAGTTTCTAACTGGGCCTCAAGCTCGTTCACTTTATTTCTTATACTTCGCGCAATCATATACAACACTTTGACCTCCGTATTCACCTCCCATCTCGCACTGCTTGCAATTGGCCCTGACCTTACTCTCTTATCCCTTCTCGAACTTTCCTTTACATTAATTCGAGAATCTTTTGTAATTTTTCCTGTAGTCACTTCCCCTTCAACTCCATCTTTATACTCCCAACTTGTCAATCCATCCCCCCCACTATTTAGTTTAAACCCACACGTGTAGCCCTAGCAAACCTGCCTGCCAGAACGTCGGTCCCCTTCCAGTTAAGGTGTAACCCGTCCCTTTTGTACAGGTCACCCCTACCCCAGAAGAGATCCCAGTGGT
This sequence comes from Malacoraja senta, assembly GCA_038087875.1. Classification (NCBI taxonomy): domain Eukaryota; kingdom Metazoa; phylum Chordata; class Chondrichthyes; order Rajiformes; family Rajidae; genus Malacoraja; species Malacoraja senta. The sequence goes on along the minus strand of CM075978.1, from coordinate 53,705,833 downwards.
CTATAAATCTAAATCCTTGCTCCCTGCACCAGCCCCTCAGCCACACATTCAGATCCCCTATCTCCCTGTTCCTGTCCTCACTAGCACGAGGTTAAAATAAAAGTTTAACGCTGCAATTGCTTTCACAATAAACTCTCTTTTAAAGGGCTGGCATCAACGTCACTGGTGCAAAGGCAATCAGTAAACATTGCGCTGATGTTATCAAAGAAGACGTACAGATGTCTGAGGCAAAGAACATCTGGAAGGTCAGGAAGTGATGGTGGATGGATACAAAAAGCGATCAAGCACCCAAATTAAGTGATGGCCTTTAACTCAGGATAAATAAGGACGTGTTATACCACACTTAAAACAAATCCCCATCTGCACTATGCTGCTCAGTTCAGGGCACATCACTCAGCAAGGGTATATGAAAGTTGGAGAAGTGTAACAAAGTTTTATTAGAATGATTCAGACTTTAAGGGCTTAAATTGTAGCATATAACTTGTAAATTTTCAGTGTGTAGGAAGGAACTGCGGATGCTGGTTTACACCAAAGTTAGACACAAAATGCTGGAGTAACTCAACGGGACAGGCAGCATCTCTGTATAGAAGGACTGGGTGACGTTTCGGATCATAAGGTCATTAGATCATAAGTAATTGGCTTCTGTAAAATTGTACATTGTCCCTTGTGTGTCGGACAGTGCTGGTGTATGGGACTCGGTGGGTCATAGCCTGTTCCCCCAATGTATCTCTGAAGTCTAAAGTCTAAAGATTATTTTGATGCAGTGAGACACATGGCAAAATAGGAAGACCTCCATCTTTAAATAAGAAGCAGGATCAGTTTTTTGCCAAAAGGGTAAGAGCTCTGCTTGTCAAAATAAATCCATGGATGACTTTCAAGTCAAGAGACAACATAAAACTAAAGACAAATAAATGGGCACAATTTTGTATGGATTTCAGTATCTGGGGGTGATACAAAGAGCAGCCAAAAGTGGCAAAGAGCTATTAAGACAAGAAATAAGTAAGGAACCTGCAAGGAATGTCAAAGTCGACTAAATCCTTTTTTGCTAAGTTATAATTATATTATAACTTAGTAAATAATTAAAGGGAGAATGATTGCAGAACTGCATAAAGGCAGGGAGTGAGAATAAATAGATCAAATTCAGGATGACACGTGAAGTGGAAGTTCTCCTTCCTTCTTCCTTCCTTGGTTAGGGAAAGAAAGGCAATAAAATCAATGTTCAAGATACTAACAGTGAAACTATAAATTAACATACATTGAACAATAAATCTACATTAATATTTGCAGTGAAGGAAGGGGAAAGAATCCTGAAACTAATATTGAATCAGAGACTAGCCAAAATAAATGTCAGGAAAATAACAGCAATGTAGAAAAGGTGCATCAAACTTTGGCACCAAATAGTTTCATTCCTTAGGGTTTTGAAGTAACTTGTTGAAATATTTCAGATATCTTTGCTCTAAATGTGTAGGAAAGAACTGCAGATGCTGCTTTAAATAGAAGATAGACACAAAATGCTGCAGTAACTCAACGGGACAGGCAGCATCTCTGGAGAGAAGGAATGGGTGACGTTTCGGGTCGAGACCCTTCTGATGTCTGGGGAGTGGGCGGGACAGAGATAAAATGTAAGACTGGTCGGAGAACTGGGAAGGGGGAGGGGATGGAGAGAGAGGGAAAGCAAGGGCTACTTGAAGTTAGAGGTCAATGTTCATACCGCTGGGGTGTAAGCTATCCAAGCGAAATATGAGGTGTTGTTCCTCCAATTTGCGCTAGGCCTCACTCTGACAATGGAAGAGGCCCAGGACAAAAAGGTCAGTGTGGGAATGGGAGGGGGAGTTAAAGTGTTTAGCAACCGGGAGATCAGGTAGGTTTAGGCGGACTGAGCGGAGGTGTTCAGTGAAACGATCGCCGAGCCTTCGCATGGTCTCGCCGATATACAGGAGTCCATACCTGGAAACAGCGGATACAGTAGCTGTAACTTTCTTACAAAGTTTTCTTAGCTTTGTGGCTGCTCCACTGGGTTTGAACACTCTGCACGGCTCCACGTTATTTGAGAAAGTTAGAAGGGGTAAAAAGGCCTGGGGCTCAATTGGCCCAACATCTGCTGTTAGCAAATTATGCCAACCTACAGTTAATGACAGAATGAATGAACACCTCCAGAATCTGAATTTGATCAGACAATGTCAGCAACCATGTAACACAGCACATGTGAATGCCTACGGATGATATTTATATGAACTCCCACAAGGCATCGAAACATGTCCCTCACAAGCAATCTTTAAACTAAAGTTGAAGCTTAGAATTGAATGAAAAATATAGACCTGAATAGGAGATTGAATGAAGGACAGAGAGAGAGAGAAAGGATAAAAGGAAAATATTCAATTGGCAAAATGAATGGTAGGATTGAGTGCAAGTCTAAGGATCCATGAAGGTGGTAGATAGGTTAATAAACAACGCACATGGGATTCTTGCCTTAACCATAAGAGCACAGACGTAATGGTACAACTTTATAAAACACTGATTAGGAAACAGTTGGAGAACTGTGTGCAGTTGTGGTCACCATATTATAGGAAGGATGTGAGGTGCAGAGAAGATTCACCAGCATATTACCTGGGATGGAAAGTCTCAGTTAAGAAGTTTTTCTGGAGCAGAGGAAAGGCTGAGGGAGGGATCTAATAGCGGTGTACAAAATCTTGAGGAGCATAGATAGGACAGATAGAAGGAAACCCTTCCCCAGAACCGTTCAGTCACAGAGGAGGCCTTCTCCTAAAGACAGATCTGGAGCCTTCTCTTCTTCCTGGAATTGAGATGTTTTCAATGCTAGAAACATTTGACAGGCAGGATTCAAGAAACTATTGTGGCAAGGAATGGAATCAAGAAACATTGACACAGCATTAATCTAGAAATTAACTGAAGCTCTCGAGACTAAATTGGATAAAGTATAAAATGCTGTGGAAATAGAGCATGACTATCTATTGCTATATATAGATTCAACACCCCATTGCTGCATATAGATTCAACACCCCTTTGCTATATATAAATTCAACACCCCATTGCTGTATATAGATTCAACACCCCATTCCTGTATATAGATTCAACACCCCTTTGCTATATATAAATTCAACACCCAATTGCTGTATATAGATTCAACACCCAATTGCTGTATATAGATTCATCACCCCATTGCTGTATATAGATTCAACACCCAATTGCTGTATATACGAGCTTCCTGTGTGCAATGACCACACTTTAAAACATACTTTGTTGGCTGTGGGAGAACCTCAGTTTTTGAAATTCCTTTTAAAAAATGCGAGTCCTTCATTTCTTGGAGCTCCAGTAAATAAAGCTCAATGTAAGCAGAGCCGGGCTGATGGGAAGCAATGATCACCAGCCAGTGAGTTACGGTTGGATGAAAATTAAATTATCGTGGTTTCGCATTAAAGATTAAATTGCACGCTGTAAACATTTATTAAAGTGTTTGCTTCCTGGTCCGCATAATTGTCATACCAATGATTTTTTCGATATTATAAGATGATAAAATGATTGATTAACTGTGTAGGATATTTTGGGGGGAAAAAATATTGCCGACCAACTTCCTGTCCTCTCATTCTGCGGTGAGTGATGGATAATCTCTGGTAAATCTTTCCTACCTCTGTTTCACTGGTTCCAGGGCTATTTTATTCTTGCAGTGGTTCTCTCTACTCACTCATCATTTGGAGCAAGTGGCAGGACGTGCCAGGAAATAAATTCCTATTACTTACAGCACTCTGCTTTATACACGGGGAGAGGGAATTGTTCCAGTTGTAATGTTGAAAGATTTGTTCACTCCCAATACTCTGTAAAGGAGGTTTACTTACCGCTGAAATCTGCTACAACCTGCCCCGATCGATTCCCCCCAGCTATGAAGGAATATGCTCTCTGATCAGAAGCATTCTCTGGTCCTAGCCTCATAGTCATAGAGCCACACAGCATGGAAACAGGCCCTTCACCCAACTCGTCAATGCTAACCAAGATGCCCCATCTAAGCTGGTGCCATTTGGCTGCCGTTGGCCCATTTCTTAGTTTAGTTTATAGATACAGCGCGGAAACAGGCCCTTCGGCCCACCGAGTCCGCACCGACCAGCGATCCCCACACATTAACACTATCCTACACACACTAGGGACAATTCACACTTATACCAAGCCAATTAACCTATATACCTGTACGTCTTTGGAGTGTGGGAGGGAACCGAAGATCTCGGCGAAAACCCACGCGGTCACGGGGAGAACGCACAAACTCTGTACAGACAACATCCGCAGTTGGGATCGAACCAGGTCACCATGTCACCCATTTCTCGCTAAATCTTTCCCTATCCACTTTATCGTCCCAATGTCTTTTCAATACTTTTTATTGTAGCTGCCTCAGCTATCTCCTCTGGCAGCTTGTTCCGTTTACCTATCACCCTCTGTGTGGAAAAAGTTACCCTGCAATGACAATGACAATGATACTTTATGGTCACATGTACATAGGTACATTGAAATTCTCTGTTTTGTATACTATACAGAAAGTATGCAAGGAATCACCACGTATAGCAGTGGTTCTTAGCCTGTTTGGCTCCAGTACGGGCATACACGAACAACAAACTGTATGTGGTATGTATCTTTGTTAGGTATCTAAACATGGGCTCAACAAGTTGATATGTTATTGGTGTCCCCTTCATGACCCCCGGCAAAGCCGCAAGCAACCCCCATAGGGGGTCATGACCCCCAGGTTAAGAACCACTGACATATAGGGTACAAATGTATTCAAATGTATACAAGTTTGTAACCAAGTTACAAATGTATTCAATCTTGTCCCAATGGTCCCTCTTCGTTCTCAATGGCTCCCCCCATGTTGGGTCCCTTTTTGTTCTTGGTGGCACATCCTTGGCTGACATCCAGCACCCACACAATCCCGTCCAACCTCCAGCACTCATGCGGGAATGTCCTCCACCGCCCACCGCCACTTGGACAGCCGGGAGCTTCCTACTGTTAAAGAAAACTTTAATAATTCAACACAAAGATTGGGCAATATAATCAAGACTTTGTTTAAGAGCACCAAATACAGTGATCACTGGGAGCAATCTAGGAGATCGCTCAACAAACAAAGATTCCTCTACTTATATACTGAATTTTCCTTTGATGTTTTGATTATTGCAGAAGGCACTTTAGAACTTTTCCCTTCTTCCCACTGGTCTTATAGCAAATATACATCATGCAACACTGAAAGGCACAGCAGAATAAACACAGCCCAATTCCGCCCCGTTACAGATAAGCAAATGCCATGTAAACCATTCGAACTTATTTGTTGTTTTACGGTTGCCATTTGTCCTTTGACAACAGAGAACAGAATCTGACTAAACTAGACTGCAGTGAATGTCAGCTACGCATGCTCAGTTTCAACCTTCCTTAAAGCACAGAATTATTGTAACACAGGAAGAGGACTTTAAACATTTTTAAGCACTCTACCTGTCCCTATCCCTTGTCTTCTTGAAGCTTTGCAATTTATCTTTGACATTACCGCCCCACTGCGACGCTCACGTTCCTATTAAATCTTTTGCCCCTCAGCTCAAGCCCTTGTCCTCTGGTTCTTGATCCCCCTACTCTGGAGAAGAGACTGTGTGCATTCGCACTACCTATTCCCCTGATCTTATGCGCCTCTATTAGATCACCCCTCAGCCTCCTGTGCTCCAAGAAACAAGGTTCCAGCCTGCCCAACCTCTCCCTGTAGTATAGGTCCTCGAGTTCTGGCAACACCCTCATAAGTCTTCTCTGCATTCTTTCCAGCTTAATGGCATAATCAATTCCCACATCTTTGGCTAAAAGCTGAAGGTCGCATGTGCAGCACCCAATCTGACTTCCCCTGCCTGGATACTGGGGCTCAGAGTGTGTTCCCTCACCTGTGAGTCAGAAGGTTATTGAACCAAGGAACAGCTCCAAGATTCAAGCACAGACTCTGGGATGGCATACCTTATAGAGAAGGTTGCAAATCAAGGGTTGCTGGTCGCATGACTGTGTTGAACCACTTCTACTGTTTAGGTGAATGGGGTATCACAGTGGCACAGCTGGTAGAGCCATTGCCTCACAGCACCCAAGACCCGCATTCGATCCTGATCTCAGGTGCTGTCTGTGTGGAGTTTGCATGTTCTCCCTGTGACCACATGGGTTTCCTCCGGGTGCTCGTTTCTTTGCACATCCTAAAGACCTTTGTAAATTATAATGAGTGCGTGAATGAGAGTGAACGTGAAATTGGGATAACGTAGAACAAGTGTGAACTGGTAAATCGATGGTTGAGATGGTCTCAGTGGGCCGAATGGCCTGTTTCCATGCTGTGTCTTTTAAAAAGAGATTTGTGACTGTTGTTTTAAAGAAGAAAATGATTTTCCATAGCCTCCTGACCAACATTTCTTCCAACAGTTCCTCAAAAATAGATTGTACTAGAAGAAGTAATGAATATAAAAGCTGATACACAAAAATTAATATCATATTTATATAATAGTATCTTAAATATAGATTTACCTGTGACCGAGGTAATTAGAGAAGAGTGGGAACGGGAATTATTGATAAAAATTACAAAGGCTACATGGGAAAAGTATTTGACATACATTCACAAGTGTTCGATTAACGCAAGACATAACCTAATCCAATTTAAAATTTTACATAGATTATATTACTCAAAAACAAGATTAAATAAATTTTATCCAAATATATCGCCCATTTGCGATAAATGTTTAACCCAAGACGCAACTATAACACACTCTTTTGTTTCTTGTATAAAACTTCATGGATTTTGGAGTGATATTTTCGAAATATTTACAAAATTATTTAAGACAAAAATGGAACCCAATAATGAATTGATTATATTTGGGGTAATGGAAGACGGGAACAAATTGAGCTCATCTGAAAAGTCAATTTTTAATTATGGTTTAATAATAGCAAAAAAATTAATATTGAAATTTTGGAAAAATACACCAATACCAACGCTCAAAATGTGGATTGCAAGTATGTTGGATACTGCACATCTTGAGGAAATGCGATTCCTCCTAATAGATAAATTTGACCAATTCATAACGAGTTGGTCTCCATTTGTCGTCTTTTTGGAAACATATGGTGCAAAACAGGTGTAAAAGCTAATCAGTGACTGCGGATGGTCAAGATTATAAATGATCTCCTTCTATTTTCTTTTCTTCTCTTCTCTTCTTTTATTCTCTTTCTTCTATTTTCTATGTCTCAACTTTCTTTTTTCATTCTTTATTTTTCTTTTTCACACACTATATATCTCACATTTTTCTATTTTTCATTACCTAACTTTTTTCTTTTTCTTCTTTATTTCAAAAAAAAATTTAAATAAGAAGCTGTACATAAAAGGTATTATGAAAATATGATTGTATACAATTGTACTTACTTCTAATAAAATAAAAATAAAAAAAAATAAAAAAAATAGATTGTATGCTTTAGGCTTTAAAGATACAGCGTGGAAATAGGCCCTTCGGCCCACCGAGTCCACGCCAAACAGCAATTACCGCACACACTAACACTTCCTACACACTAGGGACAATTTTATAATTTTTCCAAAGCCAATTAACCTACAAACCTGTACGTCTTTGGAGTGTGGGTGGAAACCAGAGCACCTGGAGAAAACTCACGCAGTCATAGGGAGAAAGTACAAACTCCGTACAGACAGCACCAGTAATCAGGATCGAACCCGGGTCTCTGGCGCTGTAAGGCAGCAACTCTATCGCTTAGAGCTTGTTGTGCATCATTGGCTCAGACATTTGCTGCAAGAGTGGCCATAATTCAAACTAATCCACTGTCTGCAAGGCACTTTGGAATTTCTTGAGGCTGTGAAAGGCCTTAAATAGTAGTTTCTGTGTCAGTGTAAGTTTATCATGCTGTGGATTATTATCAAATGCTATTGTTGAGCTGTTATTGAATGCATCTGGGATCAGTTTTGAAGCTCAATTTTCTCACAAAGTAATAAAAGCAAACTGTGCTTAATAACTAATCTCTCTCGTATTTACAGTTGATAAGTCCATTGTTCTTATATCTTGTTAAGTGGTGTCTCAACCACCGCTCCCAAGTGCAACTTCATCTTCTTGCTGAATCCACGATGGTGCAATACCTCCATCTAGTGGGGGTCCGCGGAATAATTGAGAAGAGTTGTGCTGCCAGTTAAGACTCTGTCTTGTGTTAAAGAAGGAACTGCAGATGCTGGAAAATCGAAGGTACACAAAAATGCTGGAGAAACTCAGCGGGTGCAGCAGCATCTATGGAGCGAAGGAAACAGGTAACGTTTCGGGCCGAAACCCTTCTTCAGACAGTCTTAACTGGCAGCGGTCATCGGCGGTGAAGCGCGGCTTCGCCTGTAGAGTGGACCGCACGGCAACGGCGAGAGCGCCGAGCCTATGCCACGGGAGCGCCGCACGGATGCTGCGCGGGGGCCGAGTGATTCAAATACGGCGGGTCCCACGTGCTTGCGGTAAGTTAAAAAAAGGGCGGGCCAACTGCGATGACGTCGGCCCGTCGCACGTGACTCACTAGCGGCGGCTGTGGCGGCGGCCGTCCTGATCGCGGCGCTGTAGCGGTGGCTGTGCCTGCGGCCGTGCCGCACACGTGCCTCACTGGCGGAGGCTGTGGCTCTGCAAGTTCGACGCACGGCGCTCGAGCCACACTGGCGGCGGCCGTGCGGGCGGCCGTGCCGCACTCCTGCATCACTGGTGGAGGTTGTGCGGTAGGAAAATAATTTTCAACAGTGTAGGTTTTATTTTAGCACCGTGCGGTGTTGGGAACATCGCCGCACGGCCCCGGAATTGTGCGTTCTCACGAGTGCGCGGTCTATGGCGGCAGATTCTTCCCGTTTCGCCGCCAATGACCGCAGACTCGTGAGACAGGCCTTTTAGTAGTCAAGAGTCAAGAGTGTTTTGCATGTCCTGAAACGGAACAATAAAATTGTTAGTTGCAGCAGCATAACAGATATGTAAGCATAGTACTCTGTAAAACCCATAATAAGCAACAAATATATTAAGAAAACAAACAGATAAATAAATAAACATTATTAGTGGAAGTCAAAAATAATCCACCCAAGTCTAAATAGTTTGGAGCCTATTTGTTGTCGTGTTGATAGTTTTTTACACAAAGGGTGGTGGGTATATGGAACGGTCAACGGTATACAGAGGAGGTACGTGTAGGAAGGCACTGCAGATGAGGTCACGGGGAGAATGTACAAACTCTGTACAGACAGCACCCGTAGTCTGGATCGAACCTGGATCTCTAGCACTGAATGCTCTGTAAGGCAGCAACTCTACCGCTGCGCCACCATGCCATGAGATACTCCAGCTATTTGTGTCTATATACGGAGGAGGTAGTTGAGGTAGGTACTATCATAACATTTAAGAGACATTTGGACAGGTACATGGATATGATAGGTTTTGAGGGTTGCCATGTGTGACCAGGTGGGACTAATGTAGATGGAGCATGTTAATCTGCACGGGCAAGTTGGGCCGAAGGGCCTGTTTCCATGCTGTATGACTCTATGACTCCAAGACGCTGGCACCATGACTGGACCAAAGCATGTGTTGGCTCTTGACAGACGACTGCCATTATACAGTATATGATGTTGGCAAAGTGGATTTCATCGGTGCTTTTCACTGCCATTTCATGATAAGTGCATAGATGGGGATAAAGACAGAGAGAAAGGCACTCACCACCCACCAGTTGGCCATGGACAAGGTTCAGAAGACTGGATCGATCTCCTGGATGAGGTGAGTAGGACAAGGGGTCACATCCCATGACACAGGGTGATACATTTAAGATGCAAAACTTCTTCATCCAGGTGTTGAACCTGTGGAATTGTCCACCACAGAAGGCGGAGGAGGTCTGTTTGTAGTTTTTGCCATCCTTTTAATCCTTGCATCAATGGGAGAAGGATAGGGCGACAAGAAGTAAAAGATGACAGAGCCAGCACGTGGCAATGAAAGATTCACCAGTCTTTGGTTGATCTACTTTTGACTTGACGTTAGACCTGACACTTAAGCAGGTTGCTCATGTCCCTTTCATTGTGCGAGGGGATTGTCAAGAGGCAAGATGTGCCAGGCCAGGTGGCGTGAAGGGTCAAAGGTTTGAATCCTGAATCTGTGATGTTAAACCAAGGACACCTTTTCCCAGTAGGCCTACGTAAAACAGCCCACAGGGCGGCACAGTGGCGCAGCGGTAGAGTTGCTGCCTTACAGCGCCAGTGACCCAGGGTCGATTCTGACTACGGTTGCTCTCTGTCTGGATTTTGTACATTCTCCCCGTGACCGCGTGTGCTCCAGTTTCCTCACACGTGCAGGTTTGTAGGTTAATTGGCTTCTGTAAATTGGCCCTAGTGTGTAGGATAGCGCCAGTGTATGGGGTGGTCAATGGTTGGCATGGACTAGATAGCCCATACTGTATCTCCAAAGTCTAACAACGAAAGACCAGGTAATTCTCTTGGATGTTCTCCTGTAAAGTTGTATCCTCAAACCAACAGCATCTTTTTGGTTGATCACGTTACTGATCGTTGCTTCTGGCTCTGCATAAATTGGCTCCAACAGCGGCACAGAGGTAGAGTTGCTGCCTTACAGCACCAGAGTCCCGGGTTAAATCCTAACTACCGGTACATTCTGCACATGACCGCGTGGGTTTTCTCTGGGAGCTCCGGCTTCCTCCAACACTCCAAAGACGTAGAGGTTTGTAGGCTAATTGGCTTCGGTAAAATTGTCCCTAGTGCGTGTAGGATAGTGTTAGTGTACGGGGTTCGTTGGTCAGCGCGGACTCGGTGGGCCAAAGGGCCTGTTTCCGCGTTGCTTCTCTAAACTAAACTAAATTCCAAATGTTGTAGGATTTCCTGAGCTTGTGAAAGCCATATGAAAATTCTTGCAGGTGTAGACCACTCGGCCCCTCAGGCCTGTCCCGCTATTCAATAAGATGATGGGCAATCTCCCTGGCCTCTCTTCACTGACAGATTCCCAAATCCCTCAATCCCCTGATCCATCAAAAATATATCAACACTTCCTCTTTAAATGATCCAGCCTCCACAACCCTCCGACATTCTCCCATCTCTGCATTCACAGGCATCATTTATATGGAGTGGGATAGAAGCAATGAGTGGCAACAAATCTATTTTTGCCTCCCTCCAGTGGCCAAACTTACACGGGCTCACCAGCTCGCTGAACCTCATCCTCAAAAGGAGGGGGAGGGGTAAGGAGGGGAAGGGTAAGGAGGGGGAGGAGTAAGGAGGGGGAGGGGTAAGGAGGGGGAGGGGTAAGGAGGGGGAGGGGTAAGGAGGGGGAGGGGTAAGGAGGGGGAGGGGTAAGGAGGGGGAGGAGTAAGGAGGGGGAGGGGTAAGGAGGTGCAGGGGGTGATGGGGAACGACTAGCGTCAGCTCAGGTTCTTCTTGGATGACCTGGAGGACGACAAGACCAAGAGCAGCGTCGTTCCTGTTGAGGGTAGTGGGAGCAGTAGAGCGTCCCTTGTAGGCAAGGTCCGAGGGCCAGGAGCACCACCACTCCACCTCAGGTCCATAGGGGTAGGAGCGGCTCTGCTGTCAGCGACCGGAGGACTGGTGACGGGATCTAGCGAGTGGGTAGGGCTGAAGTTGTCCTGGTTGGGTTGCTCCTACGCCTGACCACGCTGGCCGTCCGCGAGTCATGGCGCCAGGCCGAAGAGGGCTTTGCCAGAGCCAGATGCTTGCCCCTTTTCTGGGGTTACGTCCGCGCCCGGGTGGTGTTAGAGAGGGACATAGTTGTATAGTAGTTATTTTGTATATTTGTGAGGATTGTAACATAGTGGTTTGAAAATTTAGTGTCTTGATAATTTGTAATATGGTGGTGGGTGTGTTACCACGGTTTTGTTTGATATTGTGATCATATTAAATACATTATTTTTGACACAAAAAAACAAGTCTGTGTTTAAAAAAGAAAAAAGATTAATACATCTCAAAACATAATTTTATTAGTGCACCGTCGAATACATTGTCATTCCCACTACAAGAGTTCCAATCAGTGCTGAGCTCAGCAAACGACGAAAGCTTGAAGGCATTAAGGAAGCAAAACTTGAGAGGATTCTCTGCAACAATGGACAATTCTAGTAGCTCCTGAAAAAAGCCTGTCCAACCTGACTTCCTCGGCTGTGGCAAACCTCTTTCAGCTCTGAAGGGCAAGTGGTAGCACTGGGACAATGTCAGCACACTGGTGGTGTACACCGGACCTAAAGACGAGATCTA
>CM075978.1:53592925-53693374 GCA_038087875.1 Malacoraja senta | reverse complement strand
GGTGAAGGTGGCCCAAGATGGTGGGCGGCCCTCTATTTTCTCCACACCTACCTCCATCACCAACCGGCCCATTTCCACACCCCAACCCCAAGCCCCATGAAGACAATTTACCCAATGGAGACCAGTTAGCCTGACATCGGTGGTGGGGAAGATGCTGGAGTCAATTATAAAAGATGAGATAGCCAAACATTTGGATAGCAGTAACAGGATTGGTCTGAGTCAGTATGGATTTACGAAGGGGAAATCATGCTTGCCTAATCTTCTGGAATTTTTTGAAGATGTAACTGGGAAAATGGACAAGTGAGAGCCAGTGGATGTAGTGTACCTGCACTTTCAGAAAGCATTTGATAAGGTCCCACATAGATTAGTGGGCAAAATTAGGGCACATGGTATTGGGGGTAGAGTGCTGACATGGATAGAGAAGTGGTTGGCAGACAGGAAACAAAGAGTAGGGATTAACGGGTCGCTTTCAGAATGGCAGGCAGTGACTAGTGGGGTACTGCAAGGCTCGGTCCTGGGACTGCAGCTATTTACAATATACATCAATGATTTGGATGAAGGGATTCAAAGTAACATTAGCAAATTTGCAGATGACACAAAGCTGGGTGGCAGTGTGAACTGTGAGGAGGACGCTATGAGAATGCAGGGTGACTTCGACAGGTTGGGGGAGTGGGCAGATGCATGGCAGATGAAGTTTAATGCGGATAAATGTGAGGTTATCCACTTTGGTAGCAAAAACAGGAAGGCAGACTACTATCTAAATGGTGTCAAGTTGGGAAAAGGGGAAGTACAACGGGATCTGGGGGTCCTTGTACATCAGTCTATGAAAGTAAGCATGCAGGTACAGCAGGCAGTGAAGAAAGCGAATGGCATGTTGGCCTTTATAACAATAGGACTCGAATATAGGAGCAAAGAGGTCCCTCTGCAGTTGTACAGAGCCCTAGTGAGACCACACCTGGAATATTGTGTGCAGTTTTCGTCCCCTAATTTGAGGAAGGACATTCTTGCTATTGAGGGAGTGCAGCGTAGGTTTACAAGGTTAATTCCCACGATGGCGGGGCTGTCATATGCTGAGAGAGTGGAGCAGCTGGGCTTGTACACTCTGGAGTTTAGAAGGATGAGAGGGAATCTCATTGAAATATAACATTGTTAAGGGTTTAGACACGCTAGAGGCAGGAAACATGTTCCCGATGTTGGGGAGTCCAGAACCAGGGGCCACAGTTTAAGAATAGGGAGTAAGCCATTTAGAACGGAGACGAGGAAACACTTTTTCTCACAAAGAGTGGTGAGTCTGTGGAATTCTCTGCCACAGAGGGCGGTGGAGGCCAGTTCTTTGGATGCTTTCAAGAGAGAGCTACATACGGCTCTTAAAAATAGCGGAGCCAGGGGATATGGGGAGAAGGCAGGAACGGGGTACTGATTGGGGATGATCAGCCATGATCACATTGAATGGCGGTGCTGGCTCGAAGGGCCGAATGGCCTACTCCTGCACCTATTGTCTATTGTCTATTGAAGGCTTTCTGCCAACTGGATTTGGACAGCAATCGAAGCTATGTAGATTGCAGCAAATGCCATGACAAAAGTTTACTCAGACTGTTGTATGTCTGATTCTCAGCGTAGCCTTCAGTAAGGGTGGGGACCTGCGTCAAGAGGCATCTTTCGACTGTGCAGATTAGATTAGATTAGATTAGATTTAACTTTATTGTCATTGTGCAGAGTACAAGCACAGAGACAACAAAATGCTTTTTTTCACCATACAGCCATACGAATAAAAAAAATAACACAGAACACGATAGTCTAGAACATAAACATCCCCACACAGCGGTATCAAAGTTTCCCACTGTGAGGGAAGGCACCAAAGTTCAAACCTCTTCTTTGATGTTCACCAGTGGTCGGGGCCTCCCGAGTCCCCTGCAGTCGCCGCTACGGGCGGCCCGATGTTCAGGCCCTCTCGCCGGGATGATGGAACTCCGACGTCGGAACAGAAGAACATCCTCAGCGGCTTGGACTCCAAATCGGTCACTTCCTACTGGAGTCCGCGGCTCCCGAAGTCCACTGGCCGAGCTGGGCGGAGATTCAACGCTGGCGGCCCTCGGCAAAGGGTCTCAGGACTCCGCGATGTTGGTCACCGCCACCTGCGCTGGGAGCTCTGCAAACCACAGCTCTGTGATGTTGATGCAGCAGGCCCAACACTCCGGAGCTTCAAACGGCGATCCCAGGTAAGGCATCGCCCACTCCGCGATGTATCCAGCGCTGCGCCGCCGCTGCTGAAGCTCTGGTCCAATCCCCGGCGGGAAAGGCCACGCCAATCCTAAATTGAGTAAAGGCTTCAGGGCTGCTAGGCCATTTGGTCACTTTAAAAGTGCTTTCTGTAGAAATGGGACAAGCTGCAGAATGGTGCGAGTTTGTCTAGAGCCTAGATCCGAGCTGCAGGAAGAGAATGGGATTATTTGCAGACCCTGACAATTAGGTGCAAAATGCATAGAATGGATTGGATGAATGTAAACCAGACATACACTTTGTAAATAATTGTAAATATTGTTGCAAAGCTTTACTTTGCTGAATGTTGATTGGATGAGGTATTGAGCGCTGTCTGGTTTTCTTGCATATCAGGGCAAAAGTTGCAATGTTCGTTTCCTCTGAGAAACACTGTTTGAATACAATGTATTTGCCACTGTATTATTGGGTTAGGGAAATGTCTGTCATGTATGGGGTTAATCGCTATCTGTAATTGGACTGTAAAGAGACCACCCCCATGTGGTTCGGCCCCTCGAGGTCCGCTTCTGGAAGAGCACTTCGGACTGCGTGACCTTCTGGAGTGTCTCCGTTTGAGCGAGGCCTAGATGGTTTGATCAGGCAGATACTGTAGATTGATGATGCATGTGAATCAATCACACTTAGCTGGCATCACTAACTCCACCCCATTATAACATTTATACTAATGCCCATTCCCAGCACCGTTAGTTGAAGCAGCCAGGATGAACTGACAACACCTCGCTCTGTAATGCTGCCAAGTTAAAGTGCTGAATAAAGATGTGTGTAAATCTTATATGCTTTGAAGGGATTTACATGGCGTCAGATGTGGTCCTACCCACTCCTCTTGTATAACGGTTTTTATTTTATCTTTTGTGAGTTTTGCTTTACTTTACGATGGCTTCTAGTTGTCAGAAGCCTGAGCCTCTTGTCTTTGATGCCGATATCAGCGAACGCTGGGCCACGTTTGAAATTGATTACCAGCACTACATGAACATTGTACACCGAAATGAACCAGATGCTGTTAAGGCTTCTCTCTTGCTCAACCTTGCGGGACCTGGTGCCCTTCGTCGATCCAGAACATTCCGTTATGCTCCGGCTATCCGTGATGCCCAGGACCAGGTAATTACACCGGCGGAGTCTTCCACTGACCCTAATGTTTTGCTGCGTAAACTGGCTCAGATCTGTGACCTGCCCTCAAATCACATTTTGGACAGGGCAAGGTTTTTCTCTCGTCGTCAACTTCCCAGGGAACGAGTGGACGCATATATTTCATCTTTGATGTATCTAGCACAACGTTGTCGATTTCAGGAAATGCCAGCGGATCAGTTGACTGATCAGTTAACGAGGGATATTTTAGTGAATGGTATCACCGATCAAAAGCTCAGATCAGAGCTCTTGAGACGGCCAGAGTTGTCGCTAGACGACGCGGCGCATGCGTGTAGAACGGCTGAACTTGTTGATCCTATAGACATTCCACATGAAAGCAATACCATCAATCTGACGGGCCTCACTAGGCAGCGGACATACACAGATAACAGCCGATCTAAGATCCAAGTTAGCCAGGCAGCTCTCAGCGTTCCTTCACAGAAATGTCCTAACTGTGGCTATCTGCACAGCAGGCAATCCACCTGCCCCGCCCTCGGGAAGGCTTGTAATTACTGCAAAAAGCTAAAATCACTTTGCCTCAGCCTGTCGGGCTGCTATCAGGGCCCGAGGAAAGAATGCGCCCAGTCCCAAGTCTAATCTCAATTATTTGCAACGAGACAGTAACATACTGACTCCCCATTTCCAGCTCGAAGCCGCCCCCGAATGTATTTCATTTGACTCGCAAGACGATCCTACTGTTTACATGTTACAGCATGCTGCTGCCAAGAACTCTGATCCTACAGTGACGATATCTGTAAACAATGTTGCTTTTGGCGCAAAACTGGATACGGGGGCGAGGGTCAATACAATGTCAATCAACCTTTTTAACAGGATCAGGGCTAACGAGCCACTTGTCAAGGACGCGTCCACTTTGCATGCTTTTGGTGGGGAGGTGCTATTTCCTCTGGGCAAAGCCAACTTGAAATGTGTACTGAAGAAAACAACTAGGGAATTGACTTTCCATGTGCTGTACTTTAATTCGGTTACCCTGCTTGGCAATCGTGCCTGTCAGGAACTAGGGCTGATTTCCTTTGATAAAACTGTCCACAAACTGCAAGTTTCCTTTGATCCACTGAGTGACTTCCCTGGTCTTTTCGACAACAACCTAGGCAGGTTGCCTGTGTCCTACAAGATTACTATTAACCCCGATGTGACACCCGTTGTCCGAAACCCGCACAGATTGTCATTTGCCATGAGTGACAGGGTTCACTCTATGCTGAAGGACATGGTCTCCAAAGGCGTAATTGAAGCAGTCAGTGACCCCACCGACTGGGTCTCAACCATGATTGCCACAGTCAAGAAGGGAAAGGATGAAATCCGCCTGTGCATTAATCCAAAAGACCTGAACACTGCCATTAAGCGCCCGCACCATCCCATGAAGACAGTAGAGGATGTTGCAGCAAAGATCGGAACGGCCACCCTATTTTCCATCCTAGATGCAAAGAACTCATTCTGGCAGATACCGCTGGACAAGAGGTCATCAAACCTTACCACATTTGCCACCCCATTCGGCAGATATAAGTTTCTGAGAATGCCATTCGGGATCAACTCTGCCAGCGAAGTCTTCCAAAGAACTATGGAACAATTGTTCGAGGGTCTGCCTTGTGCCATTATTGTCGATGATATTCTTGTCTATGGCAAAGACGCAGCGGAACATGACCACAATCTCAGGCTCATTTTGGAGCGTGCTGCCAAGATCAGCCTCAAACTCAATCCTGACAAGTGCAAGTTCAGGGTTCCAGTGGTCTCCCATGTCGGCCACATCTTCACCCCTGACGGCCTCAAACCGGATCCGAAGACTTCTGCCATCACAGAAATGCCTGCACCCACTGACGTGAAAGGCCTGCAACGTTTCCTGGGCATGGTAAACTATCTCGGAAAGTTCATACCTAACCTCAGCGAATTAAGCTCCACATTGCGGCAGCTGACAAAAAAGGACACTGCATGGTCATGGTTCCAGCAACATCAGGATGCCTTCGATGTTCTGAAATCAAAACTGACCAGTGCACCGACCCTGACTTTTTTCGACCTGAAACGTCAGGTGGTGATCACCTGCGATGCCTCGAAATTCGAGCTCGGCGCAGCCTGCCTGCAACCGTCTGATGATGGTACCCTACTACCTGTCGCGTATGCCTCTCGCACCATGACCGACACGTAGCAGCACTACGCGCAAATCGAAAAGGAACTGCTGGCGGTCGTCTTTGCCTGCTCCAAATTCCACGACTTCGTCTTTGGCAACACGTTCATGGTTGAGACGGACCACCAACCACTGGTGACAATCTTGAACAAGCCTATCCACGCCGCCCCAGCTCGTTTGCAGCGCATGATGATGCAGCTGCAGCGGTACGACTTCTCTATTACCTACACAAAGGGCAAGGACATGCATGTTGCTGACACACTCTCTCGTGCCCCTCGAACATCTTGCGAACAACACCCACACGAACAGGAGAATTTCACTGTTCTCGGTGTCGGTCTAATCTCCAGCAAGCAACTGCGCACCCTGGCCGCGCACACTGCCAAGGATGATACGCTCCAAGCCCTCTCGTCCATCATCAAGACAGGCTGGCCAGGCAAACAATCCAACACGCCCACTGAGGTGCAGCTGTACTTTTTGGTCCGCGATGAACTGGTGGTTCAGGATGGTGTGGTCGTCAAGGGCCACAAGGTAGTTGTACCTGCATCGCTGCAAGACGAATACTTCGAAGAGGTACACGGAGCCGACTCCACACTGGCACGCGCCAGGGATCTGTTCTACTGGCCTGGAATGGCCACGTACATCCGGGACCGCGTAGCCTCCTGCCCCACTTGCAACAATCTTGCACCTCATCAGCAGCGGCAACCCCTTCTGCAACAACCTCCACCAGCACTATCATGGTTGTCGATGGCTGCGGACATTTTCGAATGGTGCTGTAAGCACTACCTCGTTCTGGTCGACTCGTACTCCAACTGGTTTGAACTTGACCAACTTACCTACCTCACGTCGGTGATGGTCATCAGGAAGCTGAAAATACATTTCTCAGACCATGGCATTCCTGTTATTCTGAGAACCAACAATGGTCCACAGTTCACCAGCCACTTGTTCAAGCTTTTCGCTGACCGATGGAACTTTCAGCACGTCACAAGCAGTCCCGAGTATCCACAGAGTAATGGACTCGCTGAACGCGCTGTCAGGAGCGCCAAGCACTTGCTGGAGGGAGCGCGCATTTCAGAGTCTGACATCTATCTCGATCTACTGAATCTCAGAAACATTGCGAGACGGAATCTTGGGGTCACCAGCACAACGGCTGCTGTCGACGGCGACGAGGTCTCCGCTCCCCATCGCACAACAGCAGCTGGTTCCTCGGGTGTTGAAGCCCGCCACTATCCAGCAACGTCTCCAAGAGAAGCACGATACCCAGAAACGGTCATACGACAGCTCCAGCAGACAACTCCAGCCTCTACTGCCGGGCCAGGTCGTCCGTCTGCGAACTCCAACTGGTCATTCTCGTCTGGGCGTTGTTGTGCGCCCGACTGATGAGCCGCGATCGTACCTTGTGGACTGTGAGGGAGCGGTTTACCGGAGAAGTCGTCAACACCTGCTTGCTGCGAAGGAGCCCCGACCGCCGCCTACCGATCCATATGCTCCGCCGCTCCAGTTCCAGCCGCCTTCTGCAATGTCTCCCGCCCGTCCCCGCATGCCTGGCACTCCCCCACGTCTATCGGTCTCCACTAACCACGGGGTTTCACCCACCGCATGTTTCCCCCCTCGGTCACCACAATCCTCTCCCGTGCGGTTTTCACCTTCGGCCTCTCCGCCTCATCCTTCAGTTGAGGGAGGGGATGGTTGGGTCCGCACACGTTCGGGCCGTGTTAGTAGACCACCAGACAGGTATGGCGAGTATGTTTAATATGCTTTTAATCTTTAGGGGGAAGGATGTAGATTGATGATGCATGTGAATCAATCACACTTAGCTGGCATCACTAACTCCACCCCATTATAACATTTATACTAACGCCCATTCCCAGCACCGTTAGTTGAAGCAGCCAGGATGAACTGACAACACCTCGCTCTGTAATGCTGCCAAGTTAAAGTGCTGAATAAAGATGTGTGTAAATCTTATATGCTTTGAAGTGATTTACAGATACGAGTATCGAACCCGCGGTGGTTAGGTACAGTAGTGGGAACTGTAATTGTGTTTTGTAAAAAATTAAGTTTAGATGTGCAAGTGCAAAGTTAGAGGCCCTTTCCTGGGTTAGAGGCCCAAAACTTGGTCGTAATTGGCAGACTGCAGCTGCTTTAACGAGTGCCTGACACGCTTCTTTGGGCAAGGGGTGGCCCAAGGTTAGATTTGGTATCCAATTGGTGGGGTATTGAAACACAGGTCTGACCTACGTATTGATCTATCTTTGCCGGAAGCGCGGATTGGAAAGGTGCGCTCTGAAAATCGGCATCATCGACTGCCAGCGCGAAGAGGCTAGGCGCTGAACCCTCAGTGCCCAGCAGAGAGGGGTGTCTGCGTGAAGATATCTGAGTCCTATCTGAGTGACGGACAAGGAATCTCGTAAAGGTAATGGGCTCAATGGTCAGAGTATAGATTGGCTGGTAATACTCTAGTCCATTCGAGAATTTAATTGGGCAATTTTACTTTGATTCGAGAGCTCGCGTATGAGGGATACACACTAAAACTAGGAGTTCGAGAACAAGTCTAGATTTGCAGAATCAAATTCCCAAATCCAGAAATTCACATTGAAGTTCTGCCCGTAAGGTAGAATTCGAATTCTTGTAGATAGAACTTTGGAGTTTGTGCATGTCCGTGATAGATTCCGATTAGCGGGTGATCAACAGTGAATAGTAACCCTCTGATCGATTGTTGATTAGTACCTGATAGCGAAGAGTACCTGAGAGATGGGAACCTGTTTACTTGGTGAAAAGTAATCTGAATGCGATGGGTACCCCTAATTCTGTAGAACTGAGAGAGGAGGGATAGAGGTCCCCCTATAGAAGTCCAGTCTTAGCATGAGGATAGTAACATTCGGGAGGAAAAGTAGTCATTTAAGGAGTAGTACCCCTCAGCAAAGAGTAACCTAGGAAGGAGAAAATCTTCGGTATCGGAGGGAGAGGTTCAGATTGACGCGTGACGCGGCGTTTAGATAGAGTGTTTGTAAACTGTGTGCTAGTGCTTAAACTGTGCGCTAGTGCTTTAAATCATTTTTGTAAATTGTAAAAATCTAGCTTTTTGTAGTTAGCGGATCCGAATTGTGTAAATATTTTGTGTATGTAAATAAATTTAGAGTGTATTAAGATTTAGAAAGCAAGATTTAGAGTGTGTCGAGTTTTTCACCCAGAGAATTGTGAATTTATGGAATTCCCTGCCACAGAGGGCAGTGGAGGCCAAATCACTGGATGGATTTAAGAGAGTTAGATAGAGCTCTAGGGGCTAGTGGAGTCAAGGGATATGGGGAGAAGGCAGGCACAGGTTATTGATGGGGGACGATCAGCCATGATCACAATGAATGGCGGTGCTGGCTCGAAGGGTTGAATGGCCTCCTCCTGCACCTATTTTCTATGTTTCTAAGTGCGCGGACTGCTATTTGTATTGCTGTATGTGTGAGTGTTTAAGGATTTAGATAATTGAAGTAAAAGTGTGTTTGAATTAAATGTTTGTATTTGTTTAGATTGTAGTATTGTGAGAATCTGAGTCGTGGTGGTTCGATCAGGTATTGTACTCTTTCGATCGCTATGTCGAGGGAGGAGTCGTTCTCCTGACCGATTGCACCACGAGGAGGATTAGAGTGCGTGATTTATAATAAACAAAAGTTTGTGGTTTACAGTATGTAGGAGTGTGGTTGTGCCTGATAGTAATAGGTAGCGTGATCTCCTGCTTGTGTACTGTGTTACTTGCGTGTCTGAAGATCATTTTTGGGTGTTTCGATTGAGGATTAAATGAGCGCGAGAATGTGTTTGATTGTGCTTGGATATGTTTGATTGTTCCCTGGAGTACTGATCCTTGAATGACTGGGGATTGAGAAAATTGTAAGGTTGATAAGGTGTGGACATGGGAGATAGGAGAAGAATTTGAATAGGAGAGTAGGATTGTTGGCGCAAAGGAGCAAAGGATAGCGAGGCTGCGAACGCTTTGAGCCATTAGCCATTGTTTAAGAGCAAGCTTGATAAATTTAGGGATCAAAAGGAAGGATTTAGGAATTCTGTTTCGGGTGTTCGGAAGCATGGGGAATAATATAGATCGAGATATGACAGAAGAGGAAAGGAGCCAATTGCAACTAATGTGTAATGAATTCCCTCACAAGGCAGAGAAATTAAGAAATTTATCAGGAGCGTTAAATAACGAAAGTGCAAAATAATTAATAGGGTTATGGAGAAAATATTACGAGGAACGGAAGGCAAATAAAGAGGTTAAGAGAGTGGTTAGTTGGGGAAAAGCGATCGCTAAACTCGAAATAGAACTAAAAGAAGGTGAAGCAGATCGACCTCCAGGCAGTAGGAAGGACAGGAGTGGAGATGAAGGGAAACACACAGAACAAGGGTAAGGCAGATCTCTTGGAAGGAAATTAGTCCCTGTAGATTTAAAGGTTAGCAATCCGATGGTTAGTGCTGACTTCGAGGGGGAAGGAGATGAATATTTGGAAGAGTGGACAAATGTTAACGCTAGTGGAAGTTCGCAGCTCCCACCATGTTCGTCTTGCGTTTCCCAGGCTTCACTAACACCGTGTATGACGTGTCCGTAATATATATTTTAGGTCTGCAGAATCTCTAACTCCTGCAGATTCTACATCTGAACAGATTCTACCAACAGCAGATATTGGGGTACCAGATTCTTCGATCCTATCCATGCCATCATTGATAGATCGTCCAGTGGCTTATGGCACCCGGAGTAGAACGAAAAGGTTAGCTCAGGTGTTTAAAGTAAAGGAAGGTATGTTAGATATAGTGCAACCGCCAGAGTATATCTGTGAGCCACAACCTAGACAGATTACATGAGTAGTAAGAAAGAGGAACAATTTATTTGGGCAGTATAGGGAAACCCCGAGCGAACGGGAAGATTCATCTGAGGGTGAGACAGTGATTGAAGATACCGAGATAGATTTTGACGTAATCAAAAGTTTACAAATTAAACAGATATCCCATAGGCAGTTCCGAGTAAGGGAAGGGCTGGGTACAGCGGATTCGACCAGTGCAGTAAGTATCAATAATCCCTGTGCCACAGACGTCCATACTCCGTGGAAGCCCCATGAAATAATGGCAGTACTAAACAGAATCCTTGATAGAAAGAAGTCACCTGCTGCCTTTATAGATTATTTACGAACCACAATGCGTGTATATCATGCAGATTCCAGGGATTTGAGGGAGACCATACAACAGATAATTACTCCAGCTGAAAATACCAAATTTCTAGTAGCCCTAGGACACCCAACTTATGAAGCCTTGGCAAATGTAGTAATGGATGACAGTGCAAGAGAACAGGCTGTTTTAACGGCCCTTGCAAAAACGTTTCAGAAACCAGGCGATTTAAAACGAGTCCTGGAAATAAAACCAGAAAAAGGTGAAGGAGCGGACGAATATCTAGATCGTTTTTCAAAATTATATATGGATCAATCAGGTGATTTAGACTATCAGAATGGAGCAAGTTCCCCTCAATATTGTGCTATCTTATTGAATTGTCTCCCCACTAAAGTAGCGGATTTAATTAAAACTGATAACAGGAACTGGTCTGAGAACCGAGCCAGTCAAATGGCCAAAGCTGTGAGGCACTATTGGAAGGAGGGTAGGAACCAGGAAAATTACCCTGTAACTAGATGAGAAAGTGAATGCCTAGCCAAGAAAGAATTGCCAAGATCTAACTCTGAACCATGGATTCCCAGAGTACCAGCAAATTACGGATTGGGAGAAATTAAGGTTCCAGATTACTCAGATTATTATCACTACTACACTCCCAATTTAGAACACATTCCAATGGAAACAAGGGGTAGAATAAAACCAACCATATTGCCTAATCAATGCTATACATGTGGGGGAATGGGAAATTGGAGTCGGGCCTGTCCAACAAGGGAGCGAGAGAGAGAGGGGTCAAAGAAGGGATTTCCAGGATTACGAAGAAATTAGAGATCCTAGAGAATATAGAAACATCCGAGAACACAGGAATTATGGGAGGTCCTTTAATTCAAGAGACTACTGGGACCCAAGAGAACAGAGAGAGAGATGGCCTGAATATCAGGAACCAAGAAGTCACACTCCGTTCATTCAAGCTAACCCATTATCTCAGTCCTGACTCACCATCCCGCCCTGGAATTGTGGACGTGGAGACATGACCTCTACTCTACAAGCCCCTCAAGTAATTTACAAATTGGATGTACTATTGTAGTAAAAACTGAAAATCACATAGAAGAAAATTGTAAACCATCTTATGACTACCCCAGAAACCCATTAGAGCAAAGAAGATTGTAAATCAAAGAGCTTGTTACAAATGTACACAATTAGGTCATTGGAGTAAGGAGTGCTCAGCGAGAAGACAGAATATAGCAGGACGGAAGAAAAATCAAGGGACAATAAAGAAAGCAAGAAAAGGAACATAATAGCTGGCGTGAGAAGGAATGGTAACTAAGGAGAAGAAATGGCACTAGGGAGAGAAGAAACAAACTTATTGTGCAGGAGGTACGGGAGTGGGGAAAGAAGTTATTATACCAACGTGTTACTGAGTTTGTGCCTGCAGGACAGTATAATCGACAGCATACTATCTGGGGGGTGAGGTAAAGAATATACAGACCCCTTGAGAACGGGCAGAAGACAGCAAAGGTAATGTAGCTCCCCAGAAACAGGAATCAATAAGCTGGAGGAAATGATACTGTCCTGCCCCTTTAAGACAAATCTGGGAAGGCCAACAGACAGAGTCCTCAGTATCCCTACTCCCTTGAAACTGACATCAGAGAAGTAGAGATCTCCCCTAGTGCCGAACTTTAACATCATCTAGCTTTTGAAGCAAGAAAAGGAAGGAAAGTAAAGGACACTATCTAATCTTCCCTAAAGAACCAACACCGACAACCTGTAACGACTATTGGGACAAGCTCCTCTTTAAAGAACTGGATTTGAATAAAAAGAAATTCCTCTGTGGTTCGGGGCAAAATACTCACTTTGAGCCAAAATGTAGTTATAAGTAAATTAATTTAAAGAGGGCCTATGGGATACAGCCTTAAAATTGGTAGAGAATTGACTGTTAATTTGGCATTATTCTCTTGTCTCACCCATAGGAGGATAGTCGAAGATGGGACTGGACTATTTTGTTACTATCAAGGGACAGACCCTAGCGGATAACAGGAATTAAGACATACCCTGGAAACGTAAGGTGGTATAAAATGATGAGGTAGACTGAAAATTTATGAGTTCCCCTCGGAAAGTCAATACTAACCATCCAGAAGAGTTACTTAGAGATAAAAGGAAATAGTATAAGCGAGAACCCCTAGACTGAGAGCTGAGCCAACATAGTAAGGAAGAAGTACTGGAGGAGAAATCTAGTGAATAAGAGGGAGAAACTTGAATGGGTGTAGGAATAGCAGAACTGATGCATATTTAACCGATGGATCTAAATTGTTTAACCCTTGATGTTAAAGCAGCTTCTATTATCAAGATGGAAAGAAATTGTCCCTAGATTTGGCATTCGTAATTGGATTTATGATAAAATTAACAACATATGGAAATTTATTGCTTAAATTTGAACAGCTGGGAATTCCACAGGAATTGGAATGGAATTGTGTTCTCGGCCACAATGCTGTGGAATGAGAAGGATGAGATGGACACTGAAATTTAAAATAGTAAATTGAAGGCTGAGACTGAATTTGGTTAAATTGGAACATTTACCATGGTTTGCTTTAAAAAAAGAGTCATGCCTGTAGGGAAATCTGGACTGAACCCAGCTGAAATTTATATAGGAACCCGTCATCAGATATACATATTATAACATTGTGTGAATATGTAGAGAGCTGATTAATGTTGATCCTAGGATAGTAAAGAGTCTATTAGGGAACAGAATATGAATAGGAATAGTGATAGAGTAGAATATAATAGAGATAGTAATAGTGAAATGGAAAAGGGATAGTATTGCAGAATTACAGTGAATGTATGGGGAAGCATGGATGCATGATGGTAACTTGCTTTGTCCCACGTTTTTCAGGAATTATAGGTTATAGGTTTGACTATGGAAAGAGATGGAAGAATGGGCAACAACACGGATGGAGGGAATTCGCGCCCACGGAAACTCGGGAGGTGAAGACTCATCAGAGGGAAATTGTGAAGCTATGCCCACAAAAAACTCGAGAGGTTTAACAAGATTCTGGGAAGAACCATCATTTTGTGTTGCTGATAGATGGGAAATGTAATGGACACACATATGTATATCTGGTTAGCTGATTATTTGACTATTTGGTTATCATAAATGATAGGTTATCATATATGGTAAAAAGGAAGGAATGTTAATCCTGGTCAAATTGGGGAAGCCAGGACCCTGAAATTGAGTAAAGGCTTCTGGGCTGCTAGGCCATTTGGTCACTTTAAAAGTGCTTTCTGTAGAAATGGGACAAGCTACAGAATGTGCCAGTTTGTTTAGAGTCTAGATCCTAGCAGCAGGAAGAGAATGGGAACATCAGCAGACCCTGACAATTAGGTGCAAAATGCATAGAATGGATTGGATGAATGCAAACCAGACATACACCTTGTAAATAATGTTGCAAAGCTTTACTTTGCTGAATGTTGATTGGATGAGGTATTGAGCCTTGTCTGGTTTTCTTGCATATCAGGGCAAATGTTGCGATGTTCGTTTCCTCTGAGAAACACTGTTTGAATACAATGTATTAGCCACTGTATTATTGGGTTAGGGAAATGTCTGTCATGTATGAGGTTAATCGATATCTGTAATTGGATTGTAAAGAGACCAACCCCATGTGGTTCGACCCCTCGAGGTCCGGGGACCCAGAAAAGTCCGCTGCCATGAGGTCCTGTGTCGATCTTCTGGGAGAGCGCTTGGGACTGCGTGACCTTCTGGAATGTTTCTGTTTGAGCGAGGCCTAGCGGGCTTGATCATGAAGTTACGAGGATCGAACCCACGGTCGTTAGGTACAGTAGTGGGAACTGTATTTGTATTTTGTCAAAATAAAGTTTAGATGTGCAAGTGATTTTTGACGGAAAATAGACTGGCGGGAAGCTTAGAATGAGCAATTAACAAGGCAGCATCTATGGAGCGAAGGAATAGGTGACGTTACATAGATACATAGAAAATAGGTGCAGGAGTAGACCATTCGGCCCTTCGAGCCTGCACCGCCATTCAATATGATCATGGCTGATCATCCAACTCAGTATCCCGTACCTGCCTTCTCTCCATACCCCCTGATCCCTTTAGCCACAAGGGCCATTCTAACTCCCTCTTAAATATAGCCAATGAACTGGCCTCAACTACCCTCTGTGGCAGAGTTCCAGAGATTCACCACTCTCTGTGTGAAAAAGTTTTTTCTCATCTCGGTCTTAAAGGATTTCCCCCTTATCCTTAAGCTGTGACCCCTTGTCCTGGACTTCCCAAACATCGGGAACAATCTTCCTGCATCTAGCCTGTCCAACCCCATAAGAATTTTCTACGTTTCTATAAGATCCCCTCTCAATCTCCTCAATTCTAGCGAGTATAAGCCAAGTCTATCCAGTCTTTCTTCATATGAAAGTCCTGACATCCCAGGAATCAGTCTGGTGAACCTTCTCTGCACTCCCTCTATGGCTATAATGTCCTTCCTCAGATTTGGAGACCAAAACTGTACGCAATACTCCAGGTGTGGTCTCACCAAGACCCTGTACAACTGCAGTAGAACCTCCCTGCTCCTATACTCAAATCCTTTTGCTATGAAGGCTAACATACCATTCGCTTTCTTCACTGCCTGCTGCACCTGCATGCCTACTTTCAATGACTGGCGTACCATGACACCCAGGTCTCGCTGCATCTCCCCTTTTCCTAATCGGCCACCATTTAGATAATAGTCTGCTTTCCTGTTTTTGCCACCAAAGTGGATAACCTCACATTTATCCACATTATACTGCATCTGCCAAACATTTGCCCACTCACCCAGCCTATCCAAGTCACCTTGCAGTCTCCGAGCATCCTCCTCACAGCTAACACTGCCCCCCAGCTTAGTGTCATCCGCAAACTTGGAGATGTTGCCTTCAATTCCCTCATCCAGCTCATTAATATAAATTGTAAATAGCTGGGGTCCCAGCACTGAGCCTTGTGGTACCCCACTAGTCACTGCCTGCCATTGTGAAAAGATCCCGTTTACTCCTACTCTTTGCTTCCTGTTTGCCAGCCAGTTCTCTATCCACATCAATACTGAACCCCCAATACCGTGTGCTTTAAGTTTGTATACTAATCTCTTATGTGGGACCTTGTCAAAAGCCTTCTGAAAGTCCAGATACAACACATCCACTGGTTCTCCCCTATCCACTCTACTAGTTACATCCTCAAAAAATTCTATAAGATTCGTCAGACATGATTTACCTTTCGTAAATCCATGCTGACTTTGTCCAATGATGTCACCACTTTCCAAATGTGCTGCTATCCCATCTTTAATAACTGACTCTAGCAGTTTCTCCACTACCGATGTTAGACTAACTGGTCTGTAATTCCCCGTTTTCTCTCTCCCTCCCTTCTTAAAAAGTGGGGTTACGTTTGCTACCCTCCAATCCTCAGGAACTACTCCAGAATCTAAAGAGTTTTGAAAAATTATCACTAATGCATCCACTATTTCTGGAGCTACTTCCTTAAGTACTCTGGAATGCAGCCTATCTGGCCCTGGTGATTTATCGGCCTTTAATATATTCAATTTACCCAACACCACTTCCCGACTAACCTGGATTTCACTCAGTTCCTCCATCTCCTTTGACCCACGGTCCCCTGCTATTTCCGGCAGATTATTTATGTCTTCCTTAGTGAAGACGGAACCAAAGTAGTTATTCAATTGGTCTGCCATATCCTTGTTCCCCATGATCAATTCACCTGTTTCTGACTGCAAGGGACCTACATTTGTTTTAACTAATCTCTTTCTCTTCACATATCTATAAAAACTTTTGCAG
Source organism: Malacoraja senta (assembly GCA_038087875.1). Lineage (NCBI taxonomy): Eukaryota > Metazoa > Chordata > Chondrichthyes > Rajiformes > Rajidae > Malacoraja > Malacoraja senta. The sequence goes on along the minus strand of CM075978.1, from coordinate 53,676,876 downwards.
TCTGTTTTTATGTTCCCTGCCAGTTTTCTTTCATAATCTATTTTCCCTTTCCTAATTAAGCGCTTTGTCCTCCTCTGCTGGTCTCTGAATTTCTCCCAATCCTCTGGTATGCTGCTTTTCCTGGCTAATTTGTACGCATCATCTTTTGCTTTGATACTATCCCTGATTTCCATTGTTATCCACGGATGCACTACCTTCCCTGATTTATTCTTTTGCCAAACTGGGATGAACAATTTTTGTAGTTCATCCAAGCAGTCTTTAAATGCCTTCCATTGCATATCCACCGTCAACCCTTTTAGAACTAATTGCCAGTCAATCTTGGCCAATTCACGTCTCATACCCTCAAAGTTACCTTTCTTTAAGTTCAGAACCGTTGTTTCTGAATTAACAATGTCACTCTCCATCCTAATGAAGAACTCAACCATATTATGGTCACTCTTGCCCAAGGGGGCACGCACAACAAGACTGCTAACTAACCCTTCCTCATTACTCAATACCCAGTCCAGAATAGCCTGCTCTCTCGTTGGTTCCTCTACATGTTGGTTTAGATAACTATCCCGCATACATTCCAAGAAATTTCGGGCGTTTCGGGTTGAGACTTTCAGAAGGCTTTCGACAAGGTCCCACATAAGAGATTAGTATACAAACTTAAAGCACACGGTATTGGGGTTCAGTATTGATGTGGATAGAGAACTGGCTGGCAAACAGGAAGCAAAGAGCAGGAAGCAAAGAGTAGGAGTAAACGGGTCCTTTTCAGAATGGCAGGCAGTGACTAGTGGGGTACCGCAAGGCTCAGTACTGGGACCCCAGCTATTTACAATATATATTAATGATTTGGACGAGGGAATTGAATGCAACATCTCCAAGTTTGCGGATGACACGAAGCTGGGGGGCAGAGTTAGCTGTGAGGATGCTAGGAGGCTGCAAGGTGATTTGGATAGGCTGGGTGAGAGGGCAAATACATGGCAGATGTAGTATAATGTGGATAAATGTGAGGTTATCCACTTTGGTGGCAAAAACAGGAAAGTAGACTATTATCTGAATGGTGGCCGATTAGGAAAAGGGGAGATGCAACGAGACCTGGGTGTCATGGTACACCAGTCATTGAAAGTAGGCATGCAGGTGCAGCAGGCAGTGAAGAAAGCGAATGGTATGTTAGCATTCATAGCAAAAGGATTTGAGTATAGGAGCAGGGAGGTTCCACTGCAGTTTTACAGGGTCTTGGTGAGACCACACCTGGAGTATTGCGTAGTTTTGGTCTCCAAATCTGAGGAAAGACCTTCTTGCCATAGAGGGAGTACAGAGAAGGTTCACCAGACTGATTCCTGGGATGTCAGGACTTTCATATGAAGAAAGACTTGATAGACTCGGCTTGTACCCGCTAGAATTTAGAAGAATGAGGGGGGATCTTATAGAAACGTACAAAATTCTTAAGGGGTTGGACAGGCTAGATGCAGGAAGATTGTTCCCGATGTTGGGGAAGTCCAGGACAAGGGGTCACAGTTTAAGGGTAAAGGGGAAATCTTTTAGGACCGAGATGAGAAAAACATTTTTCTCACAGAGAGTGGTGAATCTCTGGAATTCTCTGCCACAGAAGGTAGTTGAGGCCAGTTCATTGGCTATATTTAAGAGGGAGTTAGATGTGACCTATTTTCTATGTTTCTATGAAACCCTTCTTCAGACTGATGTGGGGGTGGGAAGAAGAAAGGAAGAGGCGGAGACAGTGGGCTGCGGGAGAGCTGGGAAGGGGAGGGGAAGGAGGGAGAAAGCAAGGACTACCTGAAATTGGAGATGTCAATGTTCATACTGCTGGGGTGTAAACTACCCAAGCGAAATATGAAGTGCTGCTCCTACAATTTGCGGTGGGACTCACTCTGGCCATGGAGGAGGCCCAGGACAGAAAGGTCGGATACGGAATGGGAGGGGGAGTTGAAGTGCTGAGCCACCGGGAGATCGGGTTCGTTAATGCGAACTGTGCGGAGGTGTTGGGCGAAACGATCGCCAAGCCTGCGCTTGGTCTCACCGATGTAGAGCAGTTGACACCTAGAGCAGCAGATGCAATAGATGAGGTTGGAGGAGGTGGATAAGATGGATACTCCTGCACCTATTGTCTATGTCTAACACTGAAAACAAATTATGAATAACTGCAGAACATTTTGGAGATGGTAGACAATACAACTATCACACGTTTTACTTGTGTTTGATTTGTAAATTTTTTTGAAATGTAAGAATGCATGCCTTAATGACTACCGTCCAGTGGCCTTGACATCCACCATCATGAAATGCTTTGAGGGGCTATTTATGGAATGCATTAAATCCAGTCTACCCATCGGCCCCGACGCACTGCAGTTCACCTACCGCCACAATATGCCCATGGACGATGCCATCTCCCTAGCCCTACATTCATCCCAGGAACACCTGGATAAGGGAGACACCTACATAAATCTCCTATTCATAAACTACGGCTCTGCTTTTAACCCCATTACCTCATCCAAGCTCATCACCAAACCCGCGGAACTTGGAGTCAGCACTCATCTATGCAACTGGATCCTCGACTTCCTGACCAACAGACCCCAATCAGGGAGGATATGGAACAAATCATCCTCCACGATAATCCTCAACACTGATGCTCTGCAAGGATGTGTTCTCAGCCCCCTTCTTTACTCCTTGTGCAGCCATGTACAAATCTAATTCAATTTACAAATTCGCCGACGACACCGCCGTTGTGGGCCGGATATCAAATAATTATGAGACGGAAGGAGATTGAGAATCTCGTGACCTGGTGGCAAGACAACAACTTTTCTCTCAATGTCAGCAAGATTAAGGAGATAGTGATATACTTCAGGAAGCGAAACGGTACACATACCCCGGTTTGCATTCACGGTGCCGAAGTTCAGATGGTTAAAAGCTTCAAATTCCACCACCAACTTCTCCTGGACCATGCATATTGAAGCAACAACCAAGCAAGCACACCAACGCCTCTACTTCCTTAGATGACTTAAGAAGTTTAGCATGACTCCAACTCTCACCAACATCTACAGACGCTCCGTAGGAAACATTTTATCGGGACACATCACAGTATGGATTGGGAACAGCTCCATCTAAGACGGCAAGAAATTGCAGTGAATTGTGGACACAGCCCAGACCATCACAACCTCCATTTCATTGATTCTATTTACACCTCACGCTGCCATGGCAAGGCCTTCAGCATAATCAAGAACGAGTCGCGCCCCGGCCACTCCCTCTTCTCCCCTCCATCTTTGAGCGGACTTTACTGGACTTATCTTGCACTAAACGTTATTCATGTTATTCCCTTTATCATGTATCTGTACACTGTGGATGGCTCAATGGTAATCACGTGTTGTCTTTCCGCTGACTGGTTAGCATGCAACAAAAGCTTTTCACTGTACCGTGGTACGTGGCAATAAACTGAACTAACCTAACCTAACTAAATAACGCACTCAAATTTACGCCTGGTAGTGTAGTCGCATGCAATGCCTGACAAGCTACTGTACAGTACAACAGTGATGGTTTTGAATGAGCTGCCATCGATATCTGGTGTCTCCCAACCTCAGACTACCGCTGCCTCAACCACTGAGTCACCCATACCCTCACATACCCTCGTCTCTGCCTGTCTCCGATTTCATCAGCTGATGTTTGCCCCCCACTCCAAGTCGCCTCCATCCTCAACCCCCCACCTACACCATCTTGGACAAGCAGAAGTCGCCAGTCTTCAATGCAAGTGTTAGCATTTGCATTCAAAAACTGAATTTAAATAACCAATGCTAATTTAAGATGTATTTACTATTGTTTTTTCTTTAATTATAGGAAGAACAATTAGTAATGAGTAAGGTAAAAGAATAATGGCAGACATAAATTAACTATTTATTGTGTGATGTAGACACTTAAATGACATCCCCTAACCTGTACCGTTTACATACATACTTATGGTAAAAATGGTTAATTTACACGTTTTTGAGATACTCGCTTCTTTTTAAGAATGTAACCCCCGCGTAAAATGAGAGGTGGCTATACAGTCATTGGGTGCTGCTGGTGGGGGGGATTAAAGGTTTAAACTGGTTGGTGGGATGCCGATCAAATGGATATCAAGAGTTATCAGACAAGAGCAAGAGGAGTAAAGATTAGGAAGAGGAATTCCAGTGTTTGGAGCTGAGACACCTGGTGGCACAACACTCAATGACTGGACCAAGGAATCCAGGATCTGCAAATGGCCAAAGATGGTGTTTCTGAAGATAAAGGGCACGAGGAGGTAGAGAGTTAGAACTGTACAGCACACGAACGGGCCCTTCAGCTCACAATGTTTGTGCCAAACATGATGCCAAGTTAAACTGATCTCATCTGCCCATACATGATCCATATCCCTCTATTCCCTGCACTTCCATCGAAAAGACTCTTAAAGTCTACTATTGTACCTGCCTCCACCACAACCCCCTGGCAATGCATTCCAGGCCCCACCATTCTCTGTGTAAACAAATTGCCCTGCACAAATCCATTAAACTTTCTACCTCTCTCCTTATATCTATGTCCTCTAGTGTTGGACAATTTCATCCTGGGAAAAATGTTCTGACTGTGTACCCTATCCAAGCCTCTCATAATTTCATATACAGTACCTCTATCTAGTCTACCCTCGACCCCTGACTTTCCAGAGAAAACAATCCAAGTCTTTCCAACCTCTCCCTGTAGCTGAAACCCTCTAATCCAGGCAGCATTTTGGCTAAACCTCCTCCGAACCCTCTCCAAAGTCCCCACGTCTTTCCTGTAATCGAGCAACCAGAACTGCATGTAATACTCCAAAGTAGGGGGTTATGGACATAGCCCAGACCCAATCACTCCACCCAAACGTCATGCTGCCTTGGCAAGGTGTTCAGCATAATCAAGGGTCTGTTTTACCTTGGTCATTCCCTCTTCCATTGGACAAGAGGTATATATGTTTGAAAACACACACCTCCAAATTCTGGGGTTCTTCCCAGCTGTTAGCAGGCAACTGAACCCTCCGCTTGTCAGCTAGAGCAGTTCTTTCCTCCAATCTACCTCATTAGAGACCTTTGAACTATCTTTAATCTGACTTTATCTTGCATTAAATGTACCCTTTATCCATCTGTACTGTGCATGGCTTGATTGTAATCATAAATAGTCTTTTCTTTGACTGGATAGTATGCAAATAAAAGCTTTTCACTGTAACTCAGTACATGTGACAATAATAAACTAAACTAAACTAAATTAAATGATGCCTAACCAAAGTCCTATAGATAGACAAAAAACGCTGGAGTAACTCAAGTGGGTCAGGCAGCATCTCTAGAGAAAAGGAGTAGGTGACGTTCTGGGTCAGACTGAAAGTCAGTAAAGAGAGAAACTAGAGGTATAAAGTCAGAACAAATCAGAGCCGTCACCGATGACCAAGGAATGGCGGAGCCCACAATGGTCCATTGTTGGCTGTGGAAGAAGTGATAACGAAGGGGTATATGGATGCAAACATTGGAACTGGCAGGACGACTAGCGTGGGGGAGGGGCAGAGAGAGAGAGGAAATATAAGGATTACTTGACATTAGAGAATTCAACATTCATACCACTGGGTTGTAAGCTGCCCAAGCAAAATATGAGGTGCTGGTCCTCCAATTTACATGTGATCTCACTCTGACAGTAGAGGAGGCCCAGGACAGAAAGGTCGGAATGGAAATGGGAAGGGGAGTTAAAATGTTTGGCAAACGAGAGATCGCGGACTGAGAGTAGGTGTTCAGCGAAATGATTGCGCAGTCTGCGCTTGGTCTTGCCGATATACTCTCAGCCTGAAGAAGGGCTTCGACCCGAAACGTCATCTATTCTTTTCTCCAGAGATGCTGCCTGACCCACTGAGTTACTCTGGCATTTTGTGTCTATCTTTGGTGTAAACCAGCATCTGCAGTTCCTTCCTACACAGAGTCCTATAGAGCGGCATCATGACTTTGTGATAATGAGGGGTGAGGCTGTGGAATTATACAGAGTGGCAGCTATGCATTATACAGCAGTGAACCAATTACTCTGTGGCTGTCATGAACCAATTGAAAGTTTTGCTTCGAGAATTAAAACTAAAAAATAGAAGCATTTTGAAAGAAAAATAATATTTTTTGAGTGAGCAAGGAGTAACAACAACATGGTAACATTTCAAAATGTCTTCTTTTTTTTTACCTGATGTGCAAATAAGATTGCAGTCGGAGATGTTTGGATGGAGAGAGCAGAGGAGAGAAGTAGGCTTGTGGCTTCAGCTGGCCATGTTATCTGTCTTCTCTTGAGCTTCTACACAGCACAGTGCCTTGCCAGGCCAGTTCAGAGGGCAATTATAATTTAACAGGGGCTTGAGCCACATTCGTAAACAGGTTAGCTGCAGGATTTTAACAATAATCAAACAACTCAAGGCTCACTTTTGTTTTACACTGACTGTTTAATTGCATAATCTTAAAATTGAACACATTTTCTCAAACTGGGATATATACCCTTATCCTCGACTTCCGGGTTGCTGCTCCAGCAATATAACAGTTACTACAATAAACTTTTGATTTCCTGCAACAGAAATCTGATCTACCCAATACCCATTCCTTAAGGTTTAACAGTAAACAGTCAGCTCCACATCTATATATTAATCGCAAATACATATTGTTGTGTGCTTACGTGATACCACAGCATCACCATACTGTCCCACCTCTGCCTTTTCTGAATGCTCATATTCACTCCAGTAATATGTTTGTTATAGGAGCAGAATTAGGCCATTCGGCCCCATCAAATCTACTCCGCCATTCAATCATGGCTGATCTATCTTTCCCTCTCAACCCCATTCTCCTGCTTTCTCCCCATAACACCCGTACTAATCAAGAATCTATCAATCTCCACTTTTAAAATATCCATTGACTTGGCCCCCACAGCATTCTGTAGCAAAGAATTCTACATATTTCACCACCCTCTGACTAAATAAATTCCTCCTCATCTCCTTTCTAAACGTACGTCCTTTTATTCTGAGGTTATGGCCTCTGGACCTAGACTCTCCCACTAATGCAGCTGAGTGTAGTTGCTTCATGAGAATGCCATCCTCTCACGTATCAATTGATCTTCAGTTTGGGGGGGAAATATCAGAGGTAAGAGCCTGGGTGTGTGGGGCAAATTAATTCCCCAGAAGTGCCAGGCCAGCACCATTTTCGTGAAGCGATCCTATCTGCAATGCCAACCGGACAAAGGCCACCATATTCATTTCAAAGAGAGACTTATCCTGAGGAAACCCAAAATCTTTCTTTCCGAGTCTGGTTCGGAGATCCATTCCTGAGATGAAATGTTGGAACTCCCAACGGCTTCAGCTATTATTTTTCCCCTTTCTCCCCCTTCCCAGTACCTGAGTGTAGTTCTCTGTCCGCTCGTGATCTAAACCGTCCAGTGGATCTGGTTGTGTGACGATCCATATTCACTTAGGACATCCTTTCACCCTAAACTTGAGCCATCAAAAGTCGTGCGCTCATTTTGTTCGATTAAAATCGATGTAAACAGATCAGTTAAAGACTCTCCCGTGTTTCTGTAGTATGAACAAACCAGATTATGCCGAAGAAATGACAATCCAGTGTTTAAATAGTAATTATGAAGCTGAAAAAGAGTTACAGCAAGAAGCTGTAGACGTTGGTCCTGTTGGGTCGTATGAAAAACAAAGCATTTCACTTTACCTAGTGACCACTGTACATGAGACAATAAGTATAATTGAATCGATGAATTAACTGTTAGATGAGATCTGGTCCATATTGATTACAATGACAAACATCCTTTCCATACTCAATGTTGTGTTATTCTTATGGCCCATAAAAATAGCACAAGATTGCATGCACTTGCCAAAGTTACCAAGAAAAATAAGTTGAATGAGTTACAACCTGTTAATGGCAAGCGTAAACGAAAGCAACCATTTACTCTGTTGTGCTCTGTACACCTTTAAACATCAAGCATTATGCACAAGGTACACCACGCAGCCTCATGAATCTTACGGAATAGAAACTGTTAAAAAAAGGCATTGTTCGGATTAGTTTCCAGTAAGTCCACAATGTGGTCTTGCCCAGCCTACTTTCTGTCCAGGTGGGCCTGCAGTTCTGCTTCGAGTGCCATCTTGTCAAAAGTCCTGGTGTTGATTTCCCCCCGCACCTTATCTCGGATTTGGAAGGAGGCTCTGGCCAGCGAGCGGGAGTTCTCCAGTGCAATCTGTCTCTCCCTGAAGATCCTTTCGCTCTTCTCCAGCTTCTTGGCTATTGAGTTCTGTATCTCCCTCAGCTTGTACTCCTCATCTTCCTCCAACTTGGTTTTGTTGATCCTGTGGATCCGCTCCTTCTCCACCCTGATCTGGACGGCCTTACGGGAGATCTGGATGATCTTCTCCTGGGCGACCTGGGTGGCGTGCTGAAGTTTCTTCTCAGCGGCGCGGGCCAGGCTCTCCAGGTGCTCCTGGTGCTCCTTCTCCTGCTGCTCCACTACCACCCGCGCCTTCTGTATCTGCTGCTCTTCCCGGACGGCCCTCTCCTTCAGCTCCCGGTTCCTCCTCTCTATCAGCTGCTCGTAGTTTTCCTGAGACTTGGTCAGCTTCTGCTGCAGGGACTTCCTCAGTACCTTCCTCTCCATCTCCATCTCCTTGACGATCTCCTTCAAGGCTGCGTCGTGCTTCAACCTCTGCACCATGTTGATGATCTTCTTCTCCTGCACTTGCTTCTCCTCGCTCTCCGACTTCTTCTGCTTGGCCAGGGTTAGCTTCTGATGCAGCAGTTGGTCTTTGAGCTCCAGGTCTATCTTCACTGCCACCTCCTTGGTCCTGAGCTGCTCCTCCTGGTGCATCTTCTTGTCCTGGGCTTCCAGCTTGGCGTTCTCCAGTTTGCCCCTCCGTTGCTGCTCCTGGCTCTCTGCCAACATCCTCCACTTCTCCTCCTGCAGCGCGGTCTGCTGCAGCCTCAGCCTGGCCGCTTCCTTCTGCTCTTGGCACATCTTGGCTCTCCGGGCCTCCAGCCTGGACTCCCACATACTCTGGCACTGCAGCAGAGCCCTCTGCCTCTCCCGCTCTTCCTCATCCCTCCGCGTGGCCTCCCTCCTCCTGCGCGTCTCCCACTCCACGTGCGCCCGGTAGCTCTGGCCACTCATCAGGGCCTCCTCCTGGTGCCTGGCCAGCATGAGGGCAGCTATCTTCCTGTCTCGCTCCGACACTTCCCCGTGCCCTCCCCTCCTCACCTCCCTCACAAACTTGGCCACCTTCTTGGCCGTCTGTGGCGAGTGGGAGAGGTCACCAAGGCTGAGGCTCTTGCCTATGGCAGACGGTATCCCGGTCAGCTCCCTTCCTCTGGGACTCACCTTCAGCCACTGGCTCCTGACTTTGCAAGTGTCACCACTGAAGGAGGAAGAGGCCCCTGAGTCAGACGAGGTGACATTGGAGGTGCCATTTTTCTTCTTCTGCAAGGACTCCATGGAGTAGCTCTTCGACCTGTTCAGGCCAGTGGCCGGTGTTTTTTTAGTCCTGGGCGCTGGCGAGGATGGCAGGCTGTTTCTGATCGGATTACAACTCCTCCTCCTCCTCTCCAGCCTGATAATCCTTTCCCGTTCCTCCCTGCAGTCCCTCAGCTTCCTCCGCCTCTCCTTCTCGTACACCCCGTAGAGTCCAGTGGCCACCCTCATGGACCTGGCCGGGGCTTCCTTGGCGAACTCGTTGATGGACTTGTGGAGCAGCTCCACCGGCTTGACCCCGCAGCGGGCACAAGCCTCCAGCGACCTGGGGCTGGTCAACACGTAGCGGCTGCCCTCGGCCTCGGCGCTGTTGAAGTTGTCCAGGTCCAGGCGCAGCAGAGGCGACTCCTGCCTCAGCACCGGGGCGCTGGACACCGCCACCGCCGCCACCACCACCGCCGCAGCCGGACCTCCTCCTCCTCCTCCTCCTCCTCCCGGAGCCCCGACCCCGGCCCCGGCCCCGGCCCCGTCCCCCGCCGGGTCCACCATCCTCGCCTCTCACGGTGCAGCGATGAGCGCCGCTCGGGTGGGGGAGAGATTGCCGGTGCAAGGCTCAACACCATCGCCCACTCGCTCCTCTCCACCGAGGTAGCGCATTCATTCGGTTATATAACTTAACCCTCACGCGTAGCGCAAAAACAAGAGCTTGCAACCTCGCAAATGCAACGGCGGCTGCACCTATCTGCGATGCACTTCAGTGGATTCAACCATCAATCCCCTCTACACACACGGTGGCGAGGCAGCTACTCCATCCATCCATCCGCTCGCACACGCCCCGCTGGTGGGTCAAATGGTGCAGGTTTGTCCCAGACCTGTGCAATACAAGCTGAGAACACAGCCGCCGCCGGCCAAATGCAACCCGATATAACGATCTTCGGGGCGGCAGGATGAATCTGGGACGGGAGAGGGGGGGTCGATGCAGTTGCAGAGGGCAGGCCCGCCTTTTGTTGGAGCCGGCACAAGAGACTGGCGGACAGACGGCCCCGGATCGGATCGGATCGGACGGCTGCTTATGTTAATGCATCCACGGCCGCACTCCCTGTACCAGTCCCCGGGCTCATCCCCGCCTCTCGCTGCTCCGATTAACCCTTCGCCGCCGGCTTCCCCACCTTGCGACGCTGGTGCCAAAAACAACCACGGCTGCGCTTGTGACTGGCAATCCTCAGACACCCGCCACTCCTCCTCCTCCTCCTCACCTCAGTATCTGCCACCCGCCCCCTTCACCCCCCCTCAAAGCCATTAGAGAGGCTTCCAGGAAAGATTTATCGACAGGGACTCTAGGGATGAGGGTCTACAGTTACAGGGAAAGATTAGAAAGGCTGGGGCTGTTTTTTTTTGTGTGGAGAAGGTTGAGGAGAGCTCTGAAAGAAGGTAAAATATCCTAGCAGAAAATTCTAAGGTAGATCCAAGGAGAGCTGGCTGAATGGATATGGAAGATAGACACAGAATGCTGGAGTAAAGGGCCTGTAATGTTTCGCGACCTTTACAGGGACTGCTGGCACCCGTGATAGGTCGCCGAAATTTTCAAAATGTTGAAAATTCAGCGGCGACCAGAAAGACGCTACGATACCATAGGAGACCTCTCACAATCACGGTCGTGAGAGGTCACCTATGGTCGTGAGAGGTCACCCGCGCGCGACATGTCGCCTGTATGGTCGTGAGAGGTCTCCTATGGTCGTGCGAGGTCTCCAAAGAGTCGTAGCGTCTTTCTGGTCGCCGCTGAATTTTCACCATTTTGAAAATTTTGGTGACCTATCACGGGTGCCAGCAGTCGCCTGTAAAGGTCGCGAAAGTGGGACAGGCCCTTAACTCAGCGGGACAGGCAGCACCTCCGGAGAGAAGGAATGGGTGACGTTTCAGGTCGAGACCCTTCTGGATAGAGAATTGGCTTCATGGAAGGAAGCAGAGGGTGATGGTGGAAGGTTGCTTTTCTGACTGGAGGCTGTGACAAATGGTGTGAGTAGAGTGCTGGTTCCGTTGCTGTTTGTCATCTATATCAATGATTTGGATGAGAATGTACATGGCATGGTTAGCAAGTTTGCAGATGACACAGAAGTAGGTAGTATTGCAGATAGTGAAGATGGTTGTCAAAAATTGCAGCAGGATCTTTAGGAAATCCGACATGGGCCGAGTGAATGGTAGGGCTTTGAGGAGTGTTGTAGAGCAGAGTGATCTAGGAGTGCCGGTACATGGCTCATTGAAAGTGGCACCACTGGTTGATAGGGTGATCAAAAAGTCATTCGGCGCACTGGCCTTCATCAGTCAGAGTATTGAGTATAGAAGTTGGGAGATCATGCTGCAGTTATTGTGTTCAGTTCTGGGCACCATGTTATAGGAAAGATGTTGTCAAGCTGGAAAGAGTGCAGAGAAGATTTACGAGGATTATGCTAGCAGGATTCAGGGGCCTGAGCTTTTTTTTAAACCAAAAATACATTTATTCAAGTATTTACAATATATTTACAACACTAAATAATTCAAAACAAAACCCACCACCATAATACAAATAAAACAAGTCTTCTGAAACAACTATATTACATTCCTTGTCAAGGATACATTCCACCACCTGCGGTGTCCAACGGCCCCGGAAATCCCCCAGGATGCCCGTGGACAGCACGTAGTCCCTCTCTAATACCACCCGGGCGTGGACGTAACCCCAGAAAAGGGGCAGGCAGCCGGCTAGGGCAGAGCCCTCTTCCACCTGGCGCCGGGACTCGGGGATGGCCAGCTTGGCCAGACCTAGGAGCAACCCAACCAGGACATCTTCAGCCCTACCCTGTCCCCAACGCACAGGGTGTTCGTCCAAAGATGAGGAGGGTGGGTGTGAAGTTCAGCCAGAAGGCAAGGAGCAGTCCCTTTAGGTATTGGAACAGGGGCTGCAACCTCACACACTCCATGTACACGTGGAACACAAACGCTTCCTGCCCACAAAAGTGGCAGGCAGCTGGCGAGTCTGTGATCCGCAAGGGGCCTGAGTTATTGGGGGAGGTTGAGTAGACTGGGACTCTGTTCCTTGAAGTGCAGGAGGATCAGGGGTGATAGGTGTATGAAATCATGAGAGGAATCGATCAGGTAAACGCACACTCTCTTGACCAGAGTAGGGGAATTGAGAACAAGGGGACGTAGGTTTAAGGTGAGGGGGGAGATTTAATAGAAAGCTGAGGGGTAACTTTATACACAAAGGGTGGTGGGTGTATGGAACGAACTCCCTGAGGAGGTAGTTGAGGAAGGTACAATCGCAACATTCATAAAACATTTAGACAGGTACATGGATAGGATAGGTTTAGAGGGATATGGGCCAAACACAGGCAGGTGTGACTAGTGCAGATGGGGCATGTTGGTCATTATGGGCAAGTGGGCAACAACTCTACCGCTGTGCTGCCCCAGATATTGACTTAAAGTTTGATCAGTGGTTGGAGTTCCAGAGGGTTTTTAAGAAGAGTGAAGCAGATCTGGGGAGAGTATTTCATAGTTTAGGGTTGAAATCACAGCCATTCATTGTGCGCAAATGTGGGGGTGACAAGAGGCTAGAATTGACAGAGCATCGAAAGCATGGTGATTGTGGGGCTGGAGGAGGCTGCAGGTACAAATCTGGCACATTGTGGGAGCAAAGATTGGCCTGCAGGTTGGTGAGCAGGACTTGGGGCGGCACAGTGGCCTTACACCACCAGAGACCCAGTCTCGATCCTGACCACGGGAGCTGTCTGTATGGAGTTTGTACGTTCTCCCTGTGATTGTGTTGGTTTGCTCCGGGTGCAACGGTTTCCTCCCACACTCCAAAGACGTACAGGTTTGTACATTAATTGGCTTCGGTAAAAAATGCGTAAATTCTCCCTAGTGTGTCTGATAGTACTAGTGTGCGGGGTGATCTCTGGTTGGCCCTAAAGTCTAAAGACTTCAATTCTTACAGCGGCATTGCTACCTTCTTATGCTGATAAGAATGGCATGCAACTAACAATTCTATTCATTATTGGGCAGTGCTCATAACGTAACCACACTCATCTTCCCTAAAAGCAATGAGACCCTACCACACTGAAATTGAAGATAAATTTGTCTCCAATCGTTCCTCAAAGTTGGGGACCTCATTGAAACTTACCGAACAGTGAAAGGCCTGAATAGAATGTATGTGGAGAGGACATTTCCACTAGTAGGAGACCCTACGACCAGAGGCCATATCCTCAGAATAAAAGGACGTACCTTTAGAAAGGAGATGAGAAGGAATTTCCTTAGACGGTTCTGAATCTGAGGAATTCATTGCCACAGAAGGCTGTGCAGGTCAAGTCAATGGATATTTTTAAGGTGGAGATTGATAGATTCTTGATTAGTAAGGGGGTCAGGGGTTATGGGGAAAAGGCAGGAGAATGGGTTTGAGAGGGAAAGATAGATCAGCCATGATTGAATGGCGGCGTAAACTTCATGGGCCGAATGGCTTAATTATGCTCCTAGAATGTATGAACTTATGAATGTTCTGGCACTGAACAGTGACTTCAATACACACCACAACACTACAAGACCGCACTACAAGTCTGTCAACATCTGAAACAATAATCAGAAACGTCATCAAAACTGATGGTGGGTATTAGCAATGGGTAGAGATATCCCAAACTGATCAGGATATCTCTCCAGCTCTCTTCCAAAATTGAAATATAAAATTGTGAAGGGTATAAATTGTCTAAATGAGAAGCATTAATAGAGAAGACAGTCAGAACCTTGTTGCAAGGGTGGAAATATCAAAAACTCGAGGGCATAGCTTTAAGATGAAACATAGAAAGATAGAACATAGATAAATAGGTGCAGGAGTAGGCCATTTGGCACCTTCGAGCCAGCACCGCCATTCAATATGATCATGGCTGATCATCCAAAATCAGTACCCTGTTCCTGCTTTCTCCCCATATCCCTTGATTCCATTAGCCCTAAGAGCTCTATCTAACTCTCATTTGAAAACATCTAGTGAATCGGCCTCCACGGCCTTCTGTGGTAGAGAATTCCACAGACTCACAACTCTCTGGGTGAAAAAGTTTTTCCTAAATGGCCTACCCCTTATTCTTAAACTGTGACCCCTGGTTCTGGGCTCCCCCAACATCGGGAACATTTTTCCTGTATCTACCCTGTCCAATCCTCTAAGAATTTTATATGTTTCTATATGATCACCACTCATCCTTCCAAATTCCAGCGAATACAAGCCCAGTTGACCCATTCTTTCATCATACGTCAGTCCCGCCATCCCTCGAATTAACCTTGTGAACCTACGCTGCACTCCCTCAATCCCAATAATGTCCTTCCACAAATTAGGAGACCAAAATTGCACACAATACTCCAGGTGCGGTCTCACCAGGGCTCTGTACAACTGCAGTAGGACCTCCTTGCTCCTAAACTCAAATCCTCTCGCAATGAAGGCAAACATACCATTGGCTTTCTTCACTGCCTGCTGTACCGGCATGCTAACTGATGTACAAGCACACCCAGGTCTCGTTGCACCTACCCTTCTCCTAATCTGACACCATTCAGATAATAATCTGCCTTCCTGATTTTGCCACCAAAGTGGATAACCTCACATTTATCCACATTATACTGCATCTGCCATGCTTCTGCCCACTCAACCAACCGATCCAAGTCACTAAAACTTCAGTCAGCGCCCGTGGTTAACCAGCTGTTAACACACGATTGGAATTGTCATCGTTAAATCAAAGTAACCTCTGAGCTAAAGCCGACGCGAGGGGCAATGTTTAAAGGAGATGTGCAGGACAAGTTTTTCCACAGAGGGTGGCGGGTTCTGGAATGCACTGCCAGGGATGATGGTGAAGCCAGATACAATAGTGGCATTTAAGAGGCTTTTAGAAAGGCACATGGATATGCAGGGAATAGAGAGATATGGACCATGTGCAGGCAGATGAGATTAGATTAATTTGGCATTGTGTTAAGCACAGACATTGTGGGCCGAGGGACCTGGCCCTGTGCTGTATTATTCTATGTTCTATGTACTGTGAATTACCTCCTGATTTAAGTTAATGGTGAAAAATTCAAAGGAGAGTTGATGAGCGTAAATCTATGGTGTTTCTATGAAATGTGTTACTCTGCTATGGGATCAGAGTAGACAGCAAAATTAATTTTCAAAGGGGAATCCAGTGTTGATTGAGGGATAACTAACAGCTTGGACATTGAGGAGGACACCTCTTCTTTCCTTGGGACAGTGCCATTTGGATTGTTTCCATCCTTTCTCAGAGGGCAGAAGGTGCCTCATTTTAACACAGCATTCCCCCAGTATTGCACCTAGTGTTGGCCTGAATCACCAGCTCCGATCTCTGGAGAAGAGCCAGAGCCCAAGGTTTCTGGGGTGAGACATCACTTATCTGAACGTCGGTAGGTTAGCAAGGAGGAGTATTTGCAGATGACCTCTGATTGATTTACAGCTCTTGTCAGCTTCTCTAGATAGGACTCTGGAAGGGAAAGCGGCGAAAGTCAGTCTCATCCTGATCAATATAAAAAGTATCTGAATAAGCAAGAAGCAGACTGGGTCTCCTTTGCCTGACATTCAACTATTTCCAGCTGAAGCAAGTCATAGCCTGGGGACATGATCCTGTCCTCATTCGTGCAGTTGTGTGTTGGGTGAGATGCACAATCAGGTTAACAGGTTCTTCGCCCGATGAAAGCAGAGCCTTCACACAATTGCCTTGTGGACCCCATATACATTATGCGCTGCTAAATTTGGAAAAGAAAAGTTGCATTTATGGAGCGTTTTTGCTTACCGGAAGAACAGACCATTCGGCCCAACCGGTTCTGTGCTGTTTTGCAGGTCATCAAAACAGCAATCGTTTGTGGGAGTCCAGCTAAAGAGATCGCTACAACGTGAGACGATGTTATCTCGTAGGATTACAGAGGGCATTGAACACACAAAGAGGTCGGTTGATCTGATTTGTCTTTGTTGAGCCCCTCCTACATAAATCTGTCACCATGACCCTCTTCTGTATCCCCTTATGTTCTTGTCCTGCCTCCTCTTAAATGTAACTGTACTAGTTGCTTCTTATAGCAGGTTCTAATCTCTTTCCACACTTGGGGCAAATACATTTCTTCCTGGATTCCTGATTGAATTTTTGCAGGGTCTTGCATTGAATGCCACTAGTTATGTTGTTCCCCTTGTAAAAAAAAAATCTTTGCTTCATCCTTTCATCATTTCTGGGTGGTAGTCAGGATCGAACCCTGGTCTCTGGCATTGTAAGGCAACAACTTGGGCAGCAGCAACTGTAAGGGGAGCATAGTGGCGCAGCAGTAGAGTTGCAGCGTTACAGCGCCAGAGACCTAGGTTCGATCCCGACCACGGGTGCTGTCTGTACGGAGTTTGTACATTCTCCCCGTGAACAAACGTACAGGTTCATTGTACCTGTATCTTATTGAAACATATAAGATTATTATGGGTTTGGACACGCTAGAGGCAGGAAACATGTTTCATGATGTAGGGGGAGTCCAGAATCAGGGGCCACGGTTTAAGAATAAGGGGTAAGCCATTTAGAACGGAGATGAGGAAAAACATTTTCACACAGAAAGTTGTGAGTCTGTGGAATTGTCTGCCTCAGAAGGTGGTGGAGGCTGGTCCTCTGGATGCTTTCAAGAGAGAGCTAGACAGAGTTCTTAAAGATAGCGGAGTCAAGGGATATGGGGAGAAGGCAGGAACGGGCTACTGATTGTGAATGATCAGCCATGATCACATTGAATGGCGGTGCTGACTCGAAGGGCCGAAAGGCCTACTCCTGCACCTATTGTCTATTGTCTATTGATTGCGTGGGTTTACTCAGAGATCTTCAGTTTCCTTCCACACTCCAAAGATGTACAGGTTTGTAGGTTAATTGGCTTTGTATAAGTGTAAATTGTCCCTATGGTGTGTAGCATGGTGTTAATGTGCTGGGATCGCTATTTAGTGCGGACTCGGTGGGCCAGAGGGCCTGTTTCTGCGCTGTATCTCTAAACTAAAAAACCTAAACTAAACTCTACCGCTGTGCCACCATGCCACCCGCAATGTAATATTTGTATAATTTATGGGGGGTTTGTGCCTATATTTTCATTGTACCTGTACCTGGCCATACTTGTGCATATGACAATAAACTCGACTTGAAGTTCTGCTGCATGATCTCTCTCCAGAGTGCTGAATCTTGCTTGCTGAAGTATCAAGCACCCTGTGAGTGTTTATTGGGAAATGCCATAGCAGTGACCTGGTTATGCGCTATCACTTCTGACCTTGCTCTCGTTCTACCCGCTGGCTTATTTCACCTCTTCAAAAGCAAAATGCTGCCGATGCTGTAAGTCTGAAAGGCAAACTGAAAATGTCAGCAAAACCTAGCAATATCAATGGAGAGGGAAGCAGATTTCACATTTTGGACAGCAGAATTCAGCATCATTTTGAGATGCAACCCATAGAAGTGACAGCAAGGACACAAAGGGGAGGATAGTGATTGAGTTACAGAGTCGTGGAGTCACACAGGACGGAAGCAGGCCCTTTGGACCACCGTGGCCATGCCGACCATCAAGTACTCATCTGTACTAACCCAATTAATTAGCACTTTGTCCATAGTCTTGGCAAATCAAATGCTTATCAAAATACTTAAATGTTCTGAGAAAACTTGCCCCTGATTGCCCACCAAAGCAAGGGATTCCACATTGCAACCCACTTCTAGATGAAAAGCTCCCCCTCAAATACCCTCTAAAATCCTTACCCCCTTTATCCTCAGCTAATGCCCTCTAGATCTGGACATGTCTGCCGTGCTGAAAGGGTTTCTACTATCTATGTCCCACATAGTTTCCTGTACCTCTATCAGGTCTCCCTTAGCATCCTCTGCTCCAAGGAAAACAAGCACAGTCTGTACAATCTCTCCTCATAACTGAAACAGTCCATCCCAGATAACATTCCAGTGAATCTCCTCTACGCACTCTCCAATGCATGGATAAGAGACAAGGGAGGCTTAGTGACAACAGAAATGCTAGTGCTTGCAAAGGAGGAGGGAAACAGACGCTGGGTGGAGAATCGCAGTAGATAGACACAAATTGCTGGAGTAACTCAGCGGGTCAGGCAGCATCTCTGGAGAAAAGGAATGGGTGACGTTTCCGGTCTTGACCCTTCTTCAGACTGAGAATCATGGGAGAGGGAAACTGGAGGTATGAAAAGGTTCAGAACAAAGCAGAGCCAGCACTGATGACCCAGGAAAGGTGGAGCCCACAATGGTCTATTGTTGGCTGTGGAAGAGGTGATAATGAAGGGATACGAACAGTGAAACTGGTAGGACAACTAAGATAAGGGAGGGACGGAGAGAGAGGGAATGCAATGGTTACTTGAAAGTAGAGAAATCAACGTGGCATCTATGGAGCGAAGGAAATAGGCAACGTTTCGGGCCGAAACCCTTCTTCAGACTGATGATTGATACCATTGGGTTGTAAGCTGCCCAACCCATGCATTGAATATAAAATGTATTATTTTAAGAGCAACAAAAAAAAAATCACATCTCTTGAAATGTAATTTAGGAATATCAGGTTAAGGTCAGCCAAAATTTAACAGGATGGTATGATAAATTTAAGGAGTAGAAAGGCTTCCTCCTCTCTCTTTCAAATCGGTCATAACTCTGCATTGGTTCTGACCAGCTCCCACTCACAACTGTTCAGCCACTCTGTCCCAGTGACAGAACCCAGTAAACTGTTGGGTCTGTGATTTAATGGAATTTCCCTTCCATTTTAAATATCGTGAGCTGTGATTTTCTATTGATAAGGCGTAATGCCAAAATCGCAACAGGTTTTAGGAAAAAGAAGGCAGAACTTTCCTATGTGGTTTTAAGGGGAGACTGACAGGTGGAAGGAGAAGGGAACAGAGATTTACTGTGTTTGCTTAAGAAAGAACTGCAGATGCTGGAAAATCAAAGGTAGACAAAAGAGCTGGAGAAACTCAGCGGGTGAGGCAGCATCTATGGAGCGAAGGAATAGGTGACGTTTCAGGTCGAAACCCTTCTTCAGACTGATGTCTGCAGTTGTTTTGATTGTCCTTTAGGTGAGAGGGGCAAAGTTTAAAGGAGATGTGCAGGGAAAATATTTTACACAGAGGGTGGTGAGTGCCTGCAATGCACTGCCAGGGGTGGAGGTTAAAGCAGATACGATAGTATCATTTAAAAGACTTTTGAACAAGCATATGGACCAGCTGGAAGTGGAGTTATGTGCGAGTAGCTAAGTGATGGTCTTGGCATTATGTTCGACACAGACATTGTGGGCTGAAGGGCCTGTTCTTGTGCTGTACTGTTCCATGTTCTACATTGAATTGCCGGGGCCACTGGGAGTGGTAGGTTTTTAGGTTTGACCTCAGATCCATCCAGCTCCCCAGTAATTCCCTCCCCTTGAATCTCACCTAAAGAGAATCAAACATATAATTGATGGCCAGGAGGATGTGTGGGATCAACTGAATCCCACGACAGAAAGCAAAGAACAAACGACACTTAGCTGAGCCAGACACCTTGTGTCACGTTTATTCCAGAAGCCCCTTTTACCTTCATTCTCACCAATCATAACCCGTGTGCAGATGAGGCCAATTAGTGGGTCTGACCTTGGAGTTGTTATTGAGCTCTTGTGGCTGGACCTTCTCGTGAGGCTGCTGGTGAGTTGCCAGCGGTGACTGGCTGTATGCAAAACCAACGTGGGCGTGAAGGTGCCACAGCTCCCCCTTCAGCCACTGAAGGTGGCAACTACCTGGCTTTGTCCTGCCCCGTGCCGGTCTGGCGGGTTGATTGTACGGCCTGACCTTGTTTGGTACTACAGTGTGGGAGGTCTTTGACAGGAAGTGTTGGGGTCTTGTAACTTTGCTGGTTCGGTGGGAAAGGTAGTCGGTTGGTTCTCGACGTATGCTGGCTTTAACCGCTCGATGGATGCGGTGTCACCGATCGGTACATCTTCCAATTTTAGGGCTGTATGCGTTTATTGGTAATGGATAGGATCGGGATCAGTGTGCTGCGCGCGAGCCATGGCATAAAAATCGGAGTGTGGCCGCATTCAGAGCATCCACCTCCAGTCTTGATAGGGCGTCGGCAACCGGATTTGCTTTTCCTTGAATGTGCCTGATGTCACTGGAGAATTGCGAAACGAAGTCCAAGTGGCGGATTTCCCGCGGTGAATAGTGCCCCACACTTGTACGAGGAGTGTATGTGAGCGGTTGGTGATCCGTATAAATAGTGAAGGGACGGCCTTCCAACAGATGGCGGAAATACTTGACGGCGAGGTACAGAGCCAAAAGTTCTCGCCCGAATGTACTGTACCTCACCTGAGTGGGTGATAATTTTGCCGAAAAGAATGCCAGAGGCTCCCACCTGCCGTTGACTTGCTGCTCCACGACGGCTCCCATGGCGTTGACGGAGGCATCAGTGGTGAATGAAAATAAGGCATTGGGCCTCTGATGGACCAGCATAGTTGATTCGGCGAGAGTCCTCTTAGCGGCGTTGAAGGCTTGCACAACATCCTCGGTAAACACAACGGTTTCTTTGAAGACGATTTGTGAGAACCTTTGAGTAAGTTGGTCAAGGGTAATAGGGAACCTGTGGCGTTCGGTTGAATGCGGCGGTAGAAATTCATCATCCCCAAAAATTGCCGTGATTGGTTTAACGAATTTGGCACTAGGTGATTTCAGATTTCCTGCATCTGTGATTCGCTGGGCAGGATGCCGTTCTCCTTCACGCGATGACCGAGGAAAGTGAGCTCGCGAGCCCCAAACACGCATTTGTTCATGTTAATGATAATACCATATTTGTCGAGACGCCGGAGCAGTAATCAGAGGTGTTTCTTGTGTTCGCCTTCGCTGGAGCTCGCTACCAACACATCCTCGATGTATGCGTAGACGACATCTAAGCCGGAGAGTACATGGTCCATGAAACGCTGGAATGATTGCGCTGCGTTTCGTAAACCAAACGGCATCCGTAGAAATTCGAACATCCTGAATGGAGTGACCACGGCTATCTTTGATCGGCAGGCTCGACCGGAATTTAATAATACGCGCGCACGAGATTGATGTTTGCGAACACCCGCTTACTCTTTAGGCTTGCAGAGAAATCCTGCTAATGTTGGATACTGTAGCGATCTGGAATAGTGGCATTGTTTAGTGGACGGTAGTCGCCGCAGGGTCGCCAATCTCCGGGAGACTTCTGCCGGACCATGTGAAGAGGTGATGCCCAGCAGCTCTTAGACCTGCGGATGATCCCAAGCTTCAACATATGGTCAAATTCCGCCTTAGCAACGGCTTGCAGTTGGGTCGGGAGCTTTCTGGACAAGAGTTTTCAGACTCATCAGACATGCAGAGCACAGCAAATTACCTCTGGCTCACCTCTGACATTGTTGGCCAAGGAGCCAATGCTAAGAGACCTGTACGCCGTCAAAGTATTCAACAACTTCAGCTTCCTGCGGCCGATTGAAGTCCAGATGCAGGGTTTTTATGATCCTTCGGAGTCTGCATCATAAAAACATTGTAAAGCTTTTTGCTGTGGAAGAGGAGAATACCAGCAAAAATAAAGTGCTCGTGATGGAGTTTTGCTCTTGTGGAAGCTTGTACACTGTACTGGAAGAGACCGAGAATGCATTTAGTCTGCCGGAGTCAGGGTTCTTGATCGTGTTGCGAGATGCAGTGGCCGGTATGAATCACCTACGGGAGAACGGGATAGTGCGCAGAGACATCAAGCCTGGAAACATTATGCATGTGATCGGAGAGGATGGAACGTCCGTTTACAAGCTAATTGACTTTGGAGCTGCCAGGGCAGGCCAGGAAGATGATGAGCAGTTTGTCTCGCTTTATGGAACGGAGGAGTATTTGCATCCAGACATGTATGAACGAGCTGTGCTGAGAAAACCTCACCAGAAGACGTATGGAGCAACCGTATTGGGGTCACGTTTTACCATGCAGCCACCGGCAGTCTCCCTTTCAGACCCTTTGAAGGACAACGCAAGAACAAGGTGTCTGGCGTAGCCAAGTGTCGTTTGTTCTTTGCTTTCTGTCGTGTGATTCAGTAGACGCTACAACTGGGGTCACGTCGGGGTCACCAGTTGTAGGATCTACTGAATCCCACGACAGAAACCAAAGAACAAACAACACTTAGCTGAGCCAGACAACTTGTGTCACGTTTATTCCAGAAGCCCCTTTTACCTACATTCTCACTGATCATAACCCGTGTGCAGATAAGGCCAATTAGTGCGTCTGACCTCGGAGTTGTTATTGAGCTCTTTAGTTTAGTTTAGTTTAGAGATACAGTGCAGAAACAGGCCATTCGGCCCACCGGGTCCGCGCCGACTAGCGATCCCCGCACATTAACACTATCCTACACCCACTAGGGACAATTTTCTTTTACATTTACCAAGCCAATTAACCTACAAACCTGTTCGTCCTTGGAGTGTGGGAGGAAACCGAAGATCTCGGAGAAAACCCACGCAGATCACGGGGAGAATGTACAAACTCCGTACAGACAGCACCCGTAGTCAGGATCGAACCCAGGTCTCCGGCGCTGCATTCACTGTAAGGCAGCAACTCTATCGCTGCGCCACCGTGATCTTCTCGTGAGGCTGCTGGCGATTCACCAGCGGTGACAGGCTGTATGCAAAACCAACGTGGGCATGAAGGCGCCACAGATGTAAGTATCTTGAAAAACATGTCTGTTTGAGGTCATGTAAGTCTAAGGCCTACATCACAGAGCCGTAAACTTAAAAAGGTGATAGAGCCAGTTCTACTTTGGATTTTGCAGATGAAGTGGAGGTATTTCCATTGTGTGGCTGAGTTAAGCTACATGGATTAGTGAGAATGAAAAAGACGGTAGTGGACAGAACATTATCCCTTGCCTATCAATAGGGATAAGTGTTAATGGTGTACAACCAGTGTTGAACCACATTCAGTTTAAGCTGTCTGAGATCACGATTGGGAGGATGGTAGATATTGCATCGTGAAGAAGCTAATGCCACATTTATAGAGGATGACAGGATTAAGAAAAAGTTTATTATACAAAGAATCTACAAGGATGCAGATGGGAGATGGCAAGAAGGGGTGGTGTCCGGCTCTGCTGTCAGGAGATGAATTGCGTTAAGGGATCCTGAAAGAGAATGACCTGATGAAATGTGTTGCTCCACTGAATTGCGTAGCAAAGGTGGATAAGGTAACGTGAGTATCTTTAGATCTAACAGGACTTACTCAAGCTGGAGACAAGGTCCTCTGCCCCTGCACTGTGATGGAGTACGCTTCACCAGGGTGTGGGTTTGATTGGGACACTGATCTCTGACAGTAACTCAAAGCCAGCACCTCCCATGAGATCAGCCTACCCAGGGAAGAGGAAGTATAAGCGAGTTTGGTATTCCGAAAACCGCAAGGAATCATGGGATTTGTCAAAGGTCATTACTCATTTGTGATAAAGAAAAATCGAACGAAGCACTAGCTGTATAAACTGTGTATAAATTGTTAACCATTGTACCAATGAATTAGTCTAGAATTCTGTCAACTCAATAGCTTCCTTTCTTGTTCTGCTATTCACACACTACTTACACAGTGCCAGTTCATTAATCTGATATTATGAGATATTCAAAAGGTTAAATAATTTATTATTTTCATTTAATCCTTAATGTGTTTGCTACTGGAATAAGAAAATATTACTTGTGTTTGAAACATTTTCTTATTTTTAATCATAATTTATGTGTAAAAATATATTTAATCTGAGGAACGGGGGTGCCAGGTAGCGGGAGAGTGGTGTGTAACAGCGAGAGAGAGGGGGGCAGATGCGAGTGTGAGACAGGGGGAGAGACTGGACTGGTGGAGAGACGTTCTTGGCAGCTGAGCTGCAGCGTGTGTACAGACCTACTTTTCATCCGTAGTCAGAATCGAACCCGGGTCTCCGGCGCTGCAAGCACTGTTGAATTGCTACTGGACTGTCCCCGTCCCCTCCCGAGTGTCCCATCCCTGTCTGGGGGCGGCCGGAGATAATAATAATAATAATAATAAGTTTATTTATATAGCACATTTTCCAATTGATTTAAATCAAAAGCCAAAGTGCTTTACAGTTACTAACCAAACAAATAATAAAAAGAGATAGAAAAAATGACAACACACTATAAGAGATTTTACACAAACACGAACATCCCCCCACAGTAGAATCTACACTCTCCACTGTGAGGGAAGGCACTAAAATGTCCAGTCCTCCTCCTCCTCCTAGTCCACCCGAGGTCTGGGCCAGTCTGAGGCCACTGCAGCCAGTCGCCGCAACGGCAGCCCGATGTTGTTTGCCCACCCGCATCGGGTGGAAAAGTCCTCAGCAGCTTGGAAATGTCTGGAGCGGCCGCTCCTTCCCCGGAGACTGCGACGCCCGCGGACTTCAGGCCGCGCCGGTTGGAGCTTCGACTCCGCGGTGCTTCCGATCCAGCGCCGCCCGCCCGTGGCGGGATGCCCTCAAACCGCAGACCGCAGACCACGGCTGCTCGATGTTGGTGGTCGGCGGTCACAGCACTCCGGAGCGGCGACCCGACAAGGCATCGCCCGCTCCCCGTTGGTGTCCCAGCGCTGTGCCGCCGAAGCTGTGGTCCCCGGCAGGAAACGCCGCTCCAGCCCGATGGAAGGCCGCATGGGGAGACCGGAGACGCGATTCGGAGGAAAACCGCATCTCCGACCAGGTAGGACTGGGGTTAAAACAGTTCCCCCCCCCACATAGAAAGAATAGACTTCAAATAATAAAAAAATAAAAAATATTCAAACAATAAAAGAGTTAGACGATGGACTGCAGGCAGGCTGCCATACAAACGGCGCCCACTCCTGCACATCCGCCATCTTGAGATTCTGGGGTGACCCTGGACTGACGGGACACAGGCCCGGAGCAGTGGCGGCTCCAGGCTTACAGCTAGCGCGGAGAAGAAGTGCTAACTCCTGCTCAACTCTGTCTGTCCCGCCGGGTTAACTGACAGCCCTGTACTGACGGGACACCGGCCCGGAGCAGTGACGGCTCCAGGCTTACAGCCAGCATCGAGAAGAAGCGCTAATTCCAGCTCAACTCTGCTCCAACTCCCGAGCAACGCGTTCCTCTACGGGCCGGGGACCGTCAGCTGCACCTCTCGCCTTATCCAGTGGTTGTTGGTTAACCTCCTCAGTGCCGGCAGAAGCCGAGCACCAGTCATCATTGGGGATACACACAAAATGATGGAGTAACTCAGCGGGACAGGCATCATCATTGGAGAAAAGGAATTGGTGACGTTTTGGGTCGAGACCCTCCTCCAGAGATGTTGCACACCCCTCACTCATGACGTCATCCTACCACCAAATGCAGTCACTTGCCCGATCCAGTTCTACTAACAAGGGTTCTATCACTGGCCTAACCACCAGATGGCGCCACATGACCTCCCCCCCCCAGAGCCGGAGTGATGAATACGAACAGGCAGATGAACAAGGTGCTGCCCTCTCACTACGACCAGCAGGGATTGAGCCCGGATGAAATCGGCGCCCAGCAACGGCTGTGAGACGTCAATGGTAAATGTAGATTGATGGTGCATGTGAACCAATCACACATAGCCAGCATCACTAACTCCACCCCACTATAACACTTACACTAAAGCTCATTCCCAGCACCGTCAGTCTGAGCAGCTAGGATGTACTGACAACTTATTGTCTTCAACGCTGCCAAGTTACAGTGCTGATTAAAAATGTGTTTAAATCACACACTGTCTCTGGTGCTTGTTTACATGGCGTCAGAATTGGTCTTATCCACTCCTCTTGTATAACGGTTTTTATTTTATCTTTTGTGAGTTTTGCTTTACTTTACGATGGCTTCTTCTTGTCGAAAGCCTGACCCTCTTGTCTTTGATACGGATATTGTAAATCACTTGAGACTGTATAAGATTTACACACATCTTTAATCAGCACAGTAACTTGGCATCATTACAAAACAAGGTGTTGTCAGTTCATCCTGGCTGCTTCAACTAACGGTGCTGGGAATGGGCGTTAGTATAAATGTTATAATGGGGTGGAGTTAGTGATGCTGGCTAAGTGTGATTGATTCACATGCATCATCAATCTACATCCTTCCCCCTAAAGATTAAATGTGGAAAGGAAGTGTATTAAACATACTTGCCATACCTGTCTGGTGGTCTACTAACACGGCCCGAGCGCGTGCGGACCCAACCATCCCCTCCCTCAACTGAAGGATGAGGCGGAGAGGCTGAAGGTGAAAATCGCACGGGAGAGGCTTGTGGTGACCGAGAGGGGAAACATGCGGTAGGTGTAACCCCGTGGTTAGTGGAGACCGAGGGACGTGGGGGGGTGCAAGGCATGCGGGGACGGGCGGGAGACACTGCAAAAGGCGGCTGGAACTGGAGCGGCGGAGCATAGGGATCAGCAGGCGGTGGTCGGGGCTCCTTCACAGCAAGCAGGTGTTGTCGACTTCTCCCTCACAGTCCACAAGGTATGATCGCGGCTCATCAGTCGGGCGCACAACAACGCCCAGACGAGAATGTCCAGTTGAAGTTCGTAGACGGACGACCTGGCCCGGCAGTAGAGGCTGGAGTTGTCTGCTGGAACTGTCGTATGATCGTTTCTGGATGTCGTGCTTCTCTTGGAGACGTTGCTGGACAGTGGCGGGCTTCAACACCCGAGGGACCAGCTGCTGTTGTGCGATGGGGACCGGAGACCTCGTCACCCTCGACAGCAGACGCTGTGCTGGTGACCCCAAGGTTCCGTCCCTTGCGATGTTTCTGAGATTCAGGAGATCGAGATAGACGTCTGACTTTGAAATGCGCGCTCCCTCCAGCAAGTGCTTGGCGCTTCTGACAGCGCGTTCAGCGAATCCATTACTCTGTGGATACTCGGTACTGCTTGTGACGTGCTGGAAGTTCCATCGGTCTGCGAAAAGCTTGAACAAGTGGCTGGTTAGCTCTAATCTTGTTAAAAAAGGTTGATTGACATTGTGCTATAATGGGTTGGAGTTAGTGATGCTGGCTAAGTGTGATTGCTTCACATGCATCATCAATCTACAGATATCAGCGAGCGCTGGGCCACGTTTGAAATTGATTACCAGCACTACATGAACATTGCACACCAAAATGAACCAGATGCTGTCAAGGCCTCTCACCTGCTCAACCTTGCGGGCCCAGATGGCCTTCGTCGATCCAGAACATTCCGTTATGCTCCGGCTATCCGTCATGCCAACGACCAGGTAATAACCCCAGCGGAATCTCCTGCTGACCCTAATGTCCTGCTGCGTAAGCTAAGCCAGATCTGGGACCTGCCCTCAAATCACATTTTGGACAGGGCAAGGTTTTTCTCTCGTCGTCAACTCCCCGGGGAACAAGTTGACTCATTTATTTCAGACTTGATGTATTTAGCCCAGCGTTTCCGATTCCAGGATATGCCGGTTGATCAGCTGTCTGATCAGTTATCGAGGGACATTTTAGTGAATGGCATTTTAGTGAATGGCATTAGCGATCAAAAGCTCAGATCAGAGTTCCTGAGATGGCCAGATTTAACACTCGATGAAGCTGTGCACGCATGCAGAACCGCCAAACTAGTCGACCCCATAGACAGTTCGCATGAAACCAAAACCATCAATTTGACGGGCCTCACTAGGCAGCGAACATACACAGATAACAGCTGATTTATGACCCAAGCTAGTCAGGCAGCTCACAGCGGTCCTCTGAAGAGATGCCCCAACTGCAGTTACCCACACAACAGACAATCAGCCTGCCCCGCCCTCGGGAAGGCATTCAATTACTGCAAAAAGCTAAATCACTTTGCCTCTGTCTGTCGGGCTGCAAATCGGGCCCGAGGAAAGAATTTTTTGCAACGAGACAGCAACACACTACCTCCCCAATTCCAGCTCAAAACCGCCCCCGAATACAGCCAAATTAACTCGCAAGACGATCCGACTGTTTACACGTTACAGCATGCTGCTGCCAAGAATTCTGATCCAACAGTGACGATATCTTTAAACAATGTTGATTTTGGCGCGAAATTAGACACAGGGGCGAAGGTCAACACTATGTCAATCAACCTTTTTAACAAGATTAGAACTAACGAGCCACTCATCAAGGACAAATCCACTTTACATGCTTTTGGAGGGGAGGTACTCGTTCCCTTGGGCAAAACCAACCTGAAATGTGTACTAAAGAAAATAACGAAGGAATTGACCTTCTATGTCTTGAACTTTAATTCAGTTACTCTGCTTGGCAATCGTGCCTGTCAGGAACTGGGGCTGATTTCCTTTGACAAAACCGTCCACAAACTGCAAATTTCGTTGGACCCGCTGAGTGAATTCCCTGATCTCTTCGACAACAACCTAGGCAAGTTGCCTGTGACCTACAAGATTATTACTGACCCTGATGTGACACCCTTGGGATCGCCGGCACAGCGTCTACTGTCGAGAGTGACGAGGTCTCCGGTCCCCATCGCACAACAGCAGCTGGTCCCTCGGGTGCTGAAGCCCGCCACTATCCAGAAACGTCTCCAAGAGAAGCACGACATCCAGAAACGTTCATACGGCAGTTCCAGCAGACCACTCAAGCCTCTACTGCCGGGCCAGGTCATCCGTCTACGAACTTCAACTGGACATTCTCGTCTGGGCACTGTTGTACGCCCGACTGACGAGCCGCGATCGTACCTTGTGGACTGTGAGGGAGCAGTATACCGGAGAAGTCGAAACACCTGCTTGCTGTGAAGGCGCCCCGACCACTGCCTGCTGATCCCTATGCACCGCCGCTCCAGTTCCAGCCGCCTTTCGCAATGTCTCCCACCCGTCCCCGCATGCCTTGCACCCCCCCACGTCCCGCGGTCTCCACTAACCACGAGGTTTCACCTACCGCATGTTTCCCCTCTCGGTCACCACAAGCCTCTCCCGTGCCATTTTCACCTCCAGGCTCTCCGTCTAATCCTTCAGGTGAGGGAGGGGATGGTTGGGTCCGCACGCGCTCGGGCCGTGTTAGTAGACCACCAAACAGATATGGCGAGTATGTTTAATACACTTCCACATTTAATCTTTAGGGGGAAGGATGTAGATTGATGGTGTATGAACCAATCACACATAGCCAGCATCACTAACTCCACCCCACTATAACACTTACACTAACGCTCATTCCCAGCACCGTCAGTCTGAGTAGGATGTACTGACAACTTATTGTCCTCAACGCTGCCAAGTTACAGTGCTGATTAAAGATGTGTTTAAATCACACACTGTCTCTGGTGCTTGTTTACAGTAAATGTCCAAGTAAAATGGTAGGAGCCGAAGATGAGAGGGACCGTGCGAACTCCATATGTCTGGATGGAGCTGCCATTAACCGCGGTAAGGGAAGGTCCCCGCTTATCGGAACGAGTGTTGAGTCCTGACGGGGGCAAAACGCTGGCCTCTGCACCCGTGTCGACAAGGAAGCGCCGCCCTGAATGACGGTCCCAGGCGTACAGGCGATGTTTCAGGCCCACCGCAGCAGCCACTACTGGCGGCCGGCTGCGGCGTTTCCCAGAAACGTGCAAGGTGGGCGGCTTTGACCGGCCTCTGAACCCCAGCACTGGTGACAGAAGCACCACGACTCTTTACCTGCATTGCGCGGGCCCAGCTTCACAGCCGAACCCCCGGCGGGCTCAGGAACAGGCCGCTGGGCCTACCGAGGCACCGCCGACACCCGATCGATGGCAGCACTGCCCTGCTGTTTGGTCTGCCACAGGTCGTCCGCCCGTTCCACCAGCTGCAGCGGATCATCGAAATTCTCACCCGCAAGGAGTAGTCGGATATCCTCAGGCATCTGCTCCAGGAATGCGAGCTCAAAAAGGAGACAGGGCTGATGACCATCCACCAATATTAGCATCTCGCTCATTAACACGGACGGTTTGCGATCACCGAGATCCCCCCCCCCCCCCATGTGCATGAGCCTCGCCACCCTATTGCGGCGGCTGAGGCCAAAGGTACGCAGGAGGAGCTCCTTGAGGCCCTCGTACTTGTCGGCAGCTGCCGGCTGGCGCAGGTAATGTACGAGGCGACCGGCTGTGTCCTGATCCGACGTGCCGGCCAACTAATAATACTTTCTGTCATCGGCCGTAATGCGTTGAACATGGAGCTGGGCCTCAGCCTGCTGGAACCACACCTGTGGCTATGATGTCCAGAACACGGGCAGCTTGAGAGAAACGGAATTCTGTTGAGCAGGGATGTCGGCTGCTTCGGGTTGCTGAGGTAGGTTATCGGTTGCGTGCATCGTGAGAATCTAAAAGAACCATTTTGGATCGTCGGGGTCACCAATATAGCGAGACACACGTTTAAGAACAAAGTGATCTTTATTGGCAGATGCAGAGTCAGACACTCTCGCGCTGAGAGTGAGCACTAACTGAGTCCCTGCAGATGCAGTTGGGCACACCCGTGACTCATGACATCATCTTCCCGTGCCCGATCCAGTTCAACTAATGAGGGTTCGATCTATCACTATCCTAACCACCAGATGGCGCCACACCACATTATTTTTCTTGATGTCAAACCTTTCCTCCTTCCCTAGTCATCAATGGACCTACCAGGCACCACCCTGCCTGAGGTCATTTGTGGCTGGCATGTTTGGTCCTGGTCTTTTCTCACCTCCAACTCTTACCTCCCCCCTCACCACCCCCTATTTTCAGTCAGAAGAAGCGTCCCGACCCGAAACGTCACCCATCTCTTTGCTCCAGAGATGATGCCTGACTCGCTGAGTTATTCCAGCACTTTGTGTCTATCTGTGGTATAAACCAGCATCTGCAGTTCTTTGTATCTGCAGGGTCAGACTGTTATTTGTCAGAACTTTTCATTCTCACAGTCTAACCTGTGAGAGTTGGGAAGTGGAATTTCATGAAACATATGTTGCATGACAGAGCAAATGTAGTGGCAGTGAAGAGGTTAAACGAACAAATATAGCACCATGTCACATGATTCAGATGTGATATTTCATCCGAACACATGATAACAAGTAAAATGAAGGAGGAGATCCCAATGGGAGGAGGAATGACTCATCCAAGTGGGATGCTGACACGGATATTGAAATCCATTCTTGGATTAGAAGCCTGCCATATTCTGGCTGTGACACAACTGCTCATTATTGTGGGTTGTTAATTAAGGCTTGTCTCCAGTGATAAAAACAGGGATCGGAAAGCCTGGCTGGAATTGCACAAAAGATTACTGCTAAGGATGGTTAATTAGATGTGACAATGTGTTAAAATGGGATGGTCAACAAACATAACATTACAATTTGTCTCATTATATTGGTAATTCTCATAAGGGGAAAATATGAGGAAATGAAATGTACTGTAAACTGCAACCGTGATTTTTTAACCAATGGAAATAATCCAAAAAACTCAGTTATATATCCGGCCTTTTGCATTGAGCATGTTCACTAGTGTTATCCCAAGGAAACAAAATGAGGGCGGCACAGTGGCACAGTACGGAGTTTGTACGTTCTCCCTGTGACCCCGTAGTTTTTTTCCGGGTGCTCTGGTTTCCTCCCACACTCCAAAGATGTACAGGTTGGTAGATTAACTGGCTTCTGTAAATGTGTAAATTGTCCCTGGTGTGTTGGATAGTGCTAGTGTACGGGGTGGTCGCTGGTCAGCATGGACTCAGTGGGTCAAAGGGCCTGTTTCCATGCTGTATCTCAAGACAGACAGACAGACAGACAGAATCAATTGCAGGTTTTAAATGTACAGGAATATGTGAGCCAATTAAGATGTAATCTACAGCAGGTCAGGCGGCATCTGTGGAAAGAGAAATGGTTAACAGTTCATAGAAGCTGCCTGACCTACTGAGTGTTTCCAGCATTTTCTGTTTTTGTTTCAGATTTTTGGCATCTGCCTCTTATTGATTTTTTAAGATACGATGTTGACCTGCTTAGGTCGTCATTATTGTTACGCATACAGAGGTTTATTTAGATAGAGCAAAGGGGAAGGTACAGAGTGCAGAATATATTTCTCAGCATTGTGGCATATCAGGTCCACTGTCCATGGTGGGATAGAGGTGAATTGGACTGTACTCAAGGTAGAACCATTCAGAATTCTACTAACAGAGGGGAAGTAGCTGTTCCTGAGCCTGGTGGTGCATGCTTTCAACATTCTGTGCTTTCCACCAGATGGGAGGAACCAGAAGAAGGAATGAACTTGACCCCAAAGGTTTCATCATCTTGATGCAATGCAACACTTCATGAGGCAGTTGAAACCTTGACAGAGTGAAGCGGAACAAGATGTGTGGCACCAGAAATACTCCACGGTGGCACCAAGTTAGGAACAGGGATGACATTTGAGTCATGTACTGTTTGTTATCCTGTAGTCACTTACTTGCTATATATAGCAGTGAAGGGGAAATGACAACAGAAGAAGAAGCAATGTGAGTCAATGCATAAGGTTCTGACTCAACAGGGAACGGGAGAAGCAGGTTAGAAGTCTTTGCATTTATTTTCCTTGAGAAGGAACTTTTATTACATATTCATAGTTTATAAGTTACTACATTAATCAAAACTGCTTTTCATGCAGTTTGCAAACATTGACCATCACGTTGTCAGCCATATCCATGTCACACTCAAGGCCCCGCTGCGACCAGCATTCATGGAAAGCCTCCAAAATCCTCATGGACATTGCGTGCTCCCTCTCCAGGGACACATGGGCACGGACATAACTCCGGAAGCTTGACAGCACTGGGCCTCTACTCGCTGGAGTTTAGAAGGTTGAGGAGGGACCTCATTGAAACTTACAGAATAATGAAAGGCATTGATAGAATGGACGTGGAAAGGATGTTTCCACTGGTGGGAGAGTCTAGGACCAGAGGTCATAGCCTCGGAATTAAAGGGGGCTCTTTTAGAAAGGAGGTGAGGAGGAACTTCTTTAGTCAGAGGGTCCGTGGAACTCATTGCCACAGAGGGATGTGGAGGACATCAGTGGATATTTTTAAGGCAGAGATAGACAAATTCTTGATCAGAACAGGTGTCAAGGGTTATGGGGAGAAGGCAGTAAAATGGGATTAGGAGGCAGAGATCAGCCATGATTGAATGGTGGAATAGACTCGATGGGCCGAATGGCCTAATTCTACTCCTATAACGTGAACTTGTGGAAGAGGGGCAGGCAGTCGACTCGGGTAGAAGCCTCAACTGCCCACTGTCTGGACTCGTGGAAGTGACAGATGTCGTGAGATGTTAGGTTTCAGTCACTTGGGTATAGACTCCTGTATTTTTGCCTTCACCCAGCATCCAGATCTCACGTGCACCAAAACTGGCCGCGATGGTGTGGTCGCGCAGTGTCAGTGCTGAACTTTTCCAACAGTGGCAAAATGGAAAGGAAATCTTATAGTACTTGATATACAGACGCAAGCTTACACACAATCCCTGCTATGTGACAATGTCACCAAATGTACAAGTTATTACATAGGTCATGTGAAGGCTGCAATGTGGTTGACTCTGTCCTCAATTGTGTTTGCAAGTGTAAGTATCTGAGCTAGAAATTGTTAACAACTTGCAGAATGCTGATTGACTTTTTCTCCACAAAAGCATATTTGATGTGCAATGCATTCAGCGTGGGGCCACACACAAATTGGAGGAACAGCGCCTCATATTTCATTTGGGCAGCTTACAACCCAGTGGTATGAATATTGATTTTTCTCATTTCCAGTAACTCCAAGCATTCCCTCCACCCGTCCATCCCCTCCTCCCCAA
Organism: Malacoraja senta; assembly: GCA_038087875.1. Lineage (NCBI taxonomy): Eukaryota > Metazoa > Chordata > Chondrichthyes > Rajiformes > Rajidae > Malacoraja > Malacoraja senta. Next base: position 53,642,721 of record CM075978.1, on the reverse strand, counting down.
CCCTAGTCATCCTGCTAGTTCCACTGTTCACATCCTTGTATCCCTCTCGTTAGTACATCTTCCCCAGCCATTATGGCTCCACCCTTCCTGGAGGCCTTTTCTTGCCTCCAGTATCCCCCCCCCCCCAACTTAGCCCCCCCCCTTTCAGAATGAAGAAAGGTTCTGACCTGAAACTTCACCTATGCCTTGTCTTCAGAGATGCTGCCTGACCCGCTGAGTAACTCCAGCATTGTGTGTCTACATTCATTCACCAGATGGTTCATGCCAAACAGCATGGGGATGGTACAATCAAAGGGAAATGTTCCATCAATGCTCCTGGTGTGATCTGTGCATAGGAAGGCAGTGAACCACACGCTTTAATCTTGGAAAAATAAAACCTTATCACACGAGCAACCAATCTAAACACAGGCTCAGGGTTACATTGCTGAGAACTCATCATAACCCGAACAATTTTCACGTCGGAAATGCAGCTACACAGAAATCTATTTAAATAAAATCATAGGGCAGCACGGTGATGCAGCGGTAGAGTTGCTGCCTTAAAGTGCCAGAGACCTGGGTTGCATCCGGACGGTGCCTACAACCCCGTAGCAGCCGGCCAATCCATCACGCCAGCTTCCCAAACGCTCGTTTGTACCTAAAGGGTGTAAAAAAGTAACCTGGCAAGGACCCAGAACAAAATCGCATGACCATTTCAGCATCTCAAGAAGAACAGCGTACACAAAGCAGCAAGCTGACCATCAAAGTGTCCATAAACCACCTCCTGCCCACCCAATTGTCAACGTCGACAGCACAATGCTGTGTCAGAATCACCATCACACTGGGCCTCTGTGCACCAACTCACTTGTGCAAGGCACAAAAGCAGGCTGGCACCTTTCATTCCAGTAGGTGGAGGGAGAATAGCAATACAAGCTCCATAGTCCATTGTCAAAACCTCTGTGTTTTTAACAATGCACTACTTTATTGTCCATTAATATGGACAATGTTAACGGACAATAAAATAGTCCATTGTCTACTGGACAATAGTTCTGCATCGGGACTATGCTGTTGCATAGTTCTGCATCGGGTTCACCGGGCCCAATTCCCACACTCCCTTTATAATCTCACTGGGACCCATTCCCTCACTCCCTGTAAACACTCCAGACCCCCATTCCCACACTTCCTTTAAACTCACTAGATTTATGGGCGGCACAGTTGCACAGTTGCTGCCTTACAGTGCGGGTTCAATCCTGACTACAAGTGTTGTCTGTACGGAGTTTGTACATTCCCCCTGTGACCATGTGGGTTTTCTCCGGGTGCTCCGGTTTCCTCCCACACTCCAAAGACGTAGGTTAATTGGCTTCTGTAAATTGTAAATTATCCCGAGTGTGTAGGATAGTGCTGGTGTGCGGGGTGATTGCTGCTCAGTGCGGATCTGGTGGGCCGAAGGGCCTGATTCCACACTGTATCTCTATAGTTTAAAGTAAAGTAAAGATCCCCGCTTCCATCTTCCCTTTAGACTCACCTGGGCCCCATTCTCACTCTCCCGTCAAACTCACCAAGGCCCCACTCCCACATTCCCTTTAATTTCACCGTTCCCATTTCCAAACTACGTTTAAATTCCCTGGGTGTCCCCAACCTTTCAAACTTGCCTGGGCCCTGTCACTACATTCACTTTAAACTCACTTGGTTTCTGCCTCGCATGATGCCTTTCAGCTCATCAAGGCCCTGTTTCCAACAGTCCTGTTATAGTCATCTGGGCAGAGTTCCCGGCCTTGCTCCATGAAATTCACCACAGCCCTGTATCCCAACTCCCGTTTCCTGTGTAGGAAGGAACTGCAGATGTTGGTTTATACCGAATATAGACACAAAATGCTAGAGTAACTCAGCGGGTCAGGCAGCATCTGTGGAGAAAAGGGATAGATGATATTTTGGGTCGAGACCCTTCTTCAGACCCGTTTCCTGCGCTCCCTTTAAACACACTACCATGCTCACTTGAAGCCTGCAGGGGGCCTGTTTCCCATTGTAAATGTACTGCGTTTTGTGTTCTATCCTCCCTGTAAGCTCACCTGTTCACTGACAAATGTATTATACCACTGTGTAACATTCAAAAGGACCTGTTTCTGTGCTGTATCTCTAAAGTCTAAAGTCTAAAGTCCATGAAATCTGGTAATGCCAAAGTCTGGAACATGCGAGGTTATCAGTGTTTTACCTACTCTTTTTTTATCATTGGTGCACAGCCAATGAAATCCTAGGCTGACCAGTATTGCTCTCTGGATGGGCACTGCTCTCTGGATGGGCACTGCCCATCTTTCTCTATACCCTTTGTTGCTCAAATTGCCTCCATGTACAATCCACAAACGCAAGGCCGAAACAATGCTGGAATCTGTGGAAGGGTACTGGGCGCTCCATAACAGATGATCTGCCACCTGCTCTGCTTGAAACCTACTTCACCCTGAACTGGCAGCCATCAAATTTTATCCCTCGAGTCCTATAGTCTTAGTTGTAATGTTGATTACAAGACCCTGTCTAAGGCCATCGCCAACCGGGTCAAGTCTGCTCTGGGACAGGTGATCCACCCGGATCAAACCTGTGCTGTACCTGGCAGTAAAATCTCAGACAGCCTGGCGCTGCTGAGAGATACCATTGCCTACGTGCAGGACAGACGGATGGATGCCTGCCTATTCAGCTTGGACCAGGAGAAGGCCTTTGACAGGATATCGCACACGTACGTGAGGGACGTGCTCTCCAAAATGGGCTTTGGGGAGGGAATCAGAAATTGGATCCAACTGCTCTTCACCGATATCTATAGTGCAGTCCAAATCAATGGATGGGAATCAGACAGCTTCCCCGTCATGTCTGGAGTCAGGCAGGGTTGCCTTCTCTCCCCTCTCTTGTTCGTCTGTTGTATTGAACCTTTTGCCGAGTCTATCAGGATGGAGGCGAGCATAAGAGGAGTGACATTGCCAGTCAGTGGGGGCACACAGGTCAAAACCTCCCTGTACATGGACGATGTCACTGTCTCCTGCTCAGATCCAGGGTCGGTCCGCAGATTGATTAGTGTCTGCGACCAGTTTGAGTCGGCCACGGGAGCCAGGGTGAACCGCAGGAAGAGCGAGGCCATTCTCTTTGGCAACTGGCCCGACTGATCTTCCATCTCCTTGAAGGTGCTGGGGATCTGGTTTGGGGGGGCTGAGGCGTGTGACAAGAATTGATTGGAGCAGATAGCCAAGATGGGGAAGAAACTGGTGCTGTGAAAGCAACGCTCCCTCTCCATAACGGAAAAATGTGGTCATCAGGTGTGAGGTGCTCTCAGAGCTGCTGTACTTGGCGCAAGTGTGGCCTGTCCCTCCCTCCCACGGCACAGGGATCACCCGGGCCGTCTTCCAGTTCATCTGAGGGTAGACGATGGACCGGGTGCGACGGGCCACAATGCACAAGTTGGCAGACAACGGGGGTAAAAGCGTGCCCAACGTCGCCCTCACCCTGATGACCACCTTTGTGTGTGGCTGCATCAGGCGGAGTGTAGAGCCAAGGCACTCACTACCTGCTGAGTTTCTACCTGTCCTCGGTGTTGCGAAGGATGGGCCTGGAGCAGATGCCACGCAATGTGCCAGTCAGCTGGACATTGCCGCACCATCTGTTGTTCGTGGAAAGGTTCTTTCGGACCAACACCTTTGACTACAAGTCCATTGGGCAGTGGTCAGCAGGGAACGCCCTGCTGGCACTGCACGGAAATGACTCCATGGATCCTGTGGCGTGGTTCCCAGAGCAGACTGCCCAGCTTGTCTGGCGAAATGCCTCATCGCTGGAACTCACCAACAAGCACCAAGACCTGGCTTGGCTGGCGGTGAGGGGAGCATTCCCAGTCAGATCCTTCCTGCACCGTTGGAACCTCACTACCAGCGCACGCTGCCCTCGGGATTGCTGCTCTGGAGAGGAGACGGTGGCCCACCTCTTTGCAGAGTGTGGACTCGCAAAGAGAGTCTGGAGAGGTCTGCAAGGGTCCCTGTCACGGTTTATTCCGAACAGCTCCGTCACAGAGGATTCTGTGATTTACCGACTGTTCTCAGGGACGCATTCAGAGACGGACATCGAGTGCTGCTGGAGGGTCATCAACTCGGTGAAAGATGCTCTTTGGTCTGCCCGAGCGTTGTTGACCACCCAGCGGAGGAAGATGTTCGTTCGGGAATGTTGCCGACTGGCCCGCTGCAGACTGCAGGAGTACTTGCTGAGGGACGCACTGAAGCTCGGTGCAGCCAACGCCAAGGCTTGGTGGGGGAGGACCACAGTCTAGGGTCCTTCCGCTGCTGGACATGGGGGGCAGGGTGTGGTGGAGACGCCCCTCAAAATAAGGGAAGGGATTCCATTCCAGTGGGCCACATGAGTGACAAGGGTGTGGGGTAAAATTGTGATTTAGGGAAACTGTATTGAATACTGTATATGTATAGCCTCCGAGAATGTTGGATGGAGTTTTGTAAGGATCATGTATTGTATATATTTATTTCTCAAGTAAAGTCTATTTTGAAAAAAAAGTTCACCCTTTCACCGCACAAAGTCAATGGATCCAGGAAGGAAGCAGGAAAAATGGGAAACAGAGAAGGTGGTAAAAGTACTCCAGGATTCCTGTGCTGAAGGTCTTCTCATAAGATGGTGAGAAAGAGAGGAGAACATGGACTTTGGCCCCTCAGCTGTGGGAGGTCTTGCATCTCCTGGAGTAGTCAACCAGCAACCAGAACAAAATCAACGCTGATGCCGTCCTTTGATAGCGTCGCTTAAACTGAAAGTCATCAGACAGCAGGGAAGGCAAATGGAAGCTGCAATGCCCATCTGATTCAATTACCCGAATACATCTCATACAGGCTTTTCACACCGTAACAGGAAAGAGAAACCGGGCAGTATTCTGAAAGCAAGTTATGAAAAACAGGAGGCAATGAAATTTACTCAGAATTCCTAAAGAACGTCTTGCTGTGGCAAAAGGAATTGACAAGTAAAAATATTTCCCAATCTCTGCACCATAGACACCATTCCAAACATCTGGGGAGTTTATTGTCAGGGTTTAGTGTCAAACAGCAGGGGGCAGGTTGCTGGAGAACTTGTGATAGGAAGGTATTGCAGATGCTGGTTTATACCAGTTAGACACAAAGTGTTGGAGTAACTCAGTGGGTCAGGCAGCATCTCTGGAGAAAAGGGATGGGTGACCATTTGAGTTGGGACCTTTCTTCAAACTGAAAATGTCGGGGGTGGTGGGGGGGGGGGGGGGGGGGGGGTGGAGGGGGGGTGTGGGTGTGGAGGAGGAACTAGAGGCCAGAAAAGACCAGGACAAATCAGAGCGTGGTGTGTAGGATAGTGCTAGTGTACGCGGATCGTTGGTCAGCGCAGATTCGGTGGGCCAAAGGGGCCTAATTCCATGCTGTAGCTTTAAACTAAACTGAAGTGGAACAAAACTGGGAGGAGTGAATAGGAATGGCAAGGTAGAAGATTGAATAGTTAAAGCATAAGATTAGTGACACTCCCCAAACTGAAACCTTTGTCCCTGCAGAGCCACCAAAGAACTGGTTTTAAATTACTGGTGGCTATTAAACCAGTGTGACTACATTATGTTGAGGCATTGAATTTGGAATGTAAGTAATCATGGTGAATTGTCCTTTTCAATGTTCTCCTTTTTTCTAAAACTTGCTGAGACTTGGGATTTGAAATGGCAGATGTCGCTTATTACTTAAAAAGGGAAAAAATACAGGAAATTACAGTCCCACCAGTTTCTGGTGGCACAGGGGCAGAGCAGTGAGCTGATCAGAAGGGGTCTTTAGTCTTTAGAGATACTGCGCGGTAAAGGGCCTGTCCCACTGTACGAGCTAATTCAAGAGTTCTCCCGAGTTTCCCCTGATTCGAACTCGAAGAATTACGGTAATAGCCGCTTGTAGTTACTCGGGGCTCTCGTGGACATTTTTCAACATGTTGAAAAATCTTCACGAGCTTACCGCGTTTCCCGAGTACCTGCCATTAGCGTTACGAGCCGCTAAGAGATGTCCCGAGCTCCGACGTACCCGCTACGTACATTCTACGTGCTTACCACGAGTTCGCTTTTTTTAAAACTTGGGAGAGCTCTTGAATTACCTCGTACAGTGGGACAGCCCCTTTACAAGCCTTTCAGCCCACCAGCGATCACCCATACACTAGTTCTATCCGTCAAACTAGGGACAATTTGCAGAAGCCAATTTAACCTACAAACCTGTACGTCTTTGGCTTGTGGGAGGAAACCGGAACACCCTGAGGAAACCCACGCGGTCATGGGGAGAACTTACAAACTCCATACAGACAGCACCCGTAGTCAGGATCAAAGCCAGGTCTCTGGAGCTGTAAGGCAGCAACTCTACCACCGTGCCACCTAGCACAGGCATGTGGAACTAATAGTAATATCTGTAAGAAGGAACTGCAGATGTTGGTTTAAACCGAAGATAGACACAAAAAGCTGGAGTAACTCAGCGGGACAGGCAGCATCTCTGGAGAGAAGGAATGGGTGATGTTTCGGGTCGGGTCGATCTGAAGAAGGGTCTCGACCCAAATGTCACCCATTCCATCTCTCCAGAGATGCTGCCTGTCCCGCTGAGTTACTCCAGCTTTTTTGTGTCTATCTAATAGTAATATCTCATTGGAACTAAGGGAAAGGAGAAACTCTGGGATCTTTCTCACCATCCATTTACACCAATGCTGAGCTGTAGCTTCCTTCCGTCTAAGCACCCTCATTCCATAGCCCTCACCTAACAAAAATGTACGTCGCACTTTTGAGATTTGACTCCCAGTTTCACCAGCTCTTTGGTTGGCGTTGGAGAGGGTCCAGAGGAGGTTTACAAGAATGATCCCAGGAATAATTGTGTTAACGTATGATGAGTGTTTGACGGCACTGGGGCTGTCGTTGCTGGAGTTTAGAAGGATGAGGGGAGACCTCATTGAAACTTATCGAATGGTGAAAGGCCTCCACCATGGATGTGGAGGGGACGTTTCCATTAGTGGGAGAAGTCTAGGATCTAGTACTTGGCCTTAGAATAAAAGGATGTACCTTTAGAAAAGAGATGAGGAGGAATTTTTTTTGCCAGCGGGTAGTGAATCTGTTGAATTAATTTGCACAGAGGCAGTGGAGGCCAAGATAATGGAATTTTTTTAAAGCAGAGATTTGCAGATTCTTAATTTGTCTGGGTGTCAGGGGTTATGTGCAGAAGGCAGCAGAATGAGATTGAGAGGGGAAGATAGATCAGCCATGATTGAACGGCGGTCTAGAGTTAATGGGCTGAATGGCCTAATTCTTCTCCTATAACTTATGACCTTATGAACTCTCGGGTGGGAGTTTCCAACTTTCAGTACTTTTTTGTGTGGAGTAATATTCCTTGAAATTGGACCCACCTGAATATTTCTGTACGGGATTTTGTACATACATCCTACTGTTGTTATATACCTCAGAGTGAGAAGCTGCTTGATTACTGTCTCCCTAACGAGTACGCATCTAATGATGACTGCAGGTTACTTGTGGCATGAGGGTGTTAGAGCCCAACCACACAGCAGAGTTCAAGAGTCAAGAGTATTTTAATGTCTTATGTACCATCATAAAACAATGACATTCTTACTTGCAACAGCGGCACAACAGGTTTGTAAACACAGTACTCAACGGATAATATAATAAACAAACACAAAAAATGGTCGGCATGGTGACGCAGCGGTAGAGTTGCTGCCTTAAAGCTCTGTCTCACGGTGTTGCGGTCATCGGCGGTGAAGCACGGCGTCGCCGGTAGAGGGGACCGCACGGCAATGGCGAGAGCGCCGAGCCTATGCCACGGGAGCGCCGCACAGATGCTGCGCGGGGGCCGAGTGATTTAAGTACGGCTGGTCCCACGAGCTTGCGGTAAGTAAAAAAAAAGGGCGGGCCGACTGCGATGACGTCATTTCGGATCTGCGGGGCTGTGGCGGGGGCCGTGCTGATCGCGGCGCTGTGGCGGCGGCCGTGCCGCACACGTGCCTCACTGGCGGAGGCTGTGGCGGTGAAGGTTCTACTCGCGGCGCTCGTGCCACACTGGCGGCGGCTGTGGCGGCGGCCATGCCGCACTCGTGCATCACTGGTGGCGGCTGTGCGGTAGGAACATAATTTTGAACAGTGTTGGGGGGTTTTTAGCACCGTGCGGTGTTGGGAACAACGCCGCACGGCCCTGGAATTGTGCGTTTGACCGAGCCCGCGGTCTCTGGCGGCCCAGGAGCGGTAGATAGTTCCTGTTTCGCCGCCAATGACCGCAGACTCGTGCGACAGGCCTTTTACAGCGCCAGAGACTCGGGTTCGATCCTGACTACGAGTGCTGTCTGTACGGAGTTTGTACGTTCTCCCCATGATCTGCGTGGGCTTTCTCTGAGATCTTCGGTTTCCTCCCACACTCCAAAGACGTACAGGCTTGTAGGTTAATTGGCTGGTCAGCGTGGACTCGGTGGGCCGAAGGGCCTGCTTCACGCTGTATCTCTGAACTCAACTAAACTAAAAATACAATAAACAAAAAAAAACAATAGAGGTCCCCCTCCCCAACATGACTTTCCCCACCTCTGTGGCTGTTGGGGAAAGTGTTCTTTGGGGGCTTTAGGAACTCACCACTGCTATCTTATTCTTAGTGTTCAGCAGGTCAATAAGACGGCAGCTGTGAATTCAACTGCCGTCTTATTCAACAGGGAGCTGCCTTGGTGTTAAGGTTTGAGCGTGAGAGCCAGCCTACCCAGGTTTTCAGCAATTTCTTTATTTTCATTTAGGGCAGTTGTCCCAAATAGGAACGAGCAGTAAACTGAGCAATCATGGTACCAAACAATTCTTTGTGCATCACGTCTGATTGCTCTGGGTCTGATTTTAAAACAATGCCCCTTTGTTCTGGTCTCCTATACACATTTCCCCCTGGCAACCCAACAAATCATTTAATCTAAGGGTCACAGAGCCATAGACTCGCACAGCAGTGAAAACGGGCCCTTCAGCCCATTGTCTCCATGCCCACGTTTTTGTCTGTCGACACTAATCCCATCTGCCTTGATTAGGGCTGTATTTTTCAATACATTGCCTATTCTGCATGGTGGCAGAGCGGTAGAGTTGCTGCCTTACAACCGCAGAGACCCAGGTTCGATCCTGACTCGGGGTGCTGTCTGTATGGAGTTTGTACGGTCTCCCTGTGACCTGCATGGGTTTTCACTGAGATCTTCAGTTTTCACCCATACTCCAAAGACGTACAGGTTTGTAGGTTAATTGGCTTAGTGTAAATGGGTTAATGTTCAGGGATCGCTGGTCGGTGCGGACCCTGTGAGCCCAAGGGCCTGTTTCCGCAATGTATTACTAAACTAAACTAAACCATTCAAATGTCCTTCCAGATGTCGCTTAAGTGAAATGATTCCACTACTATCTCATGCGGTGCATCAATCTCTGGTTAAAAGAAAAATCCTCTCAGATCCCCTCTAAAACTCCTTCCTCTCGCCTAAAACCTGGTAGGAGTGGCTTACCATGGCAAAAATATTTTGACTATCTACCCTATCTATGCCTCTCATAATCTTGTGTGCCTCTATCAGGTCACCCTCCATCCTCCTTCCTTCCAGAAAAAATAAGCCCAGCCTGTCCAATCTCTTGCATTAATAAAACTTCCTCTCATGACAGAAGGGATCATGACAGAAGCCTCCTCGTGGCGATCCCTGGAAGCGACGACGTGATGCACTCTGACGCGTCGGGCAACAATTCTGTCAACATGTTGGACAACAACAGAAGCCAACATCGTCCGACACACGAGCGAACGAAGCGAACGAATAAAACTCCTCCAATCCAGGCAACATCTTGGCAAATCTCATCTGCACCCTCTCCAGCATAAAAACGCCACAATCAGAAGATCTGATGTTGACGGGAATACAAACCTTGTGTAAACAATCTATCCCTGTAACTTATGGTCTCGGCCTTAAATGTCACCTATTCTTTATCTACAGAGATGCTGCCTGACCCGTTGAGTTACTGCACCATTTTGAGTCTATCCCTGTAACTTAACCCTTTTGATTCCGGTATCTGCCATCATCCAGCGACCAGTCACTCAGGCTGTCCACAGCTGGAGTTAAAAAGGCCTTCGCCAGCGTCAATCCACGCAAAGCTGCAGGGCCGGACAACATCACTGGACGCGTTTTAAAGGACTGCGCAGAGCACCAACTGAAAGATGTCTTTGTAGACATTTTGTAGACATTTTTAACATCTCACTCAGCCAGGCATTAGTGCCCAACTGCCTCAAAAGTGCCATCATTGTTCCCGTCCCGAAGAAGCCCAACCCAGCCTGTCTCAATGACTTTCGCCCAGTGGCTCTCACACCCATATTAATGAAGTGTTTTGAGCGGCTGGTCATGCAGCACATCAAAAACTGTCTCCCTGCCAACCTGGACCCACTACAGTTCGCTTACAGAACCAACCGGTCCACAGAGGACGCAGTCTCTACAACACTCAACCTCGCGCTGTCACATCTCGACCAGAAGAACACTATGCCAGGATCCTCTTCATAGACTTCAGCTCAGCTTTTAATACAATGATTCCACAGCAGCTGGTGGAAAAGCTGAAGCTGTTGAAGGTGGACACTGGCACCTGCAACTGGGTCCTTAACTTTTTGACGCAGCGGCAGCAGACAGTCAGGGTGGGCAGCCGTACATCAAGAACCATCGCAGTGAGCACTGGCTCACCCCAAGGCTGTGTCCTGAGCCCCCTGCTGTTCAGTCTGCTTACTCATGACTGCACTCCCAGACTCAGCAACAATTATATCAATAAGTTCGCTGACGACACAACAGTGGTGGGTCTCATCAGTGACAATAATGAGTCGGCATACAGGATGGAGGTGGAGCTGCTTACAGAGTGGTGCAGATCTCACAACCTCACCCTCAATGTGGATAAGACGAAGGAGATGGTGATTGATTTCAGGAGGGCTGGCAAACACCATCATACACCGCTGCACATTGATGGTGCTGCTGTGGAGAGGGTTAGCAGCGTGAAGTTCCTGGGAGTTCACCTGGCGGACGACCTGACCTCAACGACCAATACCACAGCAGTCATCAAAAGAGCACAGCAGCGGCTCCACCCCCTCCAGAGACTCAGAAAAGCAGGTCTCCCCACTGTTCACCTAACGATCTTCTACATGGGGCACCATTGAGAGCATACTGGCCTACGGCATCACTTCCTGGTTTGGGAGCTGCAAGGCTTACGAACAAAGACAGCTAAACAGGATAGTGAAGACAGCCAGTGGGATCATTGGTGCCTCACTCCCTTTCCTGTTGGAGATCTATCAGAAGCGCTGCATCCGCAGAGCCATCTCCATTATTAAGGACCCTTACCCATCCCACCACATCTTCTCCATTCTGCCATCTGGGAGGAGGTACAGGAATATCAGCTGCAGAACCAGCAGGATGCTAAACAGCTTCTTCCCACAATCAATAAAAATGGTTAACGGACTGTGTCCCTTCCCCATACACATACACCCACATATCTAACCTCGCCCAAACCTTGACAGCTAGACACCTGTCAAGGTAAAGTCACTGTTCGGGTTGAATGTCTGTTTTTAGTTCAATTTTAGGTCTATTTTAGATATGATAATTTTTAAGTTGTATGTATTTCTTTCTGATTTTATTAATTGCACTGACAAAAAAAAACTGATGAGAAACAATTTTTCGTTTCTTCTGTGTATGCAAGTACTCGGTGAAACGACAATAAAGTTAATACTAATAATACTAATAAAGTTAATACTAATCTGGTGAACCTGTGCTGCGTTTTATCCAGTCAATGTATCCATCCTGAACTGCAGCACCCAGGTATAAATACAGCACTCTGGGCAGGGTATAACCAGGGCTTTATACAGCCATATCATAAAATCCACCTATTTCTATTGCTTAATGTTTTCAAATATCCCATATTTATTTTATGTTTTCATCGAAGGCTTTAATTTTTGAGTAAAATAATATTCTTCCTGTTGTAAATCTGATGAGTTGTCAGAATGTGCTATTTTCTTCAGAGGGCTGGGAGAGGCTGTCTCTTGTAGATCCATCCCATGGTGTTCCCTATGTGCACTACAACACAACAGATGGCCCAAACCAGCCATATGGTGGGACGGTGCCTGAAGCAAGCTGACCCTCGGTGAAATGACTTCATTGGGCTCGCTGCACCTCGTCCCCTTTCCCTTTGATCTCCCCCTTCCCCTCCTCCCTCCCAATCTGCCCTGGAAAATGAGATATGTTGGGAAACGTCCAACTTGCTTACAGACAACCAGGCAGAATTCCAAATATAAAACCAGCACATGCTGCCAACCACCACCAGCCTCACCCTTCCCACCTGACGGGTTCTTTCCTCAGAGTCCTTCAGTGTGAAAATAGGCCCTTCGGCCCAACTTGCCCACACCGACCAACGTGTCCCATCTACACATCCCACTGGCCTGCGTTTGGCCCATATTCCACTAAACCTGACCTATTCATATAGCTGTCTAAATGTTTCTTCTTTTTTTTCTTTTTTTAAAATATTTTATTTATTAGAAGTAGTGTACATTACAGTGATATAAGCCAAAAATAACATAATACATTTCCTGTACCACTTCTTGTTTTAAACTTTAAAAAGAAGAAAAATAGAGAGAGTTAGATAAGATAGTAAGTGCGTGAAAGAGTGATCAGGAGAAACCCGTAGAAACGTAAAACACGAGAAAGAGTTAAAAAGAAAACCAAAGAAAAAGAAAGAGAAAAATAGAGAACAGACATAAGAAAATAAAACAAGATAAAAGGGATGTACCTACTTCGTATCTTTACACACCCCTCACCAGGTCCTGAAACCATTTATTTTCAAAGTTTCTTAAACATTGCGATAGTCCCTGCCTCAACTACCTCCTCTGGCAGCTCGTGCCATACACCCACCACCATTTGTGTGAAAAAGTTACCCCTCAGGTTCTTATTAAATCTTTCCCCTCTCACCTTAAACCTATGTCATCTGGTTTTTGATTCCCCTACTCTGGGTAAGAGACTTTGTGCGCCTACCCGATCTATTCCCCTCATGATTTTGTACGCTTCTATAAGATTACCCCTCATCCTGCTGTGATCCAAGGAATAGAGCCGTCGCCTGCTCAACTTCTCCCTATAGCTCAGGCCCTTGAGTCTTGGCAACATCCTCGTAAAACTTCTTTGCGCCCTTTCCAGCTTGACGACATCTTTCCTATAACATGGTGCCCAGAACTGAACACAATACTGTAAATGCAGCCCCACCAATGTCTTATATAACTGCAACATGACCCCCAACTTCTATACTCAATACTCTGACTAAAATTATTTTCCACTCATTTATTGTTGATTCTCTACTTGCCTACTTTGTGATATACATTTTATCTGTATGCACCTTTCTCACTATATTTTATCCATGTGGATATATGCCCACCTCTATTTCTAACACGGCCCATCGCCCCAACATGGCATTTCTATCTGCAAGCTTATTCTTAAATCAATGATTCTGTCTTCAGAAACAAGGAACTGCAGATACTGGTTAATACACAAAAGGACACAAAGTGCTGGAGTAACTCAGCGGGTCAGGTAGCATCTCTGGTGAACACGGATAGGTGACGTTACGGTTCAGACTGAAGAAAGGTCCTGACCCGAACCGTCACATATGCATGTTTTCCAGAGATGCGGCCTGACCTGCTAGTTTACTCCAGCACTTCATGTCCTTCTGAAAGACCCTGTCTCCTGGTCTGTACCTGTGTTTCCACTGGGTCAGAATCACTGTTAAACCATATTGCCGTTTTGCGCTCTGGCATTATAATGCTTGTCATTTGTAGATCGAAGATCTTCAATAATGGTTGCTGGACAGACGTGCTCTTCTCTTTCCCACACAACTGGTAGAGCTGCTGCCTCACAGAACCAGAGACCTAGGTTCAATCCTGCCCTCGGTTGTTGTCTGTGTGGAGTTTGCACGTTCTCCCATGTGACGACATGTTTCTTCTGGGTGTTCCGGTTTCCTCCCACATCCCAAATATGTGTAGCTTTGCAGGTTAACTGCCCTCTGTAAATTGCCCCGAGCGAGCATGTAGGGAGTGGTTACCAAAGTAGGATAACATTGAACTAATGTGAACGGGTGATTGAAGGTTGCATGGTCACAGTGGGTGGAAAGACCTGTTCCCCTGCTGTATCTCAATTCAATTAAGAAAAACAACACCCTCTGCCTTCCCTTATCTGTTGCACTTCTCTTCCCTTTTCCTTTCTGGCTAAGATGGAGAGATGACAAAAAAATGTGCAGAGGCCAATGCTTGTCTGTTGCGACTGATTTACATCCGTGGTTCCTGTAACAGTGGTAGATGTTTGTTGATTAAACTGTGAGATGCAATGATCATTTAACCACATTGCGTGAGGCGACAGCTTGCACTAAAATGAGTGCAGCAGGTAAAAATATTGTTGTTATAATGAGGTCAGGAGCTGCTGGGTTGATGTTGATTAGATTAGTGAGAACAGGGCAAATGTTAAATGACTGTCCTTCCCAACTGAGCACTCCCCCAATCCCAATCCCCTCACCCCACTTTATGCGCAAGAGCAAAGCCCCTACTTTAATGTCCCACAGATTGGGCAGTGAATTTGCCACCTCGTGATTGTGGAATGCTCCACATCATAAGGGTGGTTCTGCAATCGAGTTGCTGCCTTACAGCGGCAGAGACCCGGGTTCGATCCTGACTACGGGTGCTGTCTGTATGGAGTTTGTACGTTCTTCCTGTGAAAACATGGGTTTTCCCTGTGTGTTCCTTTTTCCTACCACATTCCAAAGACATACAGGTTTGTCAGCTAATTTGGCTTTGGTAAAATCGTAAATTGTCCCTAGTGTGTAGGGTAGTGTTAATGTATGGAGATCGCTGGTCAGCGTGGACTCGGTGAACTGAAGGGCCTGTTTCTTTGCTGTATCTCTGAACTAAACTAAACATTGGATGGTGCACGTGCTTGCTGGCTCATCTGGGGAGGTCAACTTTGTAAACAACCTCTGAGCAAACAGCTCTTGAGCGAAATAATTTAAGGGAGAAGTTTTAGGTCCACAAGCTTTCATTAGAACTGGCAGCAATTATTATGGAATGGATTACACTGATACTACTTCTTCAGCTGTCCCTTGGCATTGAGTATGACTTGCTTCCTCTCAGGCTCTCTAGGTTGTGAGGAGGCTGGTGAGGGCAGCGTGGAACCCATAGACTCCAACAGATGGGGCAGGTTCGTAAGCTTGACTGCTTCTTCTGCCTTTATACAGGCACTCTATACGGATTCTATGCACTGCATTTGAGATCTCAATAACAATGGCTTTTCCTAATCAAGAGTGGGACAGAGTGCCCTTGTTCTCCAAATATCTGTGGATGCACGTGAGGATGGAAGATCTGCAAACGTTACACCCTTGTTCAACAAAGGATGTGGAAACAAACTCAGCAACTATTGGTCAGACATTTTAACCTCAGCAGGGATGGAGCAACGATCAGGGACAGAATCAGTAGTAATTTGGACAAGTGTGGATTGATTGAGACAAGTTAGTTCTAATTTGTTTTATTGAAAGCAAACCTTGTTGAACTATTTTCATGGAGCTTGTTGCGAGCCAACAGAACATTGGTGAGGGAAATGCAGTTGACATGGTATACACGGACTTTCCAAAGGCATGGTGCCAGATAATATGCTTGACATCAACACTTCTGCTTCCGTAAAAGATTGAGGAGATTCGGTATGCCAAAGAATACTCTCTCGAACTTCTACAGTTGTACAGTGGAGAGCACATTCACTGGCTGCATTATGGCCTGGTTCAGCATATCGAATGCCCAGGAATGAAGTAGAAATGGAGAATGGAGAACAAAGGAGGACCCAGATTAGGGAGACTGCCGTGAAGGAAGGGGTAGGACCCAGTGTGGGGAAACCGTCGGGAGGGAGGGAGGAGGAGGCAAGAACAAAGGTAGACGTGGCGCGGGATACTTTGTAACTTTGTCGCGCCCTTTATGTGGTTACACTTTGCATACCTTGGGTATGCAAAACAAAGAATTTCACGGTGACTTGTGACATGTGACAATAAAGTATTCATTCATTCAGACTACAGAGAATGATATTCATTACCCAGTCCATCACAGGTACTGATCTCCCCACCATCGAAGGACGCACTGCCTCAAAATGGCAGCCAACATCGTCAAAGCAGCACCTCACCTTTGCCACGCACTCATTTCACTCCTACCATTGGGTATAGGAGCCCGAAAGCTGTGATCACCAGGCTCAAGAATAACTTCTTCCCAACAACCAATGGGCTCTTGAATACTGCACAAAACTGACCAGCTACAGTATGAACTTCTATGTACTGTCGTTGGTTGCACTATGGACTTTGGTATTTTCTTGCACAAGTCTTAGAGTCACAGAGTCGTGCAGCAAGGGAGAATAGAATTATGGTCATCAGTAAATAAAGGACAAAGTATGACATTTGGAAACTTCTTCTATGGTACAGCATATGACTTGGATCTGGTATGCCCTGACAAGGAAAGTAATGGAGGCATGTATTGTTCAAAAGGGTGCCGAATAAATAAAACAAAATTTAGTTTTAGATTTAGTTTTAGTTTACTTTATTGTCACGTACTGAGGTACAGAGAAAAGCTTTTGTTGCATGGTAACCTGTCAGCAGAAAGAATATACATGATTACAATCGAGCCATCTACAGTGAACAGATACATAATCAAGGGAATAATGTTTAGTGCAAGATAATGTCCAGTAAAGTCCGATTAAAGGTAGTCCGAGGGTCTCCAGTGAGGTAGAAGTAGATCATTAGCCCAACTGGACCATGCCATCCATTTCACCTAATCGAGCTAGTCCTACTTTCTGCCTGCTCCTGATTTGTATCCATCAAGATTTTCCCTATCCATGAAGCTGTCCAAGTACCTTTTAAATATAGAAGTTGTCAGGGGTTATGGGGCAAACGTAGGTGAATGGGGTTGAGAGGGAAAGATAGATCAGCCATGATTGAATGGCGAAGTAGACTTGATGGGTGTATTCTGCTCCTACACTCCAAAGACGCACAGGTTTGTAGGTTAATTGGCTTTGGTATAAATTATGAATTGTCCCACGTGTGTAGATAGTGCTAGTTTACGGGGATCGCTGGTCGGCGCGAACTTGGTGGGCTGAAGGGCCTGTTTCCGCGCTGTACCTCTAAACTAAGCTAACCTAAAAGGTGGTTCTAGTGTAGATGGGGCACGTTGATTGGCGTGGGCAAGTGGAGCCAAAGGGCTTGATCCACATTGTATGACTATGAATCTATGCCTCTGACTTCACCCCAGAATGCCAGTAAAAAATTCCAAAGTGGGGTGTAAAAGTGTCATAAAATTTACATCCTGGTGCCACATTGGAAAATGCGATATCATGTTGCACACAGCAGGTTCTTATTCAGTGCCATGAACTAGTGTGCAAACAATCTGTTTTTAAATTATTTACAATGGTTAAGGGGCTGATAATGACCACACAGAAATCTTCCCACCTCTTGTTCAAAATAAAACGCTGCCCTGAGATCTTTAATGCCTCGCAGATGAAAGTGTGAATGCCTGTTATAAAGACGAAGCACTGAGAAGCACAGCGTCATACTAAATTGCCAGCCTGGATCATGACCTCAGATTTCTTGAAAGAAACTTAAACCCATGAAAACAACTATGATTGAGCATTTAATCAATAGGGGAAAACATGTTAAACAGCTTTCAATGACTGCTGATGGTGTGTGAAATGAGCAAAGCAGCCACTGTGTTTAAAATTGAGATGGATGCTCAGGTTAATGTTCAGGCAGATGAGATTAGTTTATCTTGGCATCATGTTCGTCACGGACATTGGGGTCGAAGGGCCTGTTCCTGTGCCGCACTGTTCTATGTTCTATGTAAATAAATAGACAATTGCAGTTAACCATTTGTGATATTGGCTCAGATTTTCTCTCTCCATTCGTGCAGCCTGCTTTAATGGCCATGTTCTGCAGTCCGTCACTTTATCAGTCTATCAGTTTAGTTTATTGTCACATGTACCGAGGTACAGTGAAAAGCTTTTGTTGCGTGCTAACCAGTCAGCAGAAAGACAATACATGATTACAATCGAGCCATTCACAGTGCACAGATGTATAATAAAGGGAATAACATTTAGTGCAGGATAAAGTCCGATCAAAGATAATCGAAGGGCCACCAATGAGGTAGATAATATTTCAGGAATGCTCACTAGTTGTTGGTAGGATGGTTTAGTTGTCTGATAACAGCTGGGAAGAAACTGTCCCTGAATCCGGAGGTGTGTGCGTTAACACTTCTATACCTTCTGCCCGATGGGAGAGGGAAGAAGAGGAAATGGCCAGGGTGAGACTCGTATTTGATTATGCTGCTGTCCTTGCCGAGGCAGCATGAGGTATAAAATTGAGTTAATAGAAGGGAGGTAGGTTTGTGTGATGGTCTGGGCTGCATCCACAATTCAATGCAATTTCTTGCGGTCTTGGATGTAGCTGTTCCCAGATGTCTGTGTGGAGTTTGCACATTCTCCCTGTGACCGTGTGGGTTTCCTCTGGGTGCTCCGGTTTCCTCCCGCATCTCAAAGACATGCAGGTTTCTAGGTTCATTGGATCTGAAAATTGATCCCCATTCCCCACCCTGTGTGTTGGAGAAGTTGCAAAAGTGTGATAACATAGTGGGATAATGATCGACCTGACACGGAGGCTTGAACCGCCGGCTGCGGGAGCTTCGATCGCCCCGACTGCAGATGGTTCGACAGCCCTGACCGCGGGAGAATAAAAGAGGAAGAAGTTTGGACTTTATTGCCTTCCACCACAGTGAGGAATGTGGGGAATGTGAGGAATTGTGGTGGATGTTTATGTTAAGTTTTATGTAGTTGTGTGTCTTGTTGCTTATTTTTAGTATGGCTGTATGATAATTCGAATTTCACTGTACCTTAATTGGCACATGTGACAATAAACTGACCTTGAAGCATTGAACTAGGAAAGAACACAAAAGAACATGGATAGGTGACGTTTTAGGTCGGGACCCTTTTTCAGACTCCCCAGATATACTGCCTGACCCGCTGAGCTACCCCAGCACTTTGTGTCTTTTTGCGTAAACCAGCATCTGCAGTTGCTTGTTTCTACATAAAACCAGTGTGGTCGATTCGATGGGCTGAAGGGCCTGTTTCCACGCTGTAACTTTCAATCAGTCTATCGCGGTGACCTCGCTGCTTGACATCCATTCGGTCATAGTTAGGAGCCTTGGCAACTGCTGGGAGTAAATGCACTCTTGTAAAGAGAGCCGGGCTTGTCCCTTTAAGACTGCAAATCCAAAAAATGACCGATTTGACCGTGGCGTCTCATTGGTAGGAGCTGTGGCGAATGTAGTTGCTGAGGGATGCTTGGAGGAGGAAGTGAGCAGTGAAGGTGCGACTGGATACATTAGCGATCGGAAATACGTCCTCTGCTGGGTTAACGCCGGCGGTCGGATACATTTTGGAATCCTGATACACGGACCCCGTTGTCGGATACATTCGTGAAATCGGATACACGGCGCTTTCCCTGGGATACTGTTGTGTCTGCGATGGATACCATGTGAAAGTCGGCCTGGTCTGCTCTTCATGCGATCGCTTCACTCGGGGGGGGTGAGTGTTTTTTTCCTTTAAAGCCCGGCCTTTCTTTGTCAGTTTCGGTCGGGGCTGGGCTGTCTGCGAGGCAGTTTCAGCTGCGGCCACGGCTGCTGCTCTTTCCGGGTTTGTGTTGCAAAGAGACTGGGGGAAGGCAGGGACTGACACGAATTAAACATTCGCCCTGTATATGTATGCGTGTGCATATTGTCTTGTGGAGGGTGTCAATGCTGCTGCAACTAGGGCCTTCTGTTATGTTAGGGGGAAAATATCCCCAAACTTTTTATTTTTAGGGTGACATAACTTGGGTTTGAAAGAACTACGTTGTTTTACCAACCCGACGGGTTTTTTTTCCGAGGTATGTATTTCTGGAATAAGGTTTCACTTAATCCTTTACCGCCAGCCCAAATTAAATAAACTGCAGGAGACCAAGCCATTTATTTGCACAAATGCGTGAGTGTTAAAAAAAGGAGCCTGTTATTGAGCCAGACTAGCTGAAAAGCACCAGTAGAGAAACATTTTTTTTAAATGACTTTCCCTTCCGAATGCAACCGGAATCGATTTCTGAATCCAATTTCCCCATATGTTTCGAAATGTTGAGTTCCGAGACCAGCCGTCACAGCTGAGAGTGGCGTGGGTGGCTTTTTTGCTTTTAAATCGTTGCTTGGGCTGTTAGTGGGGGACAATACGCAACATGTGCGGTGTTAACATCCCACTGATTCAATCCCACTGATCTGGCCGGGCGAGCTGTCCCGCGACGAAGGCTAGGATTGATATCGGCCTCGACAGCTGGTCCCAGCGTGGTGGCTAGGTGGGGAAACTGCACGACATTCGCAACATTTTCATTCCCAAGTAAACTTTCTTTTGGCTTGTTCCTTGTACCTTCCGAAGAGTCCACTGGAAGTTGGGCAATTTCACACTGGACAATTTTGTTTTTACATTTTGTCAAGCCAATTAACCTACAAACCTGTAAGTCTTTGGAATGTGGGAGGAAACAGAAGGTATCAGAGAAAACCCACGCAGATCACTGGGAGAACGTTCAAACTCCATACAGACAGCGTCCGGAGTCGGGATCGAACCCGGGTCTCCGGTGCTGCATTTTGCTGTCAGGCAGCAACTCTACCGCAGCGCCACCGTGACTGCCTATGGGTCTTATCAGCATCAACTTGCGTCCAAGAGGAAGTAGATACGGTTTGAAGAGCTCGGGGCAAGAAACGCCTCCTGACAATGGTGATACAGCAGCTGCCAATGTGCATTGGTTGGCTCCATTATAGGTCGCTGTTGACTTATTTAAATTGCATGGCTCTGTAGTGGTCGTCTAGTTTAACGATGGAGCATGGAAACAGGCCCTTCGGCCCACCGAGTCCATGCCAACTGCCCATCACCCTTTTGCACTGGTTTTCTGTTATCCCACTTTCTCCTCCACTCCCTACACACTAGGATCAATTTTACAGAGGCTGATTAACCTACAAACCTGCACGTCTTTGGAAAGTGGGAGGAAATCGGAGCACGTGGGGAACTAGCAAACTCCACATACAGCACCGGATGTCAGGATCAAACCTGGGTCTCTGGCGCAGTGAGGCAGCGGCTCTCCCAGCTGTGCCACTGTGCCGCCCACATGAGCTCGTGCTACATGAACATGTTCCGGTTTTGCTCTCTGTTCTAATAAATGGCCATTATGCAGGTTAGAGAGTTAAATTTAATCCTGAGTTTCAGTCTGGCAGAATTCAATGCGTCATGGCTGAGCCAGCCCAGATGTCAGTTTGACAAGTGTGACCCTAACCACCTCAACACATCCCACTCCCACCAGCGGCTACCCCATCTATGGGCTTCATCCCCATGGTCTGCATTCAGCGACCCTCTGTGAGCAGAGAATCCGGTGTACAAGGTTGGAGGAAGTACCGTCTGGTATGAGGAAGCATGACCTGGGGAGGCAAGGGAGGCAGAGGTGGAGATTAAAGGGTGACTGGACAAAGATATGTGAGAGTATAAAAGAAAAAAGGTAGGTAGACAGTGTTTTCTGTAGCGAAGAGATATATAATGAGGGGCATTGAATGCCTGCGATGAATTAGTAGCTAGGAGGGTTTAATATGGTAGTTGTTAGCCATGTGTGAGTAATAGTTGAAGCAGGGAACTTGCTAGTGTTTCAGAATAGTGTAGCCAAGTGTATTCAGCTGAAGGACAATAGAGGAAAGTGGTCAGAATTAAGCTGGTGCTTGTGACAGTCCATTGTATGGGCCAAGTGATCTGTTTATTTGTAGAAACAAGGAGTTGCAGATGTTGGATGATATGCAAAGTGCTGCAGTAACTCAGCAGGTCTGGCAGCATCAGTGGAGAACAGGGGTAGGTGACGCTTTGGGTCGAGACCCTTCTTCAGGGTCTGGACCCGAAACTTCACCTATCTGTGTTCTCCAGAAATGTCGTCTGACCTGCTGAGTTACTCCAGCATTTTATGTCATGTTGGTCTGTTTATTTGTTGCATTTTGTGACGTCATTATTGCATTAGTGTCTGTGCAACAATGGTCTCGGGCAAGAGGTAATGACATCAGAGCAGGAACCAGAGGAGACATTGTCCTTTTCTGCTCATTGTAAGCATGTCACTACAGCTTCATTTTTACTCGGCCTGAAGTAATGTGCACTCACTTCCAGCAGAGGCCTGTGGGTGATATCAATAGCAGTAATTCACATGTAGCATGGTTTGGCACCGAACGTTGTCAGACTGCAGCACCTTGAGAATCATTGTGTTCAGATCTGCACCATGGGACTATCACCATTGAGGTTTTAGTTTGAGATTTAGTTTAGTTTTTAGTTTAGAAATACAGCACAGAAACAGGCCCTTCAGCCCACAGAGTCCGCGCCAACCACCGATCCTCGTACACTAGCACTATCCCACACACACCAGTGACAATTTACATTTACACCAAGCCAATTGGCCTAAATACCTGTATGTCTTTGGAGTGTGGGGGGGAACGGAGCTCCGGGAGAAAACCCATGCAGGTCACGGGGAGAACGTATAAAACTCCGTACAGACAGCACCCATAATCAGGATTGAACCCGGGTCTCTGGCGCTGTAAGGCAGCAACTCTACCGCTGTGCCACCATGCCTCACAATGTTTGGGATTGGTTCTTGGTTCATTTTTATTCTGGCATTATTCATAACTGAAGGATATTTCTAGTGATGTACATCCCCATAAAGTGCACTGGTATTGCAACAGCTGATGCTAAAGAAGGGCACTCTACTCTTCAGTGCTTCTTCAGCAATCGGTATAATCGTCCAGTCAAATAAACTGTTCCATTTTAAACATACGTTATCCCTGCAATGAGATAGTGTGGGTTAGGAACAAAGCTCTCTCAGCCCTAACACAATTCCTGGGTAGGTGTAGGATGAGTTAGTGAAGTTTCCTTAACGTTGACCAGAGTGGGAACAGTATATAACATTGATATCAAGTAATGCTCCCTCTCACAATGATTTGGTAACAGTTTATACTTGTGACTATTGCTTCCTGGGGCCTATGTCAGTAGTGGCATTTAATGGTGCTTCATTGCCACATGTGTGAAGTGCAAACACACAGTTAAATTATTTTCTTACAAACAGTCCAACAGAGAGTATTGCCATGCCATACCATCCCCGATTAGCAATTGAACAGAAATAGTCTACTGAGCCCGTGTGCAAGAGATGCCATGTTTTGGCACAATTATCCAAGTCCAGTTGTGATGAGTGGTGCCCTATTCAGGCAAGTCCCAGGCTTATTAGTGTGGCACAGCCTCTCCTCGCCTGTCCACCTTTGTTGCACAGAGGCGCCTCTCGCAGCCAACCTTGAACGCGCGGTAGGCCAGATAGATATGATTGAGCTAGTAGTCTGGATTAGACTGTGACTGAGGATACCTTGGATGGAAGGATAGATTTAAACCACTGCAATATCTGGCTTGCCTTGCCGTTTGTATTTGGGTTTCTGTTGTGTGACTCTGAGGAATCCAAGTGAATAAGCCACAATATGTGAATGTAAAGGCTACATTGACTTCTTTAAAATCCACAAGGGAGTGTGGAAATAGCAGTGATAATTGCTGAAAGAGGTTGGGTTATTCATGTTATAATTATAGAAAATTCTCCTGCTGAACCAGAATGCATTTCCTTGTTGGAACTTTCTGTGATTGAGAAAGCAGAACAGACTGTGTTTCACTTCAAGTGGCTACTTGTAACTTGTGTTGGTCATCGTGTATGTGCGTGTGTGTGGCCATTGTCTCTCCTCTTCCCCCTTTCCTCCCCTTTTTAAAGAGAGGGACCACTGTTGCGAAGTGTAGGAACGAACTCCAGATGCCGGTCTAAACCGTAGATAGATATCGCAACAGTGGTTAGCCACATAAAGCTGGAGTAACTCAGCGGGTCAGACCAAATCTCTGGAGAAAAGGAATAGGTGACGTTTCGGTCTGAAGAAGGGTCTCAACCTGAAACGTCACATGTTCCTTTTCTCCAGAGATGCTGTCTGACCCGCTGAGTTACTCCAGCTTTTTGTGTCTAACCACTGTTGCGATGACATATTTTTGCAGTGAGATTTAATTTGCCAATAACATCGTGATTGCCAAATAAATCTTGAACTGAGCCATGGAGGGAGGGAGCACCACTGCGATGTGAAATTGGGGTCTCTTGCAGCATATACTTCTGTTTAAGGCCCCAGGGTTTGGATGTAATGTAGACCGAGGCAGACCAGTGATTAACTGGTTAAAGTGTCGCATGCGGCAGCCTTCAGTTGTCCATGATTTACATGACTGACAAAGAAAGGCGATGGGATGCATCCAAGCTTGCTGATTATGCAAATCTAGGTTGGAAAGCAAAGGTGAGGCAGATTTGCCATCTGTAAGAGGGCAGTGGTGGGTGAAATGGGAAATAGCAGATGAGGTAAAAATGTGGTTGAGAGGGAGGGAGAGCGCTCTGGGAAGAATATTTTGTCAAGTGGTCAGAAACCAGTAAATATCTATCCGCAGAGGAATCTGGGCGAACAGGTTGACAGGTTAAATTGGACAAAAGATGCACAGTAATCATAGAGTGTGGAAACAGGCCCAACTTGCCCACACTGACCAACATGTCTCATCTGCACTAGTCACATCTACCTGTGTTTGGCCCATATCCCTCTAAACATATCCTATCTATGTACCTGTCTAAATGTTTCTTAAATGTTGCAATACTACCTACTCTGCAGCTTGTTCCATGCACCTACCACCCTTTATGTAAAAAAAAGTTACCCCTCGGCTTCCTATTAAATCTTTCCCCCCCTCACCTTAAACCTATGTCCTCTGGTTCTCAAACATTTACCGAGGCTAAAAGTGTGGTTATCTTCACTACCAAAGTCATGCTGAGATTGGCAGGACTGTGGTGAGAGACTCGTATGAGGTTTGATGTCTTGTAGTGAACATGGAGCCAGTGGAGTGTTTACCAAGGAGGCATTTCCTTGGATAAACAAGTCAAACTGTGGAGGAAGATAGAGTGACTTGGCCCACATTCTCTGCAGTCTTAAAAAGGGAGCAATAACCCTGCCGGGACATTGAGGGCTCAGAGAGGGTTTGCACAAGGTGGGGGACATGCTGTTTCCTCAGAAGAAAGACACAAAATGATGGAGTAACTCAGCAGGACAGGCAACATCTCTGGAGAGAAGGAATGTGTGATGTTTCGGGTCAAGAAGGGTCTCTTTTCTAAACGTCGCCCATTCCATCTCTCCAGAGATGCTGCCTGTCCCGTTGAGTTCCTCCAGCATTTTGTGTCTATCTTCGGTGTAAACCAGCATCTGCAGTTTCTTCCCACGCATGCTGTTTCTTCTCGCTGGTAAGTCAAATACTGGGAGGGGCAACTCTTGGAACACACAGTTAGTCATTTAGGACTGAGCTTTGGAGAAATTTACTCAAACGGCATGTTGTAAATATTTGGAATTCTCTACCTCCATGAAGACTGCAGAAGGCTGAGTGTGCCGACAAGATTGATGGGTTTTGGACACTTGGGTACAAGATGGCCGTCGACCTTCCCGAATGCTGGAGGAGGTTTAGAGGACCACGTACCACACTGCTTCTGTTTCTTTGCGTTAGCATCTCGTCCCAGTGATGGCATCTCCAACGCTCCTTTTCTTTCCTTAACAAGGAGCTTTGTTCACTGCAAAGGTCAGAAGAAGAAGGGTCTCTACCTAAAAAGTGAGTCTGAAGAAGGATCTCGACCCGAAACGTCATCCATTCCTTTTCTCCAGAGATGCTGCCTGTCCCGCTGAGTTACTCCAGCATTTTGTGTCTATCTACTGCAAAGGTCAAGACTGCAATTGGAAGTTTGCAAACTACAATCATACAGTTATCAAATTACATTCTTGTCAACCTTATCCGTAATGCACTCGAACCCCCCTCCCCCACCCTCTCCCCCACCCCCACCCCCCTCACCCACCCCCCTCCCAAGGCAACCAGTGTTCACGGAAGACTTCCAGAATCCCCCTGGACACCGTGTGCTCCGTATCCATGGACGTATGCCCGGAAGAAGGAAGGTAGTCGACTGTGGCAGGCCCTTCGACTATCTACTGCCTGGACCCGTGAATGGCCATCTTGGCATGGTCCAAGAGCAAACCGACAGGGAGATTTGTACTGGGTGGCCAAATATCAAAATTGTGCAGCTAAAACTTGAGTAGCAGCAGGCCCTTCAGATACAGGGGCTCCAGCGCTCCCTGGGTGCTGCAGTACATCGGCCTTGCGTTTGCATGCCCAGACTGGGAATTGCAGCCACGGCTTGCTTGTAGACTCATGAGCACGCTGCAACTGAGCCAATGTTGACACATTAAAAACAGGCACATTTGCACGCAAAACTTGATACCATTCTCCAGTAAAGAGAGGACTACATTATTTAGTTTGTGTGAGTTGGCTTCACAAGTATACAACTGTTTTAGGAAACCCTGTGGTAAAAATATAGTGCTGGAAATATTCATCAGTGGAGAGAGAAAGAGAGTTAATGTTTCAGGTTGATGAATTTCATGCTGATGCATTGCCAGGCCTCGCTGTGCTTTGACCAGGGTTACGGGTCCATGAGTTCCAGAACCTGCCTGTATAGTGTGTCCAGTCAAAGTGTCCTTCATGCACAAGATGGGGTTTTCTTTGGAAACCGTTCTGATGCAGAGTCGTAAACCTGAAACGTGATTCTTTCTCCCTCCAAAGATGCTGTCTGACCCGCTGTGTATCCCGTGTTTCTTCTTGGAAACACACCCCTTCGCCTGTGTTGACCTATTGCCTGCCTTGCTTTCTGACTGCCTTTTTCCAGCTTTCTTCTCTCTCTCTCCCACCCCTTACACTCAGTCAAAAAAAGAAAACCTGAAACATGACCTATCCATGTTCTCCAGAGATGATGCCTGACCCAGAGTTACTCCAGCACTTTGTGTCCTTTTGTACCATCTGCAGTTCCTCGTTTCTAAATTGTTCCTGTTTTGTATTCGGATTTCCAGTTCAAGGGATCTGTAGTTTGTTGCCTTATAACAGGGATCAAGCATCTGGGTTTGGCAAGAAAATTGAATGTTCTTCCTGCTTCTGACCATTGTGAGAGTTGGTTCCGGTTTTGCCTCCATGAAGACGGAGCTGTCTCTGCTCTGCCAGCTGTGTGTAAACCAGATGCAAGGCTGACATCAAACCTCATGAGCGTCTGAAGATTGAAGTTGCAGTTCACGGACTAGAGCACAAACTGCAGGTTGCTACTCCGAGTTTACTGTCTTTTTGCTGAAATGTTACTGAGAACTCACACAGTTCCTTCAGGAGGGCTTAACTGTAATTAATTAATTTATTAGCTAAGTATGTAACCATACAAGGAATTTGATTTGCCAACAGTTATACAAAAAAGCGATGAGAAGAGTGGCGCAGCTAGTAGAGCTGCTACCTCACCGAGCCAGAGATTTAAGGGCCTGTCCCACTTAGGTGATTTTTTTCGGCGACTGTCGGCGGCATCGACTGACGCATCAGGTCACCGAAAAAGTCGCCCATGGTCCTCAAATGTCACAACATTTCTTTCGTCACCGCTGGGTTTTGAAATGTTCAAAATCTTTCGGCGACCTGATACGTCAGTCAATGACGGCGGCAGTTGCTGAAAAAATCGCCAAGTGGGACAGGCCATTTAGATTTAATTTTGATCCCTGGTGCTGCCCGTATGGAGTTTGATTCTTCTGCGTCTATGTGGGTTTCCTCCCACGGCTCAAAAACGTGCGGGTTGGTAGGTTAATTAGCTGCTGTAAATTGTCCCTAGTGTGCGTTTGTGGCTTGTTGGGAATGTGGGGAGAATAAAACGGGACCAATGTAAATAGATGGTTAGTCTAAGCTAAGCCACGACTTGTATTTCCAATATTTCTAATATTTCCTATTTCCTTGCAAGATAGGGCACCGTACTTCATCCTTGCCATTTAATGTTGAAAGCTCAAAATGAGCAGCATCAATGGTGGTAGAACAGAGTTGATGCTTCGAGTCAAGCACCCCGCACTAATTTGCTCCTCACATACCTACAGGGAATGGAGGGACATGAATCACGGGCAGGCAGAAATGATTAGTTTAACTTGGCATCATGTTCAGCAGACATTATGGGCCGAAAGGCCTGTTCGTGTGCTGTACTGTTCTACTGTTCTATGCTCCATGGTATTGTTTAACCTCCTGAGTGCTTCCAGTATTTTGGGTTTCCAGCATCTATACTTTTTTGCCCCAGTAATGTTGAAAGTTTGGGATAATTGAGATGAGTGACTACTCTCTCCCCAGTGTCCTGGGCATTGTCTACCAGCCACCAGCTCATTGAGAAAAGAACTGTTGGTTCATTATTCTATTGATGCTTTTTGAATCTGGCTGTGTCCTTGACCTTTATCACAACAGAAACTACACTACAAATTGTGTACAAAATTAACTGTAAAGTGCTTCAGTAGGTTCTGAGCTTACAACAGGAGCTGTAAAAGCAGTACCTTTCAAAAACAGTAATCGGCTATTGTGGTCGCATTAGCAAAAGGCAGTTTCGGGAGGGGGTGGAAATGCGACCGTTTATTGGGCTTTTCTGCATTGGTGAACAAAGCATCTGCATGCCTTGCAGGTGAGGGTGCGACTTAATAGCCTCTCAGTGGGGAAGCTGGTTCTGCTGATGTAAGTTAATTCACAGCACGGCAGTCATCAAATGTGGCATTTTTCTACTCTGGCTGGTTGGCAAATAGATCTGTCGCTTTCAGTTAGGCTTCATATCTGTCTGCTGCACAGCCTCCCACAGCCCAACTGCACCATTAGAAAGTGTGGGGGAGTGAGAGGATTTTATCATCCCTTGCTATTGCAATGATTCGAGCTGCTTTCCCTGCTGCTCCCAGCCCCAGCTCATCTCTTGTTGAACCTAGTCTCCAAACCACCCCCTCCAAGAGCATCGCGAATGCCTCTCTGTCCAAAGACCTTACTTCCTCTGATTTGAGACTCGGTTTACAGTTTAGTTTATCGTCAGGGGCACCGCAGTACAGTGAAAAGCTTTTGTTGCGCGCTATCCAGTCAGCAGAAAGACAATACATGATTACATTCGAACCATTTACATGATAAGGCAGTTCAGTGCAAGGTAAAGCCAGCAAAGTCTGATCAAGGATAGTCCAAGGGTCACTAAGGAGGTAGATAGTAGTTCACTACAAATATTGAATTACCACTTCCCTCTGTATACATTGTGTATGCAAGCAAAGAATCTCACTGTGCCTAGTCACATGTGACAATAAAGTATTCCTCCTCCTTCCTATTATCACCATCCCATTCTCTCCTCTTGCCTTTATGCTTGTTATCCTGAATAAACTAACCAGGGCCATTTGCATTAAGGAATTACTGTCTGCATTTTAGAGTTTTGTTTTAGAGATACAGCGTGGAAACAGGCCCTTCTGCCCACCAATTCCATGCTGACCAGCAATCGCCCTTACGCTAGTTCTACACTATACACACAGAACAATTTACAGAAGCCAATTAACTGACAAACCTGCACGTCTCAGGAGTATGGGAAGAAACCGGAGCACCCGGAGAAACCCACACAATTACAGGGAGAACATACAAACTTTGTACAGACAGCACCCGAGGTAGAACCTAGGTGCAGGAGGAGGCCGTTCGTCCTTCAAGTCAGCACCGCCATTCAATATGATATTGGCTGATCGTCCAGAATCAGTATCTCGTTCCTGCTTTCTCCCCATATCCGGTCACGATCAAATCCAGGTCTCCGACACTGTAAGGCAGCAATGCTACCGCTGTGCCACCCCAGTACACAGTTGTATCGTTGTACATGTGTTGTACAGTCGGGAATGAGCTATGGGGTAAGGCAGAGCATGGCTGATGTTGCCAGTGCTGGATGGATCTGGCCTTTGAGGCTTCATCACAGACCCACCTCTCCACAATTATCCCACCTCCATACTGTTGTCATCGTGCAATTGTGTTGCCCATCTGCCTTCTCGATTGGCAACTGTACTCTCTTGACTCTCTGATTGGATTTGGAACAATCTCTTCATCCAATCTCCAATTTAAGAATATGCTAAATTGTTTTGAGAGAAGTAAAATAACACTTAAAAAAATAAATCTTTGATTCCCCCCCCCCCCTGGTTTAGTTCCAGAGTATTGGAGGGTTGCCAAGCAAGCCTCAGTGTTGTAGAAAGATTCCTCGGGGTTTACGAGGACATTTTTCGGGACTTGAAAATGAACTTTTTCTTTCAAATACGCAAGGAGTTTGTTCTATGCAGAGAGAATGATAAAATCCAAAGCTTTCTAGCACTTTCCACCTCTTCCTTTCTTCTGCCCGCGCTCCCCATCCCCTCATCAGTCTGAAGAAGGGTCTCGACCCGAAACGTCACCCATTCCTTCGCTTCATGGATGCTGCCTCACCCACTGAGTTTCTCTAGTATTTTTGTCTACCATCGATTGTTCCAGCATCTGCAGTTCCTTCTTAAAGCTTTCTAGCAGTTCTTTTCATTTCCATTCAGTCACTCAGGAGATCGTGTGTCCAGGTCCCACGCAGGGACTTGGAGACTTGGGCAAATAACACTGGCTGTCTCTTCTGCATGGTGCGGGGGAAGAGTCAAGTCGAGACTCTTCTCAAGAGTGTTTTATTGTTATATGTCCTGAAATGGAACAATTAAATTATTACTTGCAGCAGCACAACAGATATGTAAACGCAGTACTTTGTAAAAGCCATAATAAATACTAACAAAGAAAATTCAGTACAGATCCACCACCGATTTTCCGGCATTGTTAGTTCCAGAGCCTTTCTGGATTATCTGTTTTGCCGGACCAACAGAGATCATGGCCTCGGGTGAAGAGTCCAATGGTACCAGAACGGTCCACCGAGGAGCCGAGATACCGGCCCGCAAAGTCGGCTGTGGGAACCGATCTGCCGGCTCTGGGCAGGCCGGTCCTGGTGGGGTTGCGATCGTCTGCCTCGCCCGGATTAGGCACCACATTTTCTGGGGGACGTCTGACGGGGATTTCGAGTGCGCTCTTGAAGTTTTGTCCGGTTTAAAGGAGGTGCCGGACCACTAGATGCCAGATATATATATTTTTTAAATCAGACAGATAAATAATAATAGTGCACATTCATAAATAATGCCTTCAGCTCTATATCGTTCAGAGCCTTATTGGGGGTTCTACTGTTTAATAGCCTGATGGTTGTAGGGAAGAAGCTTTTCCTGAATCTGGACATTACAGTTTTCCTGCTCCTATACCACCTTCTGGATTGCAGGAGTGAAACGAGAGCGTGGCCAGGGTAGTGTCGGCTGCCTTATTGAGGCAACAACTCCAGTCGATCTTGTGGATGTCGTGTTTGGTTGAAGATAAACAATTAAACAGAGCCACAGTTGGCCAGTCAGATACAACTGAAAGATCCCAGTAAACTACTCGGGTTCTTTATTGTCGCGTGTACACCACACAGTGAAATTCTTTTGCACAACCCACAAATGCACAGTCGCCATATTTTAGCACCGTTTGCAAAGGAGAAAAAGTCCAAAGTCCAAGTCTGGTTCCCATGTTGGAAGTACTGGAGCATTCCCAATCCAGGTGAGCCCAGCGAGAAGACCAGAGCAGTGATCTTTCCTGTCCCAGCCATTGTTTTCCTCGTTCAACATCGTCCAAGGGAAGATGATCTGATCTTTACCATGTTGGTCCTCATCGGAATATGCTGTGTGCAAAAGGTGTAATTTTTACCTGTAGCAGGGCACTTAAAAGTAATAATTGGCCATAAAACAACTTGGAATATCCTGGAGCCATGAGGGGCAAGCTTGTTATCTCATTGAATTGATCAGTGTCATGACCTTTGGTCCTTTTTGTTTGTTCCTCTTCTGACACAGGTTTGAAACTTTTGCGGAACGGCCCGAGTCTCTTGGCTTGAAACATGTGCGATGGGATGATTGTGCAAAAGAGCCACAGGCAACATAGAGTAACGCTGATATCAGTGCTCTTCATCTGCATCTCCAATGGATTAGCGTCAAATGGTAGGTCAAATCCTTCTGTGCCTTGGTGGGGAGCTTCATCACATGTGATTTCCTGGGACTCTTCCAACTGGAGTGATGTTCAAACAAGAGCTGTAACTCGCAACATCCATTTTTAATTGTTTTTATTAATGAGCATAATTAGACAATTTTTTAAAAGTTATTAGGGCAGATAACCAAAAGCTTGATCAAAGAGGAAGGGTGGCACAGTGGCACAGCAGTGCTGCCTTACAATGTAGGAACTGCAGATGCTGGTTTGCACCGAAGATAGACACAAAATGCTGGAGTAATTCAGAGGGTCAGACAGCATCTCTGGAGATAAGGTATATGTGATGTTTCAGAACGAGACCTTTCTGCTACCTTACCCAGGTTCAATCCTGACTAAGGGTGCTGTCTGTACAGAGTTTGTGCATTCTCCCTGTGACCACGTGGGTTTTCTCTGGGTGCTCCGGTTTCTTTCCAGACTCTAAAAACGTACAGGTTTGTAGGTTAATTGGCTTCAGTAAAATTTAAAATTTTCCAGAGCGTGTTGGATAGTGTTAGTGTACGGGGTGATCGCTGGTTGGCACAGACTCGGTGGGCCGAAGGGCCTGTTTCCGTGCTGTATCTCTCAAGTCTATAGTCAGATTGTTAACGGAGGGATGGGGTTCAGGCTGGGAATACTAAAGGTTAAGGCCAACTATGTTGAAAGCATAGCTGGCAGTGGTGATGTGAGGAGACTGGTTTAAGCTAGTGGTTCGAATTGACGGAGCACAGATTTCTAACATTGTAAAACAGGAATACGTTTTTGAGCAGAGAGGAATTTGAAAATGAAGATGAGACTTAAAATCAGGGTGATCCTGGACCAACTGGTACTTTATTTACAAAGAAGTCCCGGGACAATGGGTCAACATAACTCTTTTGCACATACGGTGAGTGTTGGCTGAGCTTCTGATCATCCCTAAATACTGCAGCACTTTAATCCTAGGAACAACTAAATCTGTCCGTTGGATGTGCCCAACATCAGGATAAATTGCCACATGCTACCACGGCAGTAACCACCACAGTGAGAAGCAACTTTGTGTGGTTTGCAATTGGAGAACTGTATCTTCCTCTTTTCCCTGCCACACCTCTATTTCCACACCTCTCTCCCTCCTTCCCTTTTCTCCTGCGCTCGACCCCCCCTCTAGAGTCATATAGAGTCGTACAACATGGAAACAGGCCTTTCGGCCCAACTTGCCCACACTGACCAACATGTTCCATCTAGTTCTGATGTACTTCACTATGGTGCTAATTAGGACATAGAACAGTGCAGCGTAAGAACAGGCCCTTCAGCCCACAACATCCGTGCTGAACATGATGCCAGGACTATTTCTTACCTACCTGGGCATGATCCATGTTCCTTCATTCCCTGCAGATCCATACTTGGGACAGGAACTTTATTCTGTTTGGTGTTACTCACGCAGCACGGAAACAGACCACTTGGTTCACTGAGCCTGTGCCAACCATTAAACACCCATTTGCATTAAGCCCTTTTATTCTCCCAATGTTTTAATCAACCCCTGATTCCGCACTTGCCTGTGCATAGAGGTCATTTACCATGGTCAACTAACCTGCAGCTCATTAACTTCTAGTTTAGTTTATTATCACGTGAGTATAGAGGTACCGTGACGAGGTTTTGTTGCGAACTAACCAGTCAGCAGAAAGACAATACATGAATATAATCGATCCATTTACAGTGTATAGATACATGATAAGGGAATAACCTTTAGTGCAAGGTAAAGCCAGCAAAGTCCGATCAAGGACAGTCCAAGAGTCATCAAAGAGGTAGATAGTAGTTCAGCACTGCTCTCTGGTTGTGGCAGGAGCCTGCATTTGGAAAACAACTTGGCGAGGAGTTTAGCTCGGGCTTGCAGGCTGCTTATTTTAAACAGCATAACATTTTGAAAGCATCAGGATGTACAGTGGTGCAGTTAGTAGATCTGCAGCCTCGCAGCGCCAGAGATCAGGGTTCATTCCTGATCTCGGCTGCTGTCAGTGTGGAGTTTGAACGTTCTCCCTGCCACTGCATGCGTCTGCCTCCGGGTGCTCCGGTTTCCTCGAACATCCCAAAGACGTGCGGGTTTGCAGGCTAATTGGACTCTGAATTGCCCCTAGTGTGTGGGGAGTGGATGAGAAAGTGGGATAGCAAAGAGCTCGTGCCAACAGGCGACCAATGGTTGTCGTGGACTCGGTGGGCCAAAGGTCTTGTTTCCTTGCTGTATCTCTGAAACAAAACCTAAATTCCACCCTGTTTAAGCACCAGTGCAGCTGGATGCGAATGCAGGGGGGGGCTTTTGGACAGAATGGTTCCATTAATTTGGATGCATTGTGGAGAGGGATGGGGGAGGGGAACTGCAGACCGGCTTGTAGCTGTGTGGCACAGGGAGTCAGTCGCATGCCCACGTGTGCTTGCAGTGGCCTGTTTATCCTGCTTGTGACACCGTGGTTTCAGTCAGCCCAGCGAAAACATTCAGCGTTGTGTAATGCAGGCAATGGGTTGCTTTGTTTTGGTTCCCTGGGGGCTCTTCCTCATTCCTCCTCTGTGTGAGCTGATCTGCAGGTTTACAGGGTGCTGCCAAATGCTTTGTGGATGGGGAGTGGCCTGTCCACTCGCCCTGCCCCACCCAGCTCATGGGTCCTGACAAACTCCACTGCTGGCTACTGCACTCTCAGATCTGCCCAATCCACACAGCCGAGAGATGCCATAAATTGCTTCAGAGAGCCGGCCTGATGGCAGTTGCTAGGAGACGCAAGCACAATGAGCTATGTTACTTGCTGCAAGCATCTTTCACTGCGGTCTCTCCCCACACAGAAGGCCGCCTGACTTCTCCTCTACCGCATTTCTGTGTGTCACGGTGCTGACTAAAAGAGAAGTGGGTCTCGGCATCCAGCGCATTAACTCTCTCTGAGCTGCGCAGCAGAGGCTGATATGCATCAGCTTGCCATTGGAGAACTGATGGCCTTCTCTTTTCTAATGTACACCACCGACTCTTCTCCTCCTACCATCGTCCATCGCAACTCCCAAGCCGTTTGGAAAATGGAGAGATTTTTCCTTCCACTTTGCTGATTTATCTTTTGGTAACCAAATAAGCTCATTATTTTTAAACCTCCTCTCCTTGTTCTCTGGAAATGCTTACAACTCTGCCTTGGCGTTTAATCTTCAGTTCCTTGGGGATTATTTTTCAGTTTTCCCTGGCCAATTCTGTAGATGAAGGACTATCTAATGTAGCAATAATAATGTTCCTACATGCAGGAAGGTTGTGGTCGACGTTTGAGGAGGGTTTGTTTTGGCTTTGTAGATTTTGACTGGGTGATCTATCAGTTAAGTCTTTTAGACTGTTGCTGGGTGAGTTGCTAATTGCGGGAGGCAGTATAGACCTCGTAGTAAAAGCATTAATTTCACTATTCAACTACAGTTTATTAAAAGAAGGGATTGCATTTCTGGAGTGCCTATCACAACAGCAGTGTATTTCAGAAAACCAAGTACATGTATTTACATATTTACATATACAGGGGTGGCACGGTGGCGTAGCGGTAGAGC
This sequence comes from Malacoraja senta, assembly GCA_038087875.1. NCBI lineage: Eukaryota > Metazoa > Chordata > Chondrichthyes > Rajiformes > Rajidae > Malacoraja > Malacoraja senta. Next base: position 53,607,096 of record CM075978.1, on the reverse strand, counting down.
TACTGCCTTAACGCGCCAGAGACCCGGGTTCGATCCTGACTACGGGTGCTGTCTGTACGGAGTTTGTATGTTCTCCCTTAACCTGCGTGGGTTTTCTCAGAGATCTTTAGTTTCCTCCCACGCTCCAATGATGTATGAGTTTGTAGGTTAATTGGCTTGGTATTAATATAAATTGTCCCTAGTGCGAGTAGGATAGTGTTAGTGTGTGGGGATCGCTGGTCGGTGTTGACTCGGTGGGCCGAAGGGCCAGTTTCCATGCTGTATCTCGAAACTAAACTTCTTCTGCTTCTTGCGTATGGCGTGCACAGCTAAAGTTGTAGGGCAACTTGTTCTATTTGATCTTATTTGATTGTGCAATCTTCCACCCCGAAACTAAACAGGAAGCACTGAAACGGTGACCAGATGATGTTGGCTGACGGCTCTCTTTCCTACACTTCTGTTCTCATTTCCTCTCTTCCCATCCAGAGCAGCAGTGGCATCTCCCTTTTACTAAATCTGCAGTAAATGTGCTGCCAACATCTGGCCCGCTGAGCCCAGGGCTGTGACGTTGGTGTATCTGCAAGGGCAATGGTTGTTCAGTGTGAGAACAAGTGAATGTGTCAGTGGGGTGGGAACTGTTTGGAACACTGACGTCAGTATTGGGCAAGCAACAAGCCTCAAAATAGATGCAGGAAATCCAGTAGATTGGATTAACAGAATATATGGCGACGAGATGAGAAAGAATGTTATGGGGCCGCAGGGGAAGAGGGTTGGTGGGATTACTCTCCTGGCAGCTGGCATAGACCCAATGGGCCAAATGACCACCTTCCCTACCTTATAAATAAATATCTTTTAACATGCTCGCGTGCAACACACTGTCTGGCAAGAATACTTGGCTTTGGCTTCAGTGTGATGCAGCTGCAGTAGATTGTTTTGACTTGTATAGTCATTTACAGAATCTGGAATTTGTTGGCAAAGCCACCATGTATTGCTCATCCCTAGGTGCCCTTGAGAAGGGATCAGTACCAGGAATTGTTGCCGTCCTGGTGATCCTGTGTAATTTTGCAGGGAATCCCAGGCATGGGACTAAAGGACCATCAGTATATTTCCAAGGCTGAATATAAACAAGTTCCCCGCCTTGTGAAATAATGCCTTTGTTTTATGAGGCAGAAAGCCTGTTGAACTCGTTTCTATTTATCGATCTGCTCATTACGGTGAAGTCTATTAAAAGGAAACTGACAGAGCAGGTTCAGGAGTGGCTTTGTACCGAAGAACACAGAATAAAATTGGAGCTTCGGGATAAGAAAACGTGGCTTGTGAGGAAGATCCAGGTGGCATAGCAGTAGAGTTGCTGCCTTAAAGTGCGCACAGCGCCAGAGACCCGGGTTTCAAGATTCAAGATTTCCTTTATTGTCATTCAGACCTTTCGGTCTGAACGAAATTGTGATGCCTGCAGTCATACACAGAACCAATAATAACAAAACAGACAATAAACACAAATTAAACATCCACCACAGTGAGTTCACCAAGCACATCCAAAGTCTTAGTCTCCGTCTCTTCCCTCCCTGTTCTCCCTCTGCGCTGAGGCGATCGATCCAGACCGAAGATGCCGCCCTCCAGTCCAGCGGACCTCCGTGGTGATGTCGCCGCCGCCGAAAGCCGGAACGCCGTCTATGGGGACTGTCTGTACGGAGTTTGTACATTCTCCCCGTGACCGCGTGGGTTTTCTCCAAGATCTTTGGTTTCCTCCCACGCTCCAAAGACGTACAGGTGTGTAGGTTAATTGGCCTGGTATAAGTGTAAATTGTCCCTAGTGTGTATAGAATAGTGTTAATGTGTGGCGATCGCTGGTCAGTGCAGACTCAGTGGGCCGAAGGGCCTGTTTCCGTGCTGTATCTCTAAACTAAACTAAACTACCCCCGTGTGACTGCGTACAATTCTTGGATTTTAAAAATTTTATTTGCAATTTTTCCAAGAGCTCCTGATCGTAACTGTGGCACACTGGTGCAGCTGGTAGAGCTGCAGCCTCGCAGCATCAGAGACCCAGGTTCGATCCTGACCTCGGGTGCTGACAGTGTGGAGTTTGCATGTTCTCCCTGTGACTGCCTGGATTTCCCCAGGGGGTGCTCTGGTTTTCTCCCACGTCCCCTGTTTTTTTTCTTTCCCCCCTTCCCCCCCCCCCCCTCTTTAATGGCAGCTGTCTCTGTTCAGTTCCGAAGCCCTTCAAAAACCCTCTTCCACTCTTCTCCCCCTCTCTCCTCTCTCCTTTTAGCACCCTGCCTTTCCTGCTTTTGACAATGAATATGTGGCTTTACATCAAGCAACATTTATTGGATCACATTGCAATGAGGGGTCATATAATATTGCATCACAGGGCAGTTCCTCTATGCCTGCAGTAATGCTGGGTCCCACCCTCTTGTCAGCTGAAGCCATCCCAACAGGGTCCTTGAGGTTTCCAATGGGGATGGTACCAACTACTGCAGACCTCCAAGCTTTGCGATTGGGACCACCTTTCCAACCAAGGTTGTCCCTGACGGTGGAAGACCTACTTTTGCAGATCATGGCGCCCAAGCCAGGGGACTCTCTGCGTGCTGGTCCCAGAAATGGATCTGCAATCACTCATTACAATCGCATCACTCTTGTAAACCTCTACTCCAACAGCAGCATTCCTTACTTTATTCCCTTTATCATGTATCTAGACTGTGGACAGCTCAATTGTAATCATGTGTAGTCTTTCTGATGGTGGGCACAAAATGCTGGAGTAACTCAGCGGGTGAGGCAGAATCTCTGGAGAGAAGGAATGGGTGACGTTTCGAGTCGAGACCCTTCAGACTGATGTCAGGGGAGGGGGAGGGACAAAGATAGAATGTAGGTGGAGACAGTAAAGCCCCTGTCCCACTTTCTCGAGTTACCACAAATTCCCCCGAGTTTTCCCCTTGATTCAAACCTGGAGAATTATGGTAATAGCCAGCTGTAGGTACTTGGGGCTATTTTCTTTTTACTCGTGGACATTTTTCAACATGCTGAAAAAACGTCCCGACTTACCTGATGCCCCAAGTACCTATGGCTGGCATTACGAGCCGCTACGAAATATCTACGGACATTCTCCGAGTTTGAATCAAGGGGAAAACTCGGGAGAATTTGTGAGTAACTCGGGAAAGTGGGACAGGGGCTTAAGACTAGTAGGGAGAACTGGGAAGGGGGAGGAGATGAAGAGAGAAAGCAAGGGCTATCTGAAGTTAGCGAAGTCAACATTCATACCGCTGGGGTGTAAACTACCCAAGCGAAATATGAGGTGCTGTTCCTCCAATTTGCACTGGGCCTCACTCTGACAATGGAGGAGGCCCAAGACAGAAAGATCAGATTGGGATGGGAGGGGGAGTTGAAGTGCTGATCAGGTAGGTTACGATGGACTGAGCGGAGGTGTTCAGCGAACACTGTTGACTGGTTACCACGTCATACACTGTTTTTTCACTGTACTACACGTGAAAATAAACTAAACTAAAAAAGTACGCAGCTATTATATATTTGAATTTTTTGTGGTATGTATTTTTTTAGTGTGCAAGATTTCTAAAATGTTATTAATTTATTTAATGCTTTATCGTGCCGCAATCGTTATTGAGTATTTGGCAATATCAGTATTCCTGAAAACTTTGAAGCTACGTTAGGGAGTGTGGCTGGACTTGATCAGCTATCAGTGCTTCCAGCTTTTTGCTCATGGTGAGGCAGCTCCTGGCCCCGCTGTCAATTAGGGCAGGGGCAGGGGCAGGGACAGAGGGGAGAGCAGGCAGTAATTTTGGCATGGCGGCAGGATTTGCCCGGATGCTGAAAGCGCTATGTTGATATAAGCAGTTGAGGAGATGGTGAAGAGGGTGGCAAAGCTGGCAGAATAAGACAACAAAATCTTATTTGTACTTGGAGAAGATGCAACAGATGTCTGCAGGTTTGTGAGGTTGGGTTGGGTTAGGCACAAACAGGAAACCGGTGCACTCGACTAACTCTGCAACACTTTGCAATTGATGGATGTTGATATGCAACTGAAACCACTGGGCGTAGTAGGTTAGTTCAACGGAAGTCCATGTGTTATTACATATCTAACAACTACAAGTGGCAGAGCTCAGTCTCCAGCATGATAAAGGACCTTAAATTTCATCCACCTACTACCCGTCACAAGTTCATCAGACTGACAACATTCCACAAGATCAAGAATACCACTATTGATTTAAAGATGGAGGACCACATCCAGTTAACCCAAGCACACATAGGCATGTCAACCAGAAGCTACCAACCTGGAAATTATTTCATTCCGCAAGGCACTTCATTAGCACTTTCTAACTAATTTTTCTTCAAGACAGCAAGGGATTGGAATACCCTGCCAGCCAGCATCAGAGATCTCCAAAACATCAACACATACAAAGATGCATCTTCCAAAAGCATCTCCATCTCGACTAGCACGTCCACCAGCATCATAGTGCTGAGTGATGCTCTACCTAGAGCTCTTCAGCGTGCTTCATCCAGATCCAGATCCAGTTGAATTTAATTAAAGGCTAACGGGTTAATATTGGAGCACTCTTGCTGTATGGATCTGGGCAGTTCATGAACCTGACCACTGCCACGTTCTCTAAGGCAATGAGGTAGCAGGGCATCACCTGTAGGGACAAGGAACTGCAGATGCTGGCTTCGCATGGAAAGATGCAAAACCCTGGAGAAAATCAGCGGGTCAGGCAGCATCAGTGGAGAACATGGATAGATGACGCTTCAGACCTTCTTCAGGCTCCGAACTGAAACGTCACCTATCCATTTTCTCCAGGGATGCTGCCTGACCTGCTGAGTTACTCTAGCATTTTGTGTCTTTTCTGGGGCAACACATCCTCAAACACCGTAAATACAAATTGTCACCATAATACAGAAAATGAAGCATGCTTTCTGACTTGAGTTGGCTCCAGTTGACAAAAGGCTTTCACCTATCACCAGCCATTTCCCTGAAGTGTGCCTAATATCCTTTTCCTAACTGGTCAATGCTGACGGAACTTTGCATGCAACTTGCAGCACAGAAATAATTTGAGTATAGAAGTTTGGAGGTCTTATTGCAGTTGTATAAGACATTGGTGAGGCCGCATTTAGAGTATTGTGTTCCGTTTTGGGCACCATGTTATAGGAAAGATGTCATGCTGGAAAGGGTACAGAGTAGATTTACGAGGATGTTACCAGGACTCGAGGGTCTGATCTATAGGGAGAAGTTGAGCAGGCTGGGGCTCTATTCTTTGGAGTACAGGAGGATTAAGGGTGATCTTATTGAGATCTTATTGCCCAGAATGGGTGAATCGAGGACTAGAGGATGTAGGTTTAAGGTGAGGGGGAAAGATTTAATAGGAATCTAAGGGTTAACATTTTCACAGAGGGTGGTGGGTGTATGGAATAAGCTGCCAGAGGAGGTAGTTGAGGCTGGGACTATCTCAACATTTAAGAAACATTTAGACAGGTACATGGATAGGACAGGATTGGAGGGATATGGGTAAAACGTGGGCAGGTGGGACTAGTGTAGATGGGACATGTTGGCCAGTGTGGGCAAGTTGGGCCGAAGGGCCTGTTTCCACACTGAGAGTCCATGACTCCAAAGTGGCCGTCCAAGCCCAGGGCTCCGCGTCCTGTTTACTGTTCCATTGGCAATTTTTCCCTTTATTCCTCCACACCCATTCAATGTCTCCTAATCCTTCTTTCTCGTGTACCTGCCTACATTTCCCTTCCATATACATGTGTGCTCTTGGCCCCAACCACTCCACGTGCTGGTTAGCTCATCCTATCGCTCCAGTGGTAAGGAAGTTGCTCCATCATTATTTGTTGGATGTTAAATATTTAACTTGTACATGGACCACTGAGTTTGGGTTCTCCAACTAATGGAAGTATCTTCACTAATACTGTGTACCTACTCCTTCTAGACTAATCCATGTTGACCAGTCTTTCAGCCTCTTCTTAATTTTTCCCTCATCAGTCTCCTTACAAGCCTCTTTGTGTAACTCTTTCTCCATTGCCTCTGTATCCGATTAGCGACCTGTCGACCAAAACACTGTGTGCCTCATTCTTAAGCACGAGTTTTATCCTTTATAGCAGCACCCTCGTATTCCATTGCCCCTGGCCACAGCTCTGGCATTTCCTCATGAAAACCCCTTGTTGTCCACTTTAAAACGTCCTCCTTGCTCCAAATATTGACACTCATTTAAACATAGAAACCTAGAAAATACGTGCAGGAGTAGGCCATTTGGCCCTTCGAGCCAGCACCACCATTCAATATGATCATGGCTGATCATCCAGAATGAGTACCCCGTTCCTGCTTTCTCCCCATATCCCTTGATTCCGTTAGCCCTACGAGCTATATCCAACTCTCTTGAATACATCCAGTGAATTGGCCTCCACTGCCTTCCGCGGCAGAGAATTCCACAGATTCATAACTCTCTGGGTGAAAAAGTGTTTCCACATCTCAGTCTTAAATGGCATACCCCTTATTCTTAAACTGTGACCTGCAGGTTCTGGACTCTCCCAACATGGGGAACATTTTACTGCATCTAGCATGTCCAATCCCTTAAGAATTTTATTTATTTCTACTATAAGATCCCCTCCCTTCCAAATTTCAGTGAATATAAGCCCAGTCGATCCATTCTTTCATCATATGTCAGTCCCGTCATCCCGGGAATTAACCTGGTGCACCTAATGCAACAGCAAGAATGTCCTTCTCAAAACTGCACGCAATACTCCAGGTGCGGTCTCGCCAGGGCCCGTACAACTGCAGTAGGACCTCCTTGCTCCTAAACTCAAATCCTCTCGCTATGAATCTCCATCTCCACATGCGGTGTCAGAATGTCATCCGATACAGCTCCCAGGAAGCAACTTGGGTGAAGTGACGGGCATCTGTGAAGCCTTCTGTAAAATCAGCTCAAAAGCAGCAGCAACGGGTTAAATTTTGCACCACATACAACCAAAAGATACGACTTCTGTTACAGCAGGTATCAATTATTCATATGAAAGTAGGTGGTTGGTGCGTGTCTGTGGGTGAGTGGGTGATGTCTAAACCTGTTTGAAAGCTGCAAGTTGCTAAACCGGATTTAGGTCGGGTTTAATTTGTGCACTCGTGCTCCAATCTTCCTTTTTTTCACTCTGGGTGTGATACGTGGTGAATTATTGGCTGCAGCCCCATGTGTCTTGCCAGAGGCACTGTTTCTGTTTATGTCCAAGCAAGTTTTGGGGATGAGTGATCGCCAAGTTCTGCCCGCCCTTGTTCAACAAATGTCCAAGTTGGCAAAGGTCAGGGGCGCGTCACTGAGGAGGGTGTGATCGATCTATTTATCTATTCATTTATCTATTATATTCACTCACCCACGCTCCTTTTTTGGTCAAATGAGTGTCAGGAGTGTTTTGCTTAAAGATGGGCATGGACACTATTGACTATGACCACTATTGAATGTATGAAGAGTTTCTGCACACTTTGCTTTGTAATATTTTTACTCTGAATAAAGTTTATGGGGGGGGGGGGGGAAAGAGAAATTCTCACATCACTAAATGGAGGACGGGCTACTTTCTTTTGCCAAAAGACCCTCATTCACGGACATACCCACGATATGTCCATGAATGAGGCTGCAGTTTGGGCCTCCACTGCTTCGTTGGCAGTGTCGTTATTGTGATCTGAATGTGATGTTGTGTCACGGTGTTGATGCAATGGTTAAAATACAGACTTGATCCAGATGCTTGCCTTATCAAGCCAGGGGCCTGGTTCAAATCCCCACCATGTTAGCCATGGCATTTCAGTTCTTTTAATCTGGAATTTACCCAAAACAAGACACGAGTAACAATTGCACAAAAAAACATTCACAAAAACCTACTCTGTCCTTCAAGGAGAAAATCCGTGACCTTGCCTGATCGGGCCTGTGTGTGTGTGACATAGTTGGTGCTTGACTACCTCCTGAAGCAGTGTAGCAAGCCACTCGCTAGTGATAGAGTGGGAAAGGGACTGCCACTGCGTCAGGAAGGCAGCTCTCCATCATCTGCTCAATGGCAATTAATGTCAACGTACTGGAAATGAATAAAATAGCCATTTCTGCTTTGGGGAGAAACTAATATGGATTGAAATTATTTTGCCATGTTTTCGAGTTGGGTCTGAATACTTATCAAAGGATGGTACAGCTTTCTAATGAAGCCCGCCTCATGAGACATGGCTAATGTGTATGAAGGAACTGCGTCTTTGTCTTTGCATGTCTCTCTCGCTCTCTCTCTCTTTTGTTGGTCTGTGTCTCTTGCCACACAATCTCCATCTCTACATCTGGCTTTCTCCCTCTGCTCTGCTGCTTCTCCTCTTCATGAGCATCATTGTGCGTGAGACTGGCTCTGAGCTGCTTTCTATGGGTATGTATGTGTGTGTGAGTGCCTGTGTGTGTGTGAGTGCCTGTGTGTGTGTGAGTGCCTGTGTGTGTGTGAGTGCCTGTGTGTGTGTGGGTGCCTGTGTGTGTGTGTGGGTGCCTGTGTGTGTGTGTGGGTGCCTGTGTGTGTGTGTGGGTGCCTGTGTGTGTGGGTGCCTGTGTGTGTGTGTGCCGGTGCCTGTGTGTGTGTGTGTGGGTGCCTGTGTGTGTGTGTGGGTGCCTGTGTGTGTGTGTGTGGGTGCCTGTGTGTGTGTGTGTGGGTGCCTGTGTGTGTGTGTGTGGGTGCCTGTGTGTGTGTGTGTGTGGGTGCCTGTGTGTGTGTGTGTGTGGGTGCCTGTGTGTGTGTGTGTGTGGGTGCCTGTGTGTGTGTGTGTGGGTGCCTGTGTGTGTGTGTGTGGGTGCCTGTGTGTGTGTGTGTGTGGGTGCCTGTGTGTGTGTGTGTGGGTGCCTGTGTGTGTGTGTGTGGGTGCCTGTGTGTGTGTGTGTGGGTGCCTGTGTGTGTGTGTGTGTGGGTGCCTGTGTGTGTGTCTGTGTGTGTGTGAATGCGCGCGAGAGAGTCTCTCTCGCATGCTTGCATCTCCACTTCACCCAATTGTGTGACTATGCAGTATGTCTTGGCCAGTCAACAGTCACTGCTCATACAGCAGTCTCCAGAATAATAAACCACCAGCATTCTGAAAGTCCTGAATGCTGCAAGGAAGGTGGATGTAGAAGGGAAGTGGTGAGATTTCTGCCACACAGACAGTAATGGAATTGTACAAGGTTGCCAGGAAATGTCTTTGAAATAGCTGCTTACCGGAAAGTTGTGAATCAGTGTCTCGGTGGGAGGGAGATTCAGGAGGGCGAAGGAAGAGACATGGAAGCTGACTTTTGCGGCAGGGTGACTGTTTGACCTTTATGAGGATGTTGCCAGACTAGATGGTGTGAGCTACAGGGAGAGGTTGAGTAGGTTGGGTCTACAGGGCCCTAGTGAGACCACACCTGGAGTATTGTGTGCAGTTTTGGTCTCCCAATTTGAGGAAGGACATTCTTGCTATTGAGGGAGTGCAGCGTATGTTCACCAGGTTAATTCTCGGATGGCGGGACTGTCATATGTTGATAGAATGGAGCGGCTGGGCTTGTATACTCTGGAATTTAGAAGGATGAGAGGGGATCTTATTGAAATATATAAAATTATATAGGATTTGGACACGCTAGAGGCAGGAAATATGTTCCCAATGTTGGGGGAGTCCAGAACCAGGGCCACAGTTTAAAAATAAGGGTAAACCATTTACAATGTAGATGAGGAAAAACTTTTTTACACAGAGTTGTGAGCGTGGAATTCTCTGCCTCAGAGGGCAGTGGAGGCTGGTTCTCTGGATACTTTCAAGAGAGAGCTATACAGAGCTCTTAAAGATAACGGAGTCAAGGAATATGGGGAGAAGGCAGGAATGGGGTACTGATTGTGGATGATCAGCCATGAGCACATTGAATGGCGGTGCTGGCTTGAAGGGCCGAATGGCCTACTCCACCTATTGTCTATTGTTTATTTGTTTGAGTGCAGGAGGATGAGGGTTGATCTTATAGAGATGTATAAAATCATGAACGGGGTAGATCGGGTAAATGCACTGAGTCTCTTGTCCAGAGTAGGTGATCGAGGACCAGAGGACATCGGTTTGAGGTGAAGGGGAAAAGATTTAATAGCAATCTGAGGGGTAACTTTTTCACAGAAAGGTTGGTGGGTGTATGGAACAAGCTCCCAGAGGAGGTAGTTGAGGCAGGGACTATCCCAGCATTTAAGAAACAGTCAGAAAGATACATGGATAGGACAGGTTTGGAGGGATATGGATCAAACGCAGGCAGGTGGGACTAGTGTAGCTGGGACATGTTGGCCGGTGTGCGCAAGTTGGCCAAAGGGCCTGTTTCTGCACTGTATGACTCGCTCTATGACTATGTCTCCCCTTTGTGTGAGAGGAACTGGATGAGGTCTGTTTCAGTAGAAGTATTGCTGGGCGGTGAAGGGGCATCTGATGACCTTCCGGCAGCCAAGGTTGGTTGTGGCTGCAGCCCCACTGGGTCCCCCCCTTCGTGGCAGCTCTGGCGAGAAATGAGGTGCTTGTCCCTTCTGATCCTGATCATCACCCCCCCCCCCCCCCAGTGCGATCATTGCGAGAGGTGGACAGAGAGGAGAATGACACGTGGGGGAGTGTTTGTTGTACATCAGACGTCCGTCCCCAACTGCACTGATTCCTCACTCCGTCTGAAATAAAACAAACACTGGGCATGTTTCTAAAACCAGACTCTCAACAGACCATGGTTGGGTTAAACATCAATTTTATTGAAGAATTGTAGCTAAAATCACTCGGCTAAGCCACATTTCGTATATTTTTACATTTCCTACTGTGAATCAATGTGAAATATTCTCTGTGGATTAGTGACTCAACCCAGGCCCTTGCCCTTTAAGTCTCTGTAGGTGGTGCAATTTCTACCCTGTTTTTTAAAAACAAGCAAAGATTGAACATTGTCTGCGTCAGATAATAGACAGTTCAATGTGCAGGAAAATTAGCTAATTTCTCTGCCTGTGGAGGAAGCAGCAAGTTGGTGTCTGGAAACAACTTGCATGATCAGGCCCCAATCTGCTCTGTTTACAGTAGCTGCCCTCCACGCTCACTCACACACTCACACACTCACTCTTGTTGAAGGAATGTACAGCATTGGGACCTGGAACCGCACCTTGTCCCTGTGACTGCACCCCTGTCTTCCAGCGAGCCAGGGACCTGAAATATCCCGACCTGCAGGCCAAGCCCTCTAGCAGGCCTGGCGACAGACTCTCCGTGAGCCCGGCTCGCCCACCGTGGACTCTGAACTTTGCCTTGAGCCATCGGAGAGCGGGGAGGGATGCTGAGAGCTACCTGTCGGGTGACCGGCTAGGAACGACGGGGGGTGGTGGGGCGGTGGCAGAGAAGGAAGGGGGGTGGCTGAGAACGAAGGGGGGACCCAGTGGGGCTGCTGCCACTTGCAGCAGCAGCAGAGGGTAGGGAGCAAAGATAAGACTGTGTGGTGAACCTTTGTACCGCTGTTGGTGCCAAAGTGTGTGACACGTGTAGTGTCTAGGTGAGGTCTGCTGTATGATTTTACCGGTTGTATGCAAAACTAAGCATTTTGCTGTACCTAGGTACATGTGGCAATAAAATATCATTGAATCATTGGCTGTGTCCCCATCATCTGCACTTTCTGATACTACATACTGTGCTACAGCTACTCTAACTTGCTAGCTCCCCCCGTTCTCTGTCGAGCCCCACTTTGTCAGGAGAATGTTGCACTGAAAGGAGTGGGGGCGGACCATGTAAGCCTCCCTAGCCCATGCGAGCAGAAGCTGTAGTTTCCACATTGGTTTCATCAGCTTCCCGAAAGCCTTCGTTGGAAGCAAGTCCTCCTTGATCCAAGGGATAGACATAAAATGCTGAGTAACTCAGCGGGTCTGGCAACATCTCTGGAGAAAAGGAATAGGTGATGTTTGGGTTGAAACCTTCTTGAGATTGTCTGGCATGAAGGATGGAGTGAAATACATGATGTGCTTGCATGGTTTTTCCACAACCATTCAGTAGAGATACACCATAAATCACTTTTGTCCATTTTCTTGCTTCTTATCAATGTTCTCTCATCTTGGTGTCGATTCAAGCATCTTGTTTTACACCAGCCCCTCCTAAACAGCAGCCTGTGGTTCTTTAGGTGTCATTATCTAGACGAATTTCTATATAATTTCTCCTTTAACCACAGCCCCACACCTTGCTCTTGCTGATCAGCTGAACTCCAACAAGGGCAGTGTGGTGGAGCTGCTGCTCACAACTCTGGATTCTACCAGACTTTACAGTGCCTTGGGAACCTGCCGACCTGCATGCCTTTGGGATGTGTTTATAGGGAGAATGTGTAAAACTCCACAGTGGTCAGGATCGAACCGAATGAGGGGAACCTCATTGAAACAAACAGAATAGTGAAAGGCTTGCATAGAGTGGATGTGGACATCGTTTATGGAAGGATATGAGACATTTCTTTAGTCAGAGGTGGTGAATCTGTGGAATTCTTTGCCATGGAAGGCTGTGAAGGCAAAGCCAATGGATATTTTTAAGGCAGAGATAGATAGATTCTTGATTAGTACGGGTGTCAGAGGTTATGGGGAGAAGGCAGGAGAATGGGTTTAGGAGGGATGGATAGATCAGCCATGATTGAATGGTGAGTAAACTTGATGGGCCGAATGGCCTAATTCTACTCCTATCACTTATGACCTTAACAAGAAAAGAGATACAAAGTGCTGAGAAACTCAGTGGGACAGGCAGCATCCCTGGAGAACATAGATAGGTGACGTTTCGGGTCGAGACCTTCTTCAGACTAATGCACCCACATTCACTAATCCCATTTCCTTCTCCCCACAGGCCCATCAAGCTCCCCCAGAGACCACCACTCACCTGCGCATTTGGGGCACTTTACAGTGGCCAATTCACCTACTAATCGGCAGCTCTTTGGACGTGGAGGAAACGGGAGCTCGTGTGGAAACCCACACGGTCACAGGGAAAACATGCAAACTCCACACTCAGATAGCCTTGGAGGTGAGGATGGAATGGAGGCTGGGGGGGGGGGGGGTCACTGGAGCTGCGAGGCGCCAGCTCTGCAAGCTGCAGTGCTTCCTCCAGTGCTACAATAGATCACCAGCTGACTGAATAGAAAAACTGGTTTCTCCCTTTCATTATCCGATGCTTCAACAGCTGCCACATTTCAACACCTTCATTGGCTGTGGAATTGTCTCAGCAGCCATGGATACACATAAGCTGCGACAGGGAGCGGGTTTAAAGCTCCTTGCTCACCAGAAAGCCTCCTGTTCCTGCGTCAGCCTCGTTTATACCAAGTGCACACTGCTTTTTAACATAGCTGCGATATCTTTTCTTTTATTGAAAAAATGAGGAGAAAACAACACATCCGTTTTTACTAAGAGGTGAAATGTTTACAGCACGAGAGAGAGGAATTTTTAACATTTATTCCTGTGAAAACCTCAGGTCCTGTTGCTACAGAATTTCAGCAGCTGAGGGGCAAAGACTAATGATGCTGCGATGTGTGATCTTTAAAGAGCAAGGTGATGTAGTGAGGGTGGAGAGGTAGAGTGAGAGTCTGAAGAAGGGCCCCGGCCAGAAATGTTGGCTAATCCCTGCCAAGATGCTACCTGACCGGCTGAGTTGCTCCACATTCCTGCACTTGAGTGAGCTGTAGTGTCTTGTTGGCCTCGATCGGTGTTTAGAGCACGGCAGCAACCTTTTGGGTTTTGTCACCACTTTCCTTTGCGTCAACAGGCGGGGGGGGTGGGGAGGTGGGGGGGGGGGGGCCTCAAGCTCACGCCCAGGGACAGACAAAGCCACATCCTGCTGCAGCAGCAGCTGCGGGACCAAGATACACCGGCCCCTCTTCCTGATCACTCTCAACTCCCACGTCCCTCTCGAGAGCAGAGAGAAAGAGCGTAGCAGCTGGTTCCGAGCCGTGACCGCTGCCAAGCTTTGTGAAGCCATCCACTGACCGTCTGCCTGGTGCTAGACGGGGCCCGCTCCACAGGCAGAGGCCCTGGCGGCAGCTGAAGACAGCAGCTGGGCCTCTCTGAAGGCCGCACTTTGCTCTGTCAGCCTGGCCAGGGCCACAAAGGGCAGAGGTCATCACCGTTACCATGGAACCCCATGGTAGCAGGGAGGCAGCGCTGCATTGTCGCTTGGATGGACGTTTATGAGAAAAGTCAACAACAAAATAAGTATACAGATTGGAAAT
>CM075978.1:53480148-53592725 GCA_038087875.1 Malacoraja senta | reverse complement strand
CGCAGAGGTATAATTACTTTAAGGGGCACGAGCGATTTAAACAAAATAATTGGTCAACAGTCCAGTTTAGTTTAGAGATGCAGTGCGGAAATAGTCCCTTCGGCCCATCGTATCTGCACCAACTAGTGTTCCCCGCACATTAACACTATCCTACACACACTAGGGCCAATTTTACATTTACACCAAGCCAATTAACCTACAAACCTGTACGTCTTTGGACTGTGGGAGGAAACCGAAGATCTCTGAGAAAACCCTCGCAGGTCACGGGGAGAATGTACAAACTCCATACAGACAGCACCCATAGTCAGGATCGAACCCGGGTCTCCGGCGCTGTTCGGCAGTAGCTCTTCCACTGCGCCACCGTGCCACCTCGCCATGCGTGACCTGGCAAGCCAGTTTATGCCATCTAGTTAAACACGCCTCGTCTATGCGTTATTCCACCCTGTTAAATTGGTTCTGGTCCCATTGATTCAGGTGGTGGGGGAAGCTGGTGGGAGGGATCTTACATGGGTACCAACCAACACTCAATGGCATTCACTAGTGCCCCGCTGTCTCATGGGCAAACTGCCTGAGCCTTGAGTTCCACACTGTTGGAGCAGCTGTTGAACTGACAGCCCATCTTCACTCTCAAGTTGGGGTGATAGGAGATGGGCACTCTCCTGTGTTTTGGTCAATATTCCACCATCGACCAGCATCCTAAAACTATTTAACTGAGATGTCCTCAGGCCACTCTGCATCTGGTATCCTTCATAACTTCCAAGTCTCCCTCAGTGCTACAGGGCTAACTAAAGTACAACTTCAATAATCAGCCCCCCCCCCCCCAGTGTCTGTGGTGGTGTCAGGCCCACAGAGTTTGTTCTGTTAAATGTCACATCTATTAATACCCAAATACACTTGTTTCATTTCTTGCTTGTTATACAGTAGATGAATAGTCTGAAGAAGGGCTCCAACCCAAAATGTCACCTACTCTTTTTCTCCAGCGATGCTGCCTGACCTGCTGAGTTACTCCAGCGCTTTCTGTCAATCTTTGGTATAAAACGGCATGGGCATTTCCTTCCTACACAGAATAATATATTTTCCAGTGAACTTGAAAGGGAGCATGGGAAACAGAGAGTCAGTGAATTTAAATGTAAGTGGGGAAACTGGCCCTTGTAAGTGTAAAGGGAACACAGGAAGCAAGCAGTGCAGTGGCGTAGTTGGTGAGAGCTGCTGCCTCAGAGCTCCAGCAACTCGGGTTCATAAGGTCATAAGTGATAGGAGCAGAATTAGGCCATTCGGCCCCATCAAATCTAGGTATTTTAACTGCCTTAAAAATACCTTGGCCTCCACAGCCTTCTGTGGAGCCTTCTAACCAGCATCTGCCATTCCTTGTTTCTACTGCCTGGTGATGGGAATAGACTTGGTGGCCTGTTCTTGTGATGTGTGACTCTTTGACACTTTCTCGTTGAGTCAGATTCAAGATGCTCTTCAAACAGCTTAACCTGCCGCTCTGCACTGTCAGAGATGCTGTCTTTTGGGGGGGAAATGGTTAAACAGACACACTCTTGGTTCAGGCAATTCCAGTGTTTAGAGGAAGTGCAAGGGAGATTGAACAAAGAACTGCAGCTGCTGGTTAATACACAAAAGGACACAAAGTGCTGGAGTAGGGATCTGAGGAAGGGTTTCGACCCAAAATGTCACCTATCCATGTTCTCCAGAGATGCTGCCTGACCTACTGAGTTACTCCAGCACATTGTGTTCCTTTGTGTAGGGGAGATGTCTTGCTAATACTTGCCTCTGAATCAACTTTTCCAAAGCAGCTTTATGAAATGGCTGTACAGTAATTGGCTGCTGAACTTCCTCCTTGCCTTTTTAAGTTTGTCGCTGTGTCTTTGGCGACTGCGTTTGGGAATTTAAATGAAAAAAATGCACACAAAAGGAGGTATGTAAATGCAACTTTATCTTTCATTACACAGCAAGATGCCAGTAACAGCAATGTGCTCGTAACAGTCTCGGTAACATAGCTGTGGGAAGAGAAACGGTTAACGTTTCAGGTTGAAGATCCCTCGTCAGAACTGAAAGGTTAACTCTGACTCCTCTGCATTAAACATGAATGGCTTCACTTCCCACTGGTGTATCCTGACCTGCTGTTTCAAGTGTTTTCTGACTTTCATTTTAGATTTAGAGCCACGGGTAGCCTTTTTGAACCTCGCTGACTTGTGAGAGTTAATATTACGTTGGACAGCCCTGGTCTCATTGAAGCGGTGCTGTTGGGCTCTTTTGCATACGTGTGGAGAGCAGACTGCACTTGGGTTTAATGTCTGACCCCTATCGCAGCTCACCCGGCTGGTTCAGCGCGCCATCAGCATTGCACTGTGATGTCGGCCCTGAATATGCATCAAAGTCCCTGGAGCCGGGCCTTAAATTACCGAGCTTCTGATACCTTAAGGCTGCAGTGACGGAGCTGTGAACTGTGACCGCATTTTGGTTTCAACTGATCGCAACTTGATTAATAATTGATAGGTTGGGTGCACCCTTTTATTCCAGCTAAGAGCTTATTGAGCAAAGAGGATTGGTATGCCATTTAATCTGCTTCAGGCATTGTGAGCTACAGTAGAAATTCTTCCCCAGGGTTTTCTGGTTCCCCCCCACATCCTAAAGATGTGTGGATTGGAAAGTTGTGGCTGCAAGGAACAGCAGATGTTGGTTTACAAAAAAAAACACACACAAAGTGCTGGAGTAAGACTCGAACCATCACCTATCCAGGCTCCCAGCAATGCTGAGTTACTCAGGTTAGTTTATTGTCCGTGTACCTGGGTACGGTGAAAAGCTTTTGTTGCGCGCGATCCAGTCAGCGGAAAGACAATACATGATTACAATCGAGCCATTTACAGTGTATAGATACATTATAAGGGAATAGTGCAAGGTGAAGCCAGCAAAGTCCAATCAAGGTACACAAAAATGCCGGAGAAACTCAGCGGGTGCAGCAGCATCTATGGAGCGAAGGAAATAGACTGATAGGGGGCGGGGAGAAGAAAGGAAAAAAGGCGGAGGAGGAGCCGAGGGCTGGGGGATGGGAGGAGATAACCAGAGGGCTGATGAAGGGGAGGGGACAGCAAGGGCTAGCAGAGTTGGGAGAATTCAATGTTCATGTCCCCAGGATGTAGACTGCCCAAGCGGAATATGAGGTGCATTTCCTCCAATTTCTGGTGTTGCTCGCTGTGGCCATGGAGGAGTCCAATCAAGGATAGTCCGAGGGTCACCAATGAGGTAGATAGTGGTTCAGGACTGCTCTCTAGTTGTGGTAGGATGACTCATTCAGTTGCCTGATAACCGCTGGGAAGAAACTATAGGGAGGTGTCACGACCCCATGACCCGTACTGTTGCTACGCTACGCCAAGTGGATTACACGGGATGAACTGCAGGCAGGCACTTACCATTGTTTCCAGCGTAGCGGGCCCGTTAAAACCCGCCGAAATGGTCAATTTTTGCGCTGTAAATAATTATGGAAATCGGGATAAGCGTGAGAGACATTTTAGCCAACTTCAGAATTCAAAAAGTGAGGAGAAATGACAGTAGATTGAAGCGAGAGCTGAAAGGAACAACAACAGCTTGTCGAACATTGGCCGTTTGCTCACTGCATTTCATCAACTAAGGCATTATTTGTGGTTTTTCTTGATTCATTTGGCATCTAAAAAGTTTCAGAAGGGATAATCGCCCCTGGTTCTCGTGGGTTTTTACATACAAAAATAAAACGCCTCTGAAGCAAAATTTACAACCAGATTTACCACTTCTGAGACTTTTTAGATACCAAAGAAATAAAACAAAAAACAAATAATGCCTTACCGTTAATGAAATGCAGTGAGCAAACGCGATAATTCCCAATATTTTCAATTCCGATATCTACACGGCCAATGTTCGCCAAGCATTTTAGCTGTTGTTGTCCCTTGAGCTCTCGCTTCTCTTTACCTTCATTTCGCTTCACTTTTGGAATTCTGAAGTTGGGTACATGTCTCTCACACTTACCCCGACTTCCACAATTTTTTACAGCGAAAAAATGCAACATTTTTGGTGGTTTTTAACAGGTAGGAAAGTACGCGTTTCTTGTATTAATAACATATACCGGAAGTGACGGATGTCCTCCAGATGGATTGAGCGGCTCCGTGCGTCAAGCCCTATGACCCGGTGACCTTACATGCAAGCCCCCTATTCCTGAATCTGGAGGTGTGCGTTTTCACACTTCTATACCTTTTGCCTGATGGGAGAGGGGAGAAGAGGGAGTGGCCAGGATGCGAGCACTCGTACTCAAGGCACTTTGTCTCTTTTTGGATTGGTAGGTTAATTGGCCACTGTAAATTGCCCCAAGTGCGCGGGTTGAGTGCTGGAATGAACATGTGCAGAGAACGAAATGGGATTCGTGAAGAGACTAGTATAAAAGTGGGTACTTGATGGTCGGCACAGACTTGGTGGGCAGAAAGGCCTGTTTTTGTGCTGTGTCACTGCGACACTTTCTGAGTCAGACTGAAGATGCTCTTCACACAACTGAACAGCCTGCAGAGTACGAGCTTGTAGCTGTTTTCTATTACTTATGACCCTTTCGGTCAGTCTCTTCCACTGCCTGCCACTGACCTGTACATGGCAGGTGTTGAATCTGAAATGGGGACCTCTGTGCCCAGATGCATCTCTGCAATTGCTGGACTTCCACTGTCATCAGGAAGGGAATGTGAAGGGACAAGGGCTCGGAGACAACAATGAGATCAGCTGCTTATTACATTGCCCTTTCATTCCAGGAGGTATATATCAGGTTTGTGAACAAAGGTGCCCTGGGAGTCGCCAGGGGATGTTTTATGTAGTGCATTTTGTGCATGGTGCATGCAGTAGCTATGCACGCTCCTGGTGGGGAGAATGGATGCTTTGAGCGGTGGAAGGGGATCCAGACAGAGACACGCAAGTCGTAAGTTGCGACATTTCTGAGTGCCTTTGACAACCCCACCCCAGAAGGTGGAGATTGTGTGTTTGGGAGACACGCACCATATGGCTCACAGTGCAGCATCCTGCAGATGTGTACACTCTTCTTTGGTGTGGAGTTTAAATATAGAAACAAGGAACTGCAGATGTTGGTTTGCAAAAGAAGAGACAAAGTTCTGGAGTAACCTAGCGGGCCAGGCAGCATTTCTAAAAAACAAGGATAGGTATTCTTGTATAGTCTTTTGATTGGGTAGCATGGAAACAAAGCTGTTCACTGTGTCTCAATACACAGGACATAAATGAAGCAATTGAAGGGACGTTTTGGGTCGGGACCCTTCTTCAGATTTCAGGCAAAGATGAGCAAGTGTAGAACTTTGTCCTGTTTGTTGTCAACCCTCTTCAAGTTCCTCTTTTTTTTTAAACAATTTCAGTCAAAAACTTCTACAATGTCTGAATGACTTGCACACATTTTTAGTTGAGTGCTGTTCAGTGGGATCGGTCTTTGTGTCGGGTTTTTGTACAGGGTGACTCTCGTCTGAGGCTAGTCTCGGGTGCTGAGGTTTGGTCATCGTGATGTGAATATTCTTTGACGTGTCCATAAATCTTTCAAATCAGCGCGGCCTTCCTGCGACATGTTGGCAGCCGTGTCCATGTGCAGTGATCCGGGGCTGCCAGCAATGAATCCAGGAGGCCGAGGTTGGGAACAGGAGATCCACAGTCCTTGTGCCTTCCCGACAGTCGGCGCGGGATGGCACGGTGGCACAGCGGTAGTGTTACTGCGTTGCAGCACCAGCGACTCGGGTTCGATCCTGACTACGTGTGCTGTCTGTACGGAGTTTGTACATTCCCCCTGTGAATGTGTGGGTTTTCTCCCACCTTCCAAAGATGTACAGGTTTGTAGGTTAATTGGTTTGTGTAAATCCTGCAAAGCAAGATGGCGCCGAAGCCAGGCGGTTCTTTGCTTGCTGGTCTCTGGAGCGATTGTAATGAATGATAGCGGATACACTTCTCTCTCTTAAATCTTTTAGAACTATGCGACACCCTTTAACCTGCATCTGTGCACTGTGGACAGCTTGATTGCAATCATGTGTAATCTTTTTGCTGCCTGGACACCACACAAAAAAGCTTTTCACTGTACCTCGGCACACGGGGCAATAATAAACTGAACTAAACTAAATTGCCCCTCGTGTGTAGGATAGAACTAGTGTACAGGTGATCATTGCTCTAAAACTAAGCTAAATTAAACACTCATTTTGCCTCTTGCCGCTGTAGAGCAGTATTAAGCAAGGGACCAACACAAAGGTAGGACACTCCCAGAACAGGTTGCAATTGGGGTAATTTCCCAGGATAATCCCTTGACCTTCAGGGTGAAATTCTGGTTCCTTTTGCTTTACATTCAAAGGAAGTGCAACAAAAAAATGGGGAAGATGGAGCGAAAAGTGAGAGGGGATTATATTTGCACAGATTCACCAGTCATTGAATTCATCAGCAAATGGGGTGGTTCATTGAGTTTGGATTAAATTGCATGGACAGGATGCATAGTGTAATGTCGTACAATGCTCTGGCAGTGGAAGAGGTAAAGGGTGATATAAATGAGCTGTTTCAATCGTCTTGAAAGTTATATCAGGGGATTTACTCAGTCCATAACACGGTTCATTGTCTAAGGATTGGACCCAACCTACTGATTAAAGTCAGGAAGGTCTTCACATAAGGAATAGTGGGAACCTTTCTAAAAAGCTGCAGGGACAAGAGTCAAGATTTAATTGTCATTTGTACCAATAACTAAACTGTCGTCTTCTTGTGTATGGCGTGCACAGCCTAAAGTCGCCAAAACACTACATCTCTTTGTTTGTGCACGTTGGGTTGATTGCATTAGACGAAACAAGGTGGACCACGTGAAGGTTGCATTCTCCACCCCAACTAAACAATGAAATCCTTACTTGCAGCAGCATGACAGGTCTGCAAACACAGTACTCGGATAACGCAATACCCCCCAAAAAATGGTCAACAAAAAGTCAAATTGAAATTGATAAAGATTTGTTTGGGAAAGGTATGAACAAAGACAGATAAATAAAATTAAGATACAGTTTAGCTTTGATCCAATGGTAGCGTAAGATAAGATTGTGGAGCTGACTGATGTTAGTATTGATTTATTATTGTGATGTGTACTGAGATACTGTACTTGTAATGTGTACTTTATTCACTGTGCTATTCTGGTGAATCAGACCATTCAAAATGTTGACCTGAAACATTAGCTCTGTGTTGCTACCCACTGATGCTGCCTGACCTGCTGAGTGATTCCAGCAATTTTCAGTTTATACTAAATGTTCTTCCTATTCCTTTCGCTTCCAAGACACTGCTATTCATTGGTGCAACTTTGACTTTCTTGTTCCCAGATTCTGGAATTCCCTCCCCTAAATTCCTACGGGTGGTGCAGCAGCAGAGTTACTGCCTTACAGCGCTTGCAGCGCCAGAGACCCAGGCTCGATCCCGACTACGGGTGCTGCCTGAAAGGAGTTTTACTTCTCCCCCCCCCCCCCCCCCCCGTGACGGTGTGGGCTTTCTCTGAGATCTTAAGTTTCCTCCCACACTCCAAAGACGTAGAGGTTTGTA
Source organism: Malacoraja senta (assembly GCA_038087875.1). Lineage (NCBI taxonomy): Eukaryota > Metazoa > Chordata > Chondrichthyes > Rajiformes > Rajidae > Malacoraja > Malacoraja senta. Next base: position 53,585,165 of record CM075978.1, on the reverse strand, counting down.
GGTTAATAGGCTTGGGTTTGTATACTTGGTACAAGTGTAAATTGTCCCTAGTGTGTGTAGGCTTGTGTTAATGTGCGGGGATCGCGGGTCCCGGTGCCGACTCGGCGGGCCGAAGGGCCAGTTTCCGCACTGTATCTCTAAACTAAACTAAACTAAATGTATCCACCTCATAAATTTCCTTGTTAAAGTGGCAGATAAGAACTTGGAATATTTTGAGGCATAACTGTATTTCAAACACTTGACAATCAGACCACTGTTGTATAGTGGCCACAGCTGGTAAGTAGGAAACAAAGCAGCCACAATGGCATTCACCACACTCGCAATGGTCAGATCTTTTATTTAACCAAGGTTGACCGAGAGAAAAATTGTCCGGGGCACAAAGAATCCCCATGCAAAGTGGTGCCTTGAGGATTTCTTCATCACGTCAGATATAAATGAAACCAACATCGTCTTGACCCGTAACGTCAACTATTCCTTATCCCCAGAGATGTTGTCTAACCTGCTGAGTTACTCCAGTGTTTTGTGTCTATCTTCGGATTAAACCAATGTAAAGTCATAAGTGATAAGGGTAGAATTGGGCCATCCGGCCCATCAAGTCTACTCGGCCATTCAATCATGGCTGATCTATCTCTCCCTCCTAACCCCATTCTCCTGCCTTCTCCTCATCATTTCTGACCCCCCTACTAATCAAGAAATCTGCAGTTCCTTCCTACATACTCCTCAACATTTACAATCTTGTCTTAAAGACAGTCATACTGATAGCACGGCCCCCAATATTGGGGCAGCAGCGTGGCATTTGTTTTCCCTTGGTGACAATTCTCTGCAGAATCTCAGTTTAGTTTATTGTTACATGCACTGAGGTACTGTGTAATAATCTATCTTCTGGGTCAAGTTTCTGTGCACTTGATTACCTCCCCTAAGATTTCCTCGTGGCTCTGTGCCCCATATAGTTTAGTTCTGCGCTTGTGAAGTTCCATTTTGATTGGAATTGTCGTTGCATGTAGATAGTTGCTCCAGTATTGGGCAAGCTACCATGACTAAGTAGGTTGGCCTGCCTGGTTCGTTATCCTCTCCGGGCTGGTCCTGCCTGCTCCAGTTAAACCATTGGGAGGGGGATCAAAGTGGAGATGCTGAACTTCCCCCCCCCCCCCCCCCCCCATCTCTGGCCTTCTTGATGAAACTTGACTGCATTGAGAGTTTATCTAGGGTGTGGGAGAGAGATCATGTTGGGGGATGGAGGGAGGGAATCATTTTTAGTGGAGATTTGAGCCCCAATTGCACCACAGTTCACTTCCAAAGAAAAGACCATCAGACATAGGAGCAGAATTGGGCCATTCAGCCCATTGAGTCTGCTCTGCCATTCGATCATGGCTGATCTATTTTTCCTCCTCAACCCCATTCTCCTGCCTTCTCCCCATAACCTTTGACGCCATTACTGAAACTATCAATCTCTTTTTAAAAAAAACCTCAATGACTTGGCCTCCACAGCCATCTGTTGGCAATGAATTCCACAGATTCACCGCCCTCTGTCTAAAGAACCTCCTCGACTCTATTATACGTCCTTTTCTCCTGAAGCTGTGCCATGCTCCACCCCTCTCTCTGACGCCTTTACTCAGTGGCTCACTGCTGTGATCGTCGTTTGGAGTCATTATCTTTTTGTCCCTTATCTCATGGAGGGGAAAGAAGATCTTGGTGGGGCTGCACAAGCGCTCACATTCTCAGTGCTGTTGGTACAAAGGTCTGATTGTGTTTACACGGTGCAGGAGTCCAGCTGCGTCGGGCTCCATGGTTAGGGAAGTGAAAAGACATAAAGTTAACAGAACTACAGCCCTGCTGCACAGCTCACCAAACACAGTCTGAAGAAGGGTCTCGACCCGAAATGTCACCCATTCTTTCTCTCCAGAGATGCTGCCTGTCCCGCTGAGTTACTGCAGCTTTTTGTGTCTTATCTTCACCAAACACAATGCCTTGCTGACTGCCGCTCCCTCTTGAATTGCCTCAGCCGCACATTCCACTCTGCCTGTAACGAGAGTGTTTCTCTCATGAAATGAAGTTTGTCCAACTCAGTGCGAGTGTCTCTGTGCAGGAACTTAGACTTTAGAGGTACAGTGCAGAAACAGGCCCTTCGGCCCACCGGCTCCGCGCCGACCAGCGATCGCCCTTACACTAGCACTATCCTGCACACTAGAGATTATTTACAATTTTACCAAAGCCAATTACTCTACAAATGTGTACGTTTTTGAAGTGTGGGAGAAAACCTACGTAGTCACAGGAAGAACATACAAAGTCTGTACAGACAGCAGCTGTAATATGGAACGAAGCCGGGTTTCCGGCGCTGTAAGGCAGCAACTCTACCGCTTCGTCACCGCGCCGTCCTAACTTGAGCAGGTAATCAAGGCCGGTCTCCCAGCGCTGTACAGAGGAAGGCTTCACAGTCACGACGCCACCTCTTGATAAGATGTTTAAAACAAGCCTGTGTTCTCAGGTGCCTGCATTCAGGAGCAGGGCACATCCTGCCAGTGTGTTGCGCAGTGTTTTATTTTCAAACCAACATGACTAAAATTATTGACTTATTCCCTGAGTCAAGAGTGCTTTATTGTCATATGTCCCGGAACGGAACAATGACATTCTTACTTGCTGCAGCACAACAGGATTGTAAACACAGTGTTCAATAGATTAAAAAAGTTGAATCATAAAAAGACCCACTATAGTGCAAAATCAAAACAAAGCCCAAGTCCCTAGTGTAAGCCAAGCCGTTTGTTAACACATTGCAGGATGTATTGGTACAAATAGCTTTATGATTCCCAAATGTGGCTATGATTCATGATTGTTGCTGTAATGCTTATAGGTTGTTCTGAAATCTTGCCTTGTTCTTGTCTCAAATGTATCCTTCTTTGTCTCGTGTGTGTGTGTGTGTGTGTGTGTGTGTGTGTGTCTCATATCTCTTTCCGATTTGTATCTTTCTTGTGTGTGTGTGTATGTGTGTAGCTATGTCACTACCTTTCCTGTGCGGGAGTATGTCTATTTTTCTTCCCTTCATGTGCATGTTTGTGTGTCTTTGTCTGTATCTCTATCACTTTCCTGTGTGTCTGTGTACCATTCCTCTATATCTCATTCTTGGTGGGTGCGTGTGCGTATCTAGGACTTTCGTGCGCGTGATTAATCTTTTTTCTGTGGTTATCCACCCATTTCTGCCCTGTCCTGCATGCGAGCTGTGTGCAATCATTCCCCTTGTATTAATTTGTATCTATCTTAGGCTGACCTCCAGCCCTTGTCAGAGTCTCTCATGCCCAGTTCAGTCTGATGAACGTGGAGGGTGAGATCAGCTTTTAACCCAGCCATGTCCTGCGCATTGTCTGATCTCAATCCCTCTAACAATGGGCCGTGTCGTACTTGGACAGGAATGTGGCAGCTGTCCAGGGCACTTTCGGTGATATTGTTTTCTGCTGTAGCAGCGAGCTAGTTTGTGATTGAAAAGGAAGATCTTGCATTTTTGCAAGACTTTTCCTGTCAAGGAACACCCAGCAGCGGTTGACAACTAATGAGGTATTTTAGGAGTCTGATTATTCTGTAATGAGGGGTTAGATACTCAGACATGGGGAGAAATCTCGTCGTCTAAAGGGTGGCGGATCTCTGGAATTCTCTGCACGGTGGAGTCTCGGTCACGGATGATATTCAGGACGGAGCCCAACAGACTTTTACATATTGAGTTAGTGCAAGGAAGTGCTGAGGTAAGGGATCAGCCATGAGCTTACTGAGTAGCAGATCAGGCATAAGGTGTTTAAGAAGGAACTGCAGATGCTGGAAAATCGAAGGTAGACACAAATGCTGGAGAAACTCAGCGGGTGAGGCAGCATCTATGGAGCGAAGGAAAAAGGCAACGTTTCGGGTAGAAACCCTTCTTCAGACATAAGGTGTTGATGTCCTGTTTCTGCCACCTATTTTCTAATCTTAATGTAGAAATGATTTGTAGCCGATGTGGACACAGCTGATCAACGCTTCGTAACCGAGAGGCTGCACAAAATGGAGGCGTGGGATCTTTTATACCAGTCTCCAATGGCACTGGGCTGTTCAAGGGTGACAGGCTGGGTTTTATATACCAGTCTCTGGTGTGGGCCTTCTGACCCACAGCCGTCTGCCCGATAGGTGGACAAGTGGCCAACTGAACCTCAGCTGACAATTAGAACATAGACCAGTACAGGCACAGGAACGGGCCCTTTGGCCCACAATGGTCACTAATTCACAAGTTATAGGAGTAGAATTAGGCCATTCGGCCCATCGAGTCTACTCCGCCATTGATCTTGGCTGATCTCTACCTCCTAATCCCATTTTCCTGTCTTCTCCCCATAACCCTTGACACCTGTTGTAATCAAGAATTTGTCTGTCTCTGCCTTAAAAATTTCCACTGACTTAGCCTCCACAGCCCGCTGTGGCAATGAGTTCCACAGATTAACTACCCTCTGACTAAAGAAGTTAGCAACCAATGTTACTTCCAAACATGAATGCTGCCAAGTTAAACTGATTTGATCTGCCTGTACGTGATCCTTCTATTCCTTGTGCTTCCATGTGCCTGTCTAAAAGCCTCTTTAACGTCACGATCGTATCTGCCGCCAGCACCACCCCTGGCACTGCGTTCCAGTCCCCCACCACATCCTGTGCAACAAACACCTGCCCTGCACATCTCCATTAAACTTTTCCCCCTCTCACCTTAGAGCTATGCCCTCTAGTGTTGGACATTTCCACCCTGGGGGAAAAAGCTTCTGACTGTCTATTCTCTCTAAGCCTCATATAATTTTATATACTTATATGGGTGGTACGGTGGCACAGCGGTAGAGTTGCGGCTGTACAGCGCCAGAGACCCGGGTTTAATCCTGGCCACAAGCGCTGTCTTTACAGAGTTTGTACGTTCTCCCCCTGATCGTGTGTGTTTTCCCCGGGTGCTCTGGTTTCCTCCCACACTTCAAAGACGTACAGGTCCGTAGGTTGATTTGCTTGATAAAATTGCAAAGTGTGTGTAGGGTAGTGTAAATGTACAGGAATCGCTGGTCGGCACGGACTTGCTGGGCCAAAGGCTGGTTTCCACGCTGTATCTCTAAACAAAACCAAGCTAAACTATCCAATCTCCTCTTATAATTGTCGCCCACATCTTGAGAGACCATGTCTTGGCCCGCATTGTCCCAGCTTGATTCAGAGTGGTGTAGGTGCAGCCTCCTACTCAACCCAACAGTCATAAGGAATAGGAGCAGAATTAGGCCATTTGACCCATCAAGTCTACTCTGCCATTCAATCATGGCTGATCTATCTCTCCCTCCTAACCCCATTCTCCTGCCTTCTCCCCACAACCCCTGACACCTGTACTAACCAAGAATCTATCTATCAGCAGTGCTTTTAGCATTGAGCTGATGGGGATTCCCACTGGAGATTAATTGTCTCGTTGGTGAATGAATGGCTGTGTTCGGCCTTGGCCTGTGCCTCAAGCGTGATTACTGCCCAGCTCTGAATGACGACCTCTTTTAATCATCCCCGGTGGGTGTCTGAAGAGGTGCCGTGACTGTTGCTACGGCAACCACTGGGCCAGATGCCGACTAAGTGGGCTGAAGGACTTGTTTCCATGCAGTCTGACTATGACTGGGGAGGGATGGCTCAGAGGGATGGTATCATAGATGAAGACTGCTGAGCAGGTGGGGAGGGGTGGTCAGCTGGAGGATCCCAGTGGGGTGGGAGGCCAAGTGAGGTGGCGGTGTTGGGGGAGGCCTTTGTAGTCTCAGAATGTCACGTGGACCAGAGGAGAACAGCTGAGGCTATGAGCTGTGGCACTGGCAGCATGGACCCATGCCGATTCCAGCTCCAGCCCTTTGGGCAGCACAGTGGCACAGCGGTAGACTTGCTGCCTTACAGTGCCAGAGACCCATGTTCGACCATCACTACAGGTGCTGTCTGTACGGAGTTTGTACGTTCTCCCTGTGAACTGTGTGGGTTTTCCCCGGGAGCTCTGGTTTCCTCCCACACTCCAAAAACGTGCAGGTTTGTAGGTTAATTGGCTTAGGTAACGATTGTAAGTTGTTCCTAGTGAGTGTAGGATAGTGTTGGTGTATGGGGATCGCTGGTCGGGCGTGGACTTGGTGGGCCTGCGCTGTATCTCTAAACTAAACTAAGCTCACCGAAGAGCTGTCTGCGAATCCCAGCTCCCTGCATTCTCTGATCCTTGTCCTGTCTCTTCGCAGCCAACTGCCGGCACCCTTTTCAACCGGAAAATGGGGGTTTTGCTTGCCACCCATCCACCTGCAACGACTTTGTGCCCAAGACGGTCATCGAGTACTTCTGCCATGAGGGCTACACACTGAAGGGGGACTACAAGTACCTGACCTGCAAGAGCGGAGAGTGGGAGCCTGCCATGGAGGTCAGCTGCAGACTAAATCCAGGTCAGTGTCGGGCTTCTGGCTTCAACCTGGGCCCATCTTGCAATTCAGGGCGGCGTAGTGGTAGAGTTGCTGCCTCACAGCCCTGGAGATCCTGGTTCGATACTAACTGCAGATACTGTGTGTACAGAGTTTGTAAAACCGCGTGAGTTTCCTCCGGGTGCTTCGGTTTCCTCCCCACACTCCAAAGATGTGCGGGTTTGTAAGTTCACTTTGTCCCTAGTGTGTAGGAGAGTGCTAGTGTATGGGGTGATCGCCGGTCGGCACGGACTCTGTGGGCCGAAGGGCCTGTTTGTTCGCTGTATCTCCAAACTTAAACTACACTGAAAGTCCGATACCTGCTCTTCCACCAAGATGCAGCACAGAACGCCACAGGAGATCCTTCTTCCCTGTGGCTATCAAACTGTACAACTCCTCCCCCTTCTGTCGTGGGGTAGACTGACTCCCCTTCCCCCCCACCCCCCCCCCCCCCCTCAATCTTTGCACATCCCCAATCCTTTCCACTCGTCACTTTAATTCCATGTTTCATGTATCTTGTTGTGGGATAACTAAAGTTCTATCATAACATATCATCAGCTCCTAATTGGTTCAAAAGTGCATTGAGACTTGCTTGCGATGAGAAGTCGTGCACATTTACAACCAGGACCAAAGGTCGCAAAGGATGACGGTGCAAGTTACTGCCCACTCCCTCCTTTGTTCATCTCCTGACCTTTAACTGGGAAGAGAGTCCACCCGGGTAAGATGTCAGCTGTTCAGAACAATAATGCTTGGTGTTCTGTGGCCCTTGACTCACTCCCTGCCTTATGTTTGACTTATTTTGGCCTGCAGTACATAGCAATAGCATGAATGGTTTAACATTGCATGGGCAAATGTTATAACCTCATGAACACCTTAAAGGGATATTAAGCTCACAATGAACACACCCAGAATTAGGCATTCTAGTGGCAGTATCTGCAGACTGTTCAGCCACTTGGCAGTGAGGACACCAACTCCAACTTGCCACAATATACATGAACCCCTGTATATCGGCAAGACCAAGCCCAGGCTCTCCTGTGTATCATAGTTTTGCTGAACACCTCCGCTAAGTCCGCCTTAACCTACCCGATCTCCCTGTTGCTCAGCACTTTAACTCCCCCTCCCATTCTGTCGTGAGCCTCCTCCATTGTCAGAGTGAGGCCCAGCACAAATTGGAGGAACAGCACATCATATTTCGCTTGGGTAGCTTACACCCCAGCGGTATGAACAGTGACTTCTCTAACTTCAAATAGCCCTTGCTTTCCCTCTCTCTCCATCCCCTCCCACTTCCCAGTTCTCCCACCAGTCTTAAACCCCTGTCCCACGGTACGAGTTCCTTCCAAGAGCTCTCCCGAGTTTGCCCTGATTCGAACTCGGAGATTTACGGTAATGGCCACTCGTCGGTACTCGGGGCTCTCGTGGACATTTTTCAACATGTTGAAAAATCTTCACGAGTCTTCCCGTGCTTACCTGCCGTTAGCGAGTCTTCCCGAGTACCTGCCGTTAGCGTTACGAGCCACTAAGAGACGTCCCCGAGCTCCGACGTACCCGCTACGTTCATTCTCCGTGCTTACCACGAGTTTGATTTTTTTTTTAATTCGGGAGAGCTCTTGGAATGAACTCGTACCGTGGGACAGGGCTATCACTGTCTCCAACTACATTCTATCTCTGTCCCGCCCACTCCCCTGACATCAGTCTGAACAAGAGTCTTGACCAGAAACGTCACCCATTCCTTCTCTCCGGAGATGCTGTCTGTCCCGCTGAGTTACTCCAGCATTTTGCGTCTACCTACGATTTAAACCAGCATCTGCAGTTCTTTCCCTCACAATAAACTTAAATCTTTCTTTGAGATTTTCATCAGGTTACTTCATCAGATTGAAGGTTACTTCACCTGAATCTGAAGTAACCTTCAATTAGATGAAGTAACCTTGTGAAAATCTCAGATATTCGATGTGCCGAATGGCCTAAATCTGCTCCTGTGTTTTATGAACATATGAATTGTGTCCATGTACCTTGCCTCAGAAAATTGTCAAATAATTTATTGCCCATGTACCTGTTTTACTGATATAATGATTGTTATACCTCCTCTGGAAAGGTTGGCTGATATTAAGAGACTCATCACCCTCTTCTCAGGCAGCAACACTTGTGTCATTCTGTTTCTCTTGGTTTCATTCCCAACCCCCACCCCACTTTCACAGACATTTCCTTTGTTCTCTGGAGTCCTCCTCCTCTACAATTTAAAACGTATCCAGTTTCAAACTTTTCCCAGCTCTGATCAAAGTTCACTGACTTGAAACGTTAACTCTGTTTCTCTCTCTGCAAATGCTTCCTGGCCCGCTGGGCATTTCATGCATTTCCAATTTTATTTCCCTTTCCACAAACCTGATCCCTCCGGTTTTAGCCACATCAGTGTTGTCCCTGCCTGACCTTCTGAGCACCTTCAGCATGCTCTGTTTCCTTTTCAGACACACGGGCTAAATCCTGACCGCAGGTGCAGTCTGTGTGGAGTTTCCATGTTCTCCATGTGACTGCACGGGTGCTCTGGTTGCCTCTCACGTGGCAAAGACGCGTGGGTTGGTGGGTCTCTCGGCCTCTGCAACTTGGCACCGGTGTGCAGATGTGCGGCGGGAGTCTGGAGGAGTTGACAGGAAGGTGGATTAGGATTAGTGAGGGATTGGTGTAAACAGGTGGGTGGGGGTCTTGGTATTGGTCTTGGTCTTGGTCTTGTCTCCATGACTCGACAAGACCAATATGCAGGGTAGACTCTGTCTCAAGTCATCCATAACCCTCGGGTCCACTGGACACAGATTGAATGTACTTGTATTTCTTGGCCATTGTCGATGTGATCCATGTACTGGATTAGCAGTGAGAGTAGGTTCGACACTACCAAGGGTCCCTTGCTGATGATTATTTGCCGATCAACGCCACAAGCTGTGACGGAGTTGACGAGGTGCGCTCACTCTGTTTACCCTTCTCTGTTTAGATAAAAAGAGCGGGGAGAATATCGGGGTGCCGACACTGTCGATCGTGGCGTCCACGGCCAGCTCTGTTGCCCTCATCCTCCTCCTGGTCGTCCTCTTTGTTCTGCTTCAACCCAAACTCAAGTCGTTCCACCACAGCAGGTGAGGGAAGGTCCAGCGGGGAGGTGCATGAGCGAGGAGTGTGGGGAGCGAGGGGGGGGGGGGGAGTGCAGGGGGAGAATGGGTGGTGCAGGATGCCACGGGGAGCGTGTGGGGTGTAGGTAGTAGTGAGAGAAACCGTGGGGGAGCAGAGTGGGTTGGCGGGGACCATGGGGGAGCAGAGTGGGTTGGCGGGGAGTATGGGTGGCGCTGGGGAAAGAGCGGGAGTGGGGAATAGGAAGTATTGAGGGAATGCCATGGGGAAGAAGAGTGGGTTTGCGGGGAGCATGGGGAATTTGACTAACGGACGTGTGTTTGTGCCGCCAGGCGGGACCAGGGTGTGTCCGGCAACCAGGTCTCCATCGTGGTGGACGGAGTCCCCGTCTCGCTGCCCTCCTATGAAGAGGCCGTGTACGGCAGTTCGGGCGCAGCCATCGCCCCCTCCGGCTCGCGGGTGCAGATCGTCATGGCCGAAGGCCCGGCGCCCGGAGCGCAGGGGCCGGCAGAAGCCCCCCACCCCGGGGGAGGGGGGGACGGCGGCCCCGGCCCGTCCCAGCCCTACACCAGCAGCAGCAGCAGCAGCCGCTCAGAGACTGTTCTCATCCACCACCCCGCACCCTCCTTGCCCGACAATTCCCGCCGGGGACCCCTCAGGCTCTCACAGTCTTCCGACACTCAGGACTCGGAGAGCAGTGACGTCCACAGTCTCCTGTCTCTCAACTCCCCCGCAGGATCTACCGACGGTGAGCGGGGAACCTCTTGGCCTGAGTGTTGTCTCTACGGGCACTGAAAGCTGGTGGTCGGGAAGGTTCACCAGAGCTGGAAAGGGTGCAGAGAAGATTTACAAGGATGTTGCCAGGACCAGAGGGTCTGAGCTATAGGCAGAGGTTGAGTAGGCAGGGGCTCTGCTCCTTGGAGTGCAGGAGGATGAGGGGTGATCTTATAGAGGTGTACTAAATCATGAGAGGAATAGATCGGGTAAACGCACAGTGTGTCTTGCCCAGAGTGGGTGAATCGAGGACATAGGGGACATGGAATAAGCTGCCAGAGGAGGTAGTTGAGGCTAGGACTATCGCAACATTTAAGAAACAGTTAGACAGGTACATGTATAGGACAGGTTTGGAGGGATATGGACCAAACACGGGCAGATGAGACTAGTGTTGGCCGATGTGGGCAAGTTGGGCCGAAGGGTCAGTTTCTACACTGTATCACGCTATGACCTTCACAGCACCTACTGGGATTCACGTTGCATACCTAGTAGATACTCCAAGACATCTTTAGGGAGGTCTAGAATCCCCCCAAGTGCACAGTGAATTAGATATAGAGCCCTGGAGTCAAACAGCGTGGAAACAGGCCCTTCGGCCCAACTTGCCCACGGTGACCAACATTTCCCATAATGCCTAGGCACGTGTATACCTGCACTAGAGGTGGGGGGGGGGGGGGTCCATAAGCTTGGCTTAGACTGAACAAAGGCAGACACAAAGTGCTGGAGTAACTCAGCGGGTCAGGCAGCATCTCTGGTGAAAAAGATGGGTGACATTTCAGGTCGGGACCCTTCATCAGACCGAAAGTAGAAGGGAGGGAACTGGAGGTAACAAAAGGACTAGAACAAAGCAAAGCAGGGCTGGCAACAGATGACCAAGGAAGGGTGGAGCCCATAATGGCCCATTGTTGGCTGGGGTAGAGGTGATAATGAAGAGATACACGGATGTGAACAGTGGAACTGGTAGAACGTCTAGCTTTGGGGTGGGGAAAGGGAGGGAATGCAGGGGTTACTTGAAACTAGAGAAGTCAATATTCATACGTCTGGGGTGTAAGCTGCCCAAGTGAAATATGAGGATGTTCCTCCAATTTGCTTGTCGCCTCACTCTGACAACCGGGAGATCGTGTAGGCCTAGGCGGATGTATAGGAGCTCCTAACTAACGTACAGGCTTAGATGTTGTCACAAATTAAATCTGTGTAATACATTGCAGGGCAGAACTGGTGGGTTAATTGGTTCATAATAGGGCTGCTGTTGACTGGAAGCCTCTGGAAGTTAGTGAATTAAATTAGGGGCATTTTAAGATCAGGCACAAAGTGTTACTGTAACTCAGTGGGTCAGGCAACATGTTTGCCAGAGATGCTGCCTGACCCGCTGAGTTACTCCAGCACTTTGTGTCTTTTTCTGTAAAGCAGCATGTGCAGTTCCTTGTATCCAGGTTGTGATCAAGGCCTGATTAACTAGGTCAAAATAAAACTGCCAGAGCGGCATCTGTGGAGGATATTGGACAGACCGTTTTTAGTCGGCACCCTGGTTCAGAAGCCTTCCAGCATCTGCAGTCTCTTGTGTCTCTGGATTAACTTGATGGCTACGGTTACTGAGCTCTCGTTTCCGCCTTTCACTTCCCTCAGCTGTGTCATTCTTCATCAGCCTGCAGTGCTTCCATCTAGTGGACAAGACTCGCTCCACGCTCTCAAGTCTAGAATCCCCAAGTACACGGTGTACTTGATATAGAGTCCTGGAGTCATACAGCGTGGAAACAGGCCCTTCGGCCCAACTTGCCCACGGTGACCAACATGCCCCATCTACACTGGTCCCACCTGCCAGGTTTTGGTCCATATCCCTCTAAACCCACCCTATCCATGTACCTGTCTAAATGTTTCTTAAACACTGCAATTGTACCTGCCTCGACTACCTCCTCTGGCAGCTCGTTCCATACACCCACCTCCCTTTGTATAAAAAAGTTACTCTTCAGTTTCCTTTAAATCTTTCCCCCCTCACCTTAAACCTATGTTCTCTGATTCTCAATCCCCCTATTCTGGGCAAAATACCCAATCTATTCCTCTCATGATTTTGTACAACTCTATAAGATCACCCCTCATCCTCTTGTGCTCCAAGGAATAAAGCCCTAACCTGCTCAAAATCTCCCTGTAGCTCAGTCCCCTCGAGTTCTGGCAGCATCCTGGTAAATTGTCTCTGAATCCTTACAAGCTTGACAACATCTTTTTTATAACATGGTGACCGAAACTGAACACGATACTCTAAATGTGGCCTCACCAACATCTTATATAACTGCAACATGACCTCCCAACTTCTATACTCAATGCTCTGACTGATGAAGGCCAATGTGCCGAAAGCCTATCTACCTGTGATGCCACTTTCAAGGAACCATGCACCTGCACTCCTAATTCCCTCTCCTCCATAACACTCCCCAGAGCCTTGCTATTTACTGTATTGGTCCTGCCCATGTTAGATTTTCCAAAATGCAACACCTCACATTTCTCTGTATTAAATTCCATTAACCATTCCTCAGCCCACCTGCCCAACAGATCAAGGCCCTACTGTGATCTTTGATGACCAATATGGCGTGTGGCTCACTCTGCTCACTGCTCCCAAATCAGGTTGTAATCAGCGGGGAAAAATAACACGGTTCAGAACGATAATGTGGAACCTGTAAGAGACAGCAGGAGGCCATTCGGCCATGTGTAGGTGTTGGTGTCCTCCGCCGCTGTAGGCCGCATGCGGTCTACACGCTCAGCCTCTTGCAGCCGGTCTGCTCACCGGCCCTCCGCCTGACTCCTTCCTCTCTGGTGGGGCCAGCCGGGCCTTCCGGGTGGATTCCCGGTCAGTGGCGCGGGCCCTCGATCCCGATATCAGGGCAGGAAACTGGAAGTTTCTATTAAAATCTAAGTTTTAAGGGGAAAGAGATTTATGGAATCAGAGGAGGTATGAGATATTTAGGGCTTTGGAGCTGGAAGTGACTACAGCAGCAGTGTGGGGTAAGGCTGCCTTTCACACTGAGGAGATGATAGTATATGTAGGAAGGAACTACAGATGCTGGTTTAACTCAGCGGGACCGGCAGCATCTCTGGAGAGAAGGATTGGGTGACATTTCAAGTTGAGACCATTCTCGACCCGAAACGTCACCCATTCCTTCTCTCCAGAGATGATAGTATGTTCTCTTGTTTGCTGCAAGGTTATGAATGACTAGCTTATCTCTTGACCCATTTGCGCTTCACTCAAACCCTGTTCTCTTTTCTTTCAGATATTCCACTGCTCAAGGACGCTTAACATGATGGGTGTAAGGTATACTGCTCAGCTTCACCATCCTCTTCAGCACTTGATCCTCCATCTCCAGCTCACTCACTCACTCTATTCCAAGACCCCGAGCCAGAGAGTTGCTCACTGCCCACTGGTGACAGGGACGTGATAGTGACGCTGTTTGTTCTGGGTATGTTCTGCCAGTGGAATTAACCGGTGTGACCCAGAGGTTGCCTTCACTCACGCTGGTTAATTCTGGGCTACGTGACTGTGCAGCAAGGGATGAATAACCCTGATATTTGCAGTGCAGGGCTGGGATTTGATGGAACATGGTGGGTGAGAGCTTGACCTGTGCATTTTATCCACACTTTCTGGTTTGGCCCTCAGTGCCGTTTTTGCATCCATCTTATTCAGCTGCTGCCCGGTCCACTTTAAAGGCATGCTCACCTATCTCCAGCTGCTATTAGAAACTTGAGAACAAAAGCAGAACCTGCATTAGATCGTACGGCCCTTCGTGCAATGACAGCATGACCGATTCTGTACCTTATCTACTTTGCTGCACAATTCTCCCCTTACCCCTTGGTTCCCATCTTGTCCAAAATGACTCCAATATCCATCTTGCGCATGTTGAATGACTGAGCATCCATAGCCTTTTGGGCTAGAGAATTCCAAAGATTTACAGCCGTCTCATTTTACCATGTTGTGATCGTGAATAGTTGATCCTTTTCCTGAGACATGCCTCCTAGATGGGGGCACTCCGGCCAGTTTCATTTCACTCGTGTCTCCATTCTATTAAAACACAGTATTCATCATCTGGTGAGACATCCCCTATCCCAGGAATCAATCTAATTAATTCACACTGTTCTTCCTTGGGTATACGGACCAAAACTGCACACAGTGCTCATAAAACTGCAATGTATTTGCATTAGAGTCCATTGATCCCCTCTGCCTTGTCAAAAAACAGAAACTCACGGGAACAGGCAGCATCTGCGGAAAGAAATGGACATTTGGGTTGGGACCCGAAACGTCCTGACCTAAAATATCATCTGTCCGTGCACAGATGCTACCCGACTCGCTGAGTTCCTCAGCAAATAGTTTTTTGCTCAAGATCCCAGCAACTGCAGTCTCTTGTGTCTCCCTTCTGCTGCCTTGCCATAAAGACCAACGTACCATTAACTTCCTGGATTTCATGAATTTGTATGCCTAGTTCCTGAATCTGAAGAAGGGTACCGACCCGAAGCGTCCTCTGTCCATTCCTCTGCAGATACACCTGACCCTGCTGAGTTCCTCCAGTACTTTGTGTTTTGCTCAAGATTCCCGCATCTCCAGTTCCTTGGACTCCATGCCAAGATCCTCCATACATTTGCCAACTTCTCACCATCAAGAAATATCCTGGTTTTCTGTTCAGTCGACCAAAGTGAATAGCTTTTCATTTTCTTGCATTGTTCTCTTATTTCAAAGCTCAAGATCTCAGCTGGGATCCAATATAAAACAATGAAGCACACACTGTTGCGAGGGACAACATGAGATATAGTGATCAGTGGTGAAAATTGCTGATTTTCAGTGCTGAATCCGTTTTGCACCTCTCCAACACCCCCTCCCATCCTCTTCCCAGGTTCTCTGGCCACTTAATAAATCACACTTGGCCTTGGAAAACCAGATTCAGCATTTCAGGAGGTAACCATTCACGCAGAGGGACAGTTCACTAACAAGGTCATAGTGATAGGAGCAGAATTAGGCCATTCAGCCCATCAAGTCTACTCTGCCATTCAAACCTGGTTGATCGATCTATCCTTCCTAACCCCATTCTCCTGCCTTCTCCCCATAACCCCCGACACCGTAGTATTCAATGATTGATGAAATGGTGGTAGAAAGTTGGTTTCTTCAACAGAAATAACTTGTATTTAGTCCACGATGTCCCAATGCCTCAAACATTTTACTGCCAAATGAGATACTTAATAGTCATAACTATTAATAGTCACAATCATTGTGAATTATTGGTCATAACTATTTAGTCACTCATAAGAGCACAAAAAGATAAGTTTCAGAGTTGTTGGTTTGAAATTTAAATTCTTTACCAATATAGAAACATTAGGTATTTTGCATCTCCCCACGAGAGCAGATGGTACCTTAGTCTAACATCTCCTGAAGACTGTGCAAATGGCAGTGCAGCATTCTCACAGCTGGGCACTGGGTTGTGCCCACCCTGACTTGTGCTTCAGTCTCTAGAGATGGACTTGCATCCACAACCATGTGAAAGGCTGAGAGAGCCATATCTCAGCAGTGAGAGCATTGTGCGGCTTGCTCCTTCTCCCCACCCTATATCACAGATGAACCAGTAAAGCCGACCCCATGAGTTCAAGCGAAGATCAAAGCTGGGGCGTCCACATCTGAAATCCTCCTCACACCCACTCCAAATGCCTGCAAACTTCCATTGCTGGATTACCAAATACCAGTGGATATTCTTTGCCTTCATGTGGTGTAAATAAAAGGGAAAGTGGGAATCTATATATTTAATCTTTTTGCCTTGCAGATTTAAATGGTGTGTGTGTGTGTGTGTGACTTGCATTAGCCTTCACTTTAGGTGATGGGCCTGGAAATTTGGGGTCCCAGGTTATAACTCAACAGTAGACATGGACATATCACTTTATTTTTTTAATATTGTCCTCACAAAGCATCTGCGCACGATACACTTGTATTTAATTTACTGTAACAAAATCATTCTTCCTGAGGCACTTCACGGGAGTGTTACCACAAAACTGAAAAAGAAATATCTTCCTAACATGGCATGGGATTGTGGAGTGACTATGGGGAGTAGAGAGGCAGTGAACTTTAGGGAGAAATCCCAGAACTTAGATTCTGGAGGAGGTTATAGAAATGGGGAAAGATTAGGAACATGCATCTTTGGAGTAGATGTAGCAGCTGCTCGTTTGATAACTGGCTAATGACTGGCTGACCAGTTAGACCATTGGGGGAGTTGAGGAAGACGAAGATTGTTCTCTTTCGCAAAGCTCATGTATAAACTTGCACTCTCTGATGAAACCTCCACTTGAGGCCAGTGATTTTCTGCCCATCTAAGGGCCCCCACTAATCTGTTAATTCTTTGCTTTGTAGCTTGGGTGGCTGCTAAGCAGTGAATGACACACTGGTCCCATAGTGTGGAGTAGTTTTTACTGAGTATAGTTCTATCCACCCAAACTCCTGACCAGTTGGAACTAGGTTTCCCGCAATTGTGCAAAATGTGTTTGTTGACGAACAGAGAAACCTTTATAGGACACCAGTCATTGGTCTTTACTGGACCATAGCAATATTTATCCTGCTATCTTGCCCACCAATCTAATTCTAACCCTATCAGCATTTCTTTTTGACTTTGCCTTATGGTAGTAAATATCACATTTTCACCATGCCTTGAGGAATTGATGAGCCCACACCTCATCCACAGCAACGAGATCAAACCTGCAGTGAACTTAGCCAGAATCCAGGTGTTCCCATCTTCCTGGCCCTGATGTTCGAGAGGCTTCCAGTGTGCCAAGATGTGTGAATGTGCATCCAAATCTTGTTCTTGGGTTGACTTGCTTTTTTTTTTTGTAACACACCTGTACCTTGGACTCTTGGCTGTAGAGGAGAGGAGGGCTTGAGTGGGATTGACCATTTCTTTTGTAAATATACATTCTCTAGCGTTTCCAAATGAGGAAGAGGATGCCATTGTGCAGCGGTGGTTGTACTGCTGCCGATACAGAGACAAGTGCGCTGTTTCTTGTAACTTGCCTGTTAGTGTAATGGAGTGGTGCTTGGGAATGTGTTGGGGTCACTCAGACCTGTCCATCTTTGGCTTTTGCTTTAAGGTTTCTTTGGAATCCTGTATATTGCAATGGGTGTCAAGATAGTATTTTAATATTTGTACAAAGTTAATTTAATTTTAATTGTACTATGTATATAACTGCATTTCTAAATAAATTTACTCTAAGTGAGGTAACGGTCAGGAGCAGTTGTTTCTTTAACTTGTCCCTTCCTATTGCAATAATTTGTCCAATTGCAACACACTTAAAACTGCCGCTTACAACCTGCAGGGGTGGCACAGCGGTAGAGTTGCTGTTTTGCAGCGCCAGAGACCCAGGTTCGATCCCGTTACGGGTGCTGTCTTTACGGAGTTTGTACGTTCTCCCCGTGACCATGTGGGTTTTCTCAGAGATCTTCGGAGTCCTTCCGCACTCCAAAGACGTACAGGTTTGTCGGTTGATTGGCTTGGTATAAGTATAAATTGTCCCTAGTGTGTGCAGAATAGTTTTAATATGCGGGGATCACTGATCGATGCGGATTCGGTGGGCCCGTTTGCTGTATCTCTAAATTAAACAAAACAACCTGCAGACTGAGTCTTTGATCATAAACCAAGGTCAATGTGGTTCAGTACTGCACCAAGCATACTGCGTAACCCACAGTGCAGTGAGTTTTTGGGGCTGTTTTTAAAATTTTAAAGATTAATATCATCGTTAATATGACAGTAAAAATGTGAGTAGGAGATGTGAAAATGGGAAGGCTGTGGCCTAGCGTTTGGAAGAAGATAACAAAAGCAGATTGACACATCGTCGGCACAAACACAAGTTTTACTTTTTGGAAGTTTTAGTATTATAGAGATTTGATTATCAGGTGGCACAGTGGCGCAGCAGTGGAGTTTCTGCCTTACAGACCATGGGTGCTTTGTGTACAGTCTGTATGTTCTTCCCGTGACCTGCGTGGGTTTACTCTGGGAGCTCTGGTTTCCTCCCAAACCTCAAAGATGTACAGGTTTATAGACTAATTGGCTTGGTAAAATTGTAAAATTATCCCAAGTCTAACATAGTGGTAAAATGTGGGGATCACTGGTTGGTGCGGACTCAGTGGGCCGAAGGGCATGTTGTCTCTGAACTAAAAATAAATGTAAAAATTATATGGGGGTAGACAAAAGTGCTGGAGAAACTCAGCGGGTGCAGCAGCATCTATGGAGCGAAGGAAATAGGCAACGTTTCGGGCCGAAACTCTTCTTCAGACTCTTCAAGGTATGTGGAAATAAGTTTGGTGGTGCTTCAAGGTATGTGGAAATATTATATTACAATTATTATGTAAAAATTATGTAACCTCAAAGACTATTCTACAGCCTTTACTTAATCAACTTAGTGGAGACATAGTACATTGCCCTTAGTTTGTGGGGTTTGGATGAAAAAGTAGAATAACAGAACTTGTGTGAAGGGATGGTGAAGGTGGGGATTCAGTGGGCTGAAGGGCTTATTTGTTTGTTGTATCTCTAAAGTTCCTCTGCCCAAAATGTGCAAATCATGGAGACAGCTCATTTTGGCAGATAAAATTCAATTGTTCCTGAGCCAAAAGAGAAAAATTGTTGCCTCTGTTGAGAACAAATCCCTGAGCTTGGTAGAAACTTTGTCTAATGCCACCAACACTAAGTTTGTTTGTGTGAGAGAGCAGTGTATTGAAAAACAAAAATACTTCTGTGAAACTGATAATCCAGCATCTAATCGTTCAGAGATCCGTACGGTTTACAATCTAGCTCATTTGTTAGTCGAGAGTACAAGCAGGATGTATCCAGGATCTGATGTGCAGTCTGGGTGGGTTTGCAATACTTGAAGTCAGGACCACAAGGAAATTTGCAGCCAGAACCATGGTGGTGTTTTTCCCCCTTTTAAACTCAGTGGGTCTACTGGAAAATGTATGCTACTGTGTAACATGTAAAAAATGAAGTGCATGTGGGTATTAATAGGAGTAATATCCAAGTCCAGAACGTCTTCTAGGTCCAGCACTGCCAAATTCCCACAGTGCCAGATTCCAACTTTCACTTTGGTTCACTCTACAAGGAATCCAAAATACTTAGTTTACTATATCCCAGTAAACCAAGCTGTCTTTAATAAATAGAAGATTGACAACTCTCTACAACATTTCCAATTAGATGGCTGACAAATACGGGCCATTATAAATCTAATATTGTTTTTTTTTGTTGGTGGGCAGAATCTGTAATAGAGTTCTTCAAAACGCTCGAAGATCTGTATGAATTGGGAAAATTACTATCATTTCAACAACTACAACTGAAATATAATTTGAAAAATAATCAATATTTTAAATATCTACAAATTCGTGATTACCTGGAAAAAAAAAAATACACAAAAGACTATCATAATATGCCTTCCGACTTACTAGATGAAGCAATGAAGACAAAGGCGGAATCAGCTAATCTAATATCGTACTTATATAATATCATTTTAAACATAGAAATACCCACAACAGATGGAATTAGAAGAGACTGGGAACAAGAATTAGCTATAAAAATTTCAAAAGAGAGCTGGGATAACCATTTACTACAGGTGCATAAATGTTCGATCTACGTACGACATACGCTCATCCAATTCAAAACATTACATAGACTATATTATTCAAAAACTAAATTAAATAAAATCTTTCCTAATGTTTCACCAATCTGTGATAAATGTCTATGTCAAGAAGCTACCATAGCGCATTCTTTTGTTTTTTGTACAAAAATCCAAAAATTCTGGTATGAAATATTTGATATTTTCTCAAAATTAATTAAAATAAAACTGGTACCAAAACCAGAATGGATCATTTTTGGAATATCGGAAGGTATCCCTGAATTAAACGTGTATCAGAAGAACTTATTCAATTACGGGCTAATAATGGGAAAAAAGCTCATACTTAAATTCTGGAAAAATGCGCCCACACCAACAATAAAAATGTGGACATCAAATATGTTGGAAACATTACATCTGGAAGAGATGAGATTCCTCTTAGCAGGTAAAGCAGACCAATTCCAAAAGATGTGGTCTATGTTTCTGGACCTATTACAAGCATGAGGTGCAATAGTAATTTAAAACATAAATAAATAAAGAAATGGTATCAGGACCTGGTAATGGGAGGTAAAACAATAAAAACAGACTTGGTTGGTGGTTCCCTTTCTGCGATTGTTCCTACTTTTTCTTTTCTAGGATCTACTTTCTTACTTTACTTCCTTCTCTAACTTCTTTTCTAAGGGGCTTTCTTTTCACAACACTCTCTTGCACTTCACGACTCTTGCGCACTTTCTTTACTTTTCTTACTTCTATCTTTCTCTTAAACCTCAAAAAAATGAAGCGGTATAAAAAATGTATTAAGATAAGTGTTGTGTATTACTGTAATTTACCGTACTTCTAATAAAAATAATTTTTAAAAAAGAGTTCTTCGGGCTAGAGGAATCAAGGATTGTGGGGAGAAGGCAGGAACGGGGTACTGATTGTGGATGATCAGCCATGCTCACATTGAATGGCAGTGCTGGCTTGAATGGCCTACTCCTGTACCTATTGTCTATGTATGTCTCAGGGAATTATCTGTGCCATAAGTGGTCTGTCGGTTATCACGCTCTCTTGACACAATTTAGTTACTTTCAGCAAAAGTAAAATTGAAGAGTTTTTTTTTAACACAGGGTAAAACCATGGCTTGAGAGTCCACATTCATCACTGTAATGGCACTTGGCTTTTGACCTGACAACCCTGGATGTCAAATGGTTCAATGGTTATTTTTATGGTGCTTTTTATTGGCATATGTGCAAAGTGCAAATGCACAGTGAAATTATTTTCTTCCAAAGTATTCCCATTTCCAATTAATGATTCTGGTAGTGGGCAGTGTTTTGTCAGAGAAATCCCCAAACGGAAACCATGGGTAGGTTATCACGTTATGAACACAAGACAATGTTGCCTGAATACAACCATGATCTGGCTTCAAAAATGAGATGAAACCACCTCTGGCTCCCATTCTCATTCAATCTAATTAACAATTTCAGTGTAATTACTGA
The DNA here is from genome assembly GCA_038087875.1 of Malacoraja senta. Lineage (NCBI taxonomy): Eukaryota > Metazoa > Chordata > Chondrichthyes > Rajiformes > Rajidae > Malacoraja > Malacoraja senta. The sequence continues at coordinate 53,563,762 of CM075978.1, read as the reverse complement.
AAATCTAATTCAAGCCTTCATTGCCTGTGCACCCAACTCTTAATACTCATTTAGAACAGGAGAGTGCTTGGATGTAAAAGGATAAGCAATTTCATACTCCTTTAGGGAAACAGTATGGAAAACAGGCCCTTCTGACCACCGAGTCCTTGCTGTCTCAGAGGGTGGTGGAGGCAGGTTCTCTGGATGCTTTCAAGAGAGAGCTAGATAGGGCTCTTAAAGATGGCAGAGTCAGGGGATATGGGGAGAAGGCAGGAACGAGGTACTGATTGGGGATGATCAGCCATGATCACATTGAATGGCGGTGCTGGCTCGAAGGGCCGAATGGCCTACTCCTGCACCTATTGTCTATTGATCAGCAGTCATCCTGCAAGGACAATTTACAGAGGCCAATTAACCTACAAACCCGTACGTCTTTATAATATGGGAGGAAACTGGAGCACCTGGAGGAAGCCCACACGGTCACAGGGAGGACCTACAAACTCCACCCAGACAGCAGCTATAGTCAGGATAGAACCCAGGTCTCTGACGCTGTGAGGCAGCAACTCTACCGCTGCGCTACAGTGCTGCCTTGCTTTCATCCTTCATAAACATTAATGAATCCAAACTCTTGTATTCAAATTTGTGCCAAGTTCCATTCATTCCCATTCTTGCTAACCTACACCATTTCCCCAGAATGGTAACACCTTCAAAATTAACATTCACCATGATTTGAATCCATATTCACAAGAGCCTTACAATTTCATATTTAATTTCCTTCAGCTCTATAATCCTCTGATATCTGGAATGTCTCCAAATCTAACACTGCCCTGATATAAATTGCCCTCTCACTGGTAGGGGTTGGATTAATTGACTGACTTTAGGCCCTCAATTTACCTGTCCAAATATCTCCTTAAACAGCAGTCAATTTTTGTTGCATATTTCTTATTTACTGTGCATTGTTTACTGAAAATGGCAAAATGCTTCATAGAACAGTATAGCAGATAGTTTCTTCTAATTCACTTTCATATTTAGCTAGGCTTCTTTCATTGGAGATGGGGATGTTCTTGGTCACATCCTCTTATCAGCAATTACATTTCTCACCACCATTCATAAATAGGTGGAAGAGAACCAGACAGCTTTGATCTGATGCATGGGTAAACAGCATGGTCTCATCAGAGAGGCATCTCATTACATATATACACATAAAACTGGCATGCCACTTTAATTGTTGATAATAGTGGAAATTAGGTTCAGCTTTTGGTAGAATACAATGTTACTGTTTTAGCATGGGTTATTGCTATGTCAAACTACTGGACTTGGCGATCGAGTGGACTACAGTGCTGCAGTCTCCCTCGAAAACTAAAAGGGATGAAAAAGATGACTGTAATAAGGCTCGTGAGGACATCAAAATCCTGCCAAAGAGGATGGAGGGTTTAAAGGCCTTTTCCATTTTCATGTTATTTTGTTCACATTTAGATACCTTTTTCAAGGGTCAAGAGTGTTCTCCCCAATATGCTGCATCACATAAGCATTTCTAACATTGAAAAATAGCAGGTGTTTTTGGGGATATTTGCTTTAAAAAACATGGTTAATGTGTAGCTTGCATCATTAACTTACGTAGCAGTTGAGGGAAGCAATAATATTATGGAAACACTAGTTACAAATTTGTTGGGAAAAGGAGCCAAGGTTGGACGATGGTATCAAGTTTGTTCTTTATCAACTAACAGCACTGCTGGAAGGGATCTTAAGTTAGGAAAGGACCACAGTTTACTGGAAAAAAAAAGCTTTATTAAAACAAAAATGTACATAGGACATTTATTCAGTATTAAAATGGAAAATAACAGGATCCTGAATTTATTTCAAAATATTCCTCATTCACTTGACATGGGCATCAGGTTTTGTATGAATGCATCATTCCGCAATGGCTTCCCTCAGAATTTGTTGCAATTCCCTCAGGATCGAGATTGAAGACGCATCTCCTGCATTTAGAATCTTTTCAAAGAAACAGCTCCATAACTCCATGTACAGCAACTCCATTCTGGAGAAATTGAAAAAACAGTTTATACTCAAATATTTCACATATGTGGAAACATTTAGCCAACAAACCACCGAGTAATAATAATTGTAATGCAGGGAACATGGGAACCTGCAGGTTGTACAGGTGTTGCCAAATAGCTTTCATTCAGCTGGGAAGATACACCAAGTCTGAAGGGTCCTGTCCCAAAACATCTCCTATCCATGTTCTCCACAGATGCTGCCTGAGCCGCTGTTATTCTCGTACTTTGTTTGTGCCTTTTGCAAACCAGCATCTGTAGTTCCTCGTTTCTATCATAATTCAACATCTCATCAGCAAGGTGGAACATTCTGACAGTGTGGTCTTGATGCCTTGTTACCGAAATATGCCTGGATTACATGTTTGAAGACCTGGACTGGGGCTCCAACATTCAACCTACCACTCAAAATGAGAATTATCTATAACACCTGACTGGTACATTGAAGCAAAGTCAGGAACCGAGCATAAACATCTTCAGGCAAAAAGCACCAAGGCACTGACCAGACAATGGATATAAGCTCAATCCAGCAAATCACTTGTACATGGATAGCATTCCTGATCGCCACTGTGCTACATGGTAGCAAAGGCAGATATGAAAGGCAGAAGGATATAGAATGGAAGAATAGGTCTTTCACATCCAGGCCAGTCAAGATGTCTATGCAAGCTTGTCTCATTTGCCTATGTTTGGCTCATATTCCTCAAAAACGTTCTCATCTCATGTATTTGCCCAAATGCAATTTAAGCATTGTAAAGGTAATTGTGCCCATCCCTACAGCTTCCTCTAGCAGCACATTACATACACTTACCATCCTCTTTGTGAACAATGTTTCACATCGAAGCCCATGCCATCTAGTTTCAAAGCCTGGCCAGCCACCTTATCTATTCTCCTCATGACTTTACATACCTTTAAAGTCACCCTTAATTCCTGGGACAGGGAAAAGTCCTAACCTAACAATTCAAACCATCCTGTTCTCACCTAACAGCTAACAATGATTCCCGTTTCCTTTATCATCGTTACTTTTTTGCATTTTTCATTTTTCTATATCTCTCTACATCACCATCTTTATCTCTTGTTTCCCTTTCCCCTGAAGGGTCTTGACCCAAAATATCACCTATTCCTTTTCTCCATAGATGCTGTCTGACCTGCTAAGTTACTCCAGCTTTTTGTGTCCACCCCTCCTGTTCTAGTATCATTGGAAATATCTTTAACACTATTTCCAGCTTAATAATATTCTTCTATGTCAGTGCGATCGGAACTACTCACAATACTCCAGGTGTGGTCTCGCCAACATCATTATGCCCCAACGTCAGTACTCAAAATCCTGACCACGAGGGAAAGCATGCCAATCATCACCTTCACCACCGTCTGGTTGTGGCACCACTTTCATGGAACTATGTATATGTATCCCTAGGTCTCTGGTCTACAGCACTAACAAAGGGCCTAGCATTTATTGTGCAGATCCTGCCCAGTTTTATTTATCAAAATGCAAATGCCAGTTAAATTCTATCCGGCATTTCTTGGCTCACATCCCCATTTCATCTGCATCCTATTGCAATCTCTTATCACCTTCTTGTTATCCACTGAACCCTCATCTTGGGTGTCACCTGTAAGGTTACTGACAACAATCCCTGCGGCACACCACTGATCACAGGCCTCCGATCTGATGTCTCAAATTCTTGGCAATGATGTGATAGAAGTTATTAGATGCAGCAGTGAGAGGTGGCATAAAAAGTGTGGTGAAAAAATTGAAAGACATGCTCACTTAAGACAACTTTGCATTAACATTTAGGCTGTGGGCCGAGGAGCTTTATCGTTTAGTTTCGTGACCCAACTCACAGAACTACCTAAATTTTTAACATATTGCGTAAAAACATTATATAAATCATACCTGAAACTCGTCAAGACCAAAACCTGCACATTTTAAAGAAATATGAGAAAAACCTCACATTTTCTGAGTAGTAATTGCCCAATCAATGCACGTTTGACATTGAGGTCGGATGCAAATTGGTCAATTTTTTTTATGGACGCTGGGATCATGGCTGCCTCTTCATTACATCAATAGCAATAGCAAGATTTCCAAGGAATAAAGGTAATGCTAACCTTGTTGATAATTTTGTTTTTCATTTGATTTATCTTTATAATGTTATAATGTGTACTGGTAAATAAAAATGATAAGTAACAAATGTAGAGCTAGGGTTAGGATTAGGGTCAGTCTGTCGGGTGGTGAGGGTTGGGCTGGGCCTCCGCTGGGAGGTGAGGGTTGGCCGCTGGTGAGTGCTGCGAGGAGTCGGTTGGGCTGTCAGCCGGCCGGCCGGTGTTGCAGCAAGCGAACGGGCGGTCTGATGGAGCCGGCGCTATCTGGATGCTGAAGGCAGCCCGGGCGACATGCAAGCCCCCCTCCATCGCCACCACCAGAAGGGCATGCTGGCCGAGATGGACGCGCTGCGGGGCCACAGTACGGAGCCTGCAGACGGTCCCAAAGCGGCTCCAGCTCTGGGAGGGGGGCGAGTTAGGGTTAGGGGGCATTTTCCTGCCTTAGCCTTCCCCCAGCCTGGCACGGCCCCAGTCCCACTATGGCCATGACTCCCACTCTGCACACTGGCAGTCAGTGGGGTTCAGTAAACGGGGGAACCCAGAAGAACTGCCCTGACCTATTAATTATGCTGGTTCAAGAGGACCTCTGCGGCAGTCTCATTTAAAAAAAACACACCATTATATTCATTATATTATTTTTATAGAATACAATTATACATAATTATATATGATTACAGTCATATTCACATCATATAGATGGTATAATAATATAGTTTAAATAGACTGCAACACGGAAATAGGCTCCCCATGGTGTAATATGGGCATTGGACACGATGGCACTTACTTTTCCGATCTCATTTTCTAATTAGTTTAATTAATTAATGTGCAACCTTTGGCACTGATGAGTTATGACTTCATTCTCAATTATATTTCATTTAAATTTGTGCAAAATTTCATGTAGTTCCGTGACGTGGGTCACGAAAATGGATTTCTAGACACATTTTTGATGCTCGGCCCACAGCCTAATTTGACAATGTAAAATGCAATATCACTGAAAATACCTGTAAGATGTGGGGCTGAGAATCCACAATGAATCCTCCTTGTAAACTTCTAGATGCTCTCCAAAAAGCAGAAAATGCATCGTGTTTGCAATCCCAAGGAGATCAACCTGGAGTAAAGTAGAAATTAGAGCACATTTGATTGCATGATGGTTTCTCACATGCTGCACGTTTTTACTTTCAACTTTAAGCAAAAAAACAAGGTCAGTAACTGCATTTTATTCAGCTTTGCATCATTTAAAAATCATTCTAATTCTAAATTACTTTCAAATCTGAATATTTAGTATCACCTTGCTATCACAAAAAGCAACATAGAAGGCATAATTTGGTTTAAAAACACATTTACGTGTACTTTCCAAGAGTGACTAAGTGTTGGCAGAAGAAATTGCTGAATGGCCACAAACATGTTTACGTTGAAGGAAGACCTGATAAAAGTATATAAAATTATGAGAGGTATAAGGCAGACAGTCAGAACCTTCTTTCCAGGATAGAAATGTCAAAGACTAAAGGGCAGAGCTTTTAAGGTGAGAAGGCAAAAACGTAAAAACCCGAGATGTTCAGGGCAAGTTTTTTTATACTGAGGGTGGTGGTTGCCTGGAACGCACTGCCAGGGTGGTGAGTGAGGCAGATATGATAGTAGCATTTAAGAGGCTTTTGGATAGGCACATGGATATGTAGGGAGTGGATCATGTGCAGGAGGATGAGATTAGTTTATCTTGGCATCATGTTCAGCACAAACATTGTGGTTCAAAAGGCCTGTTCTTGTGCTGTACTGTTCTATGTAACATTTAGCTGCACCAATGTTAGATGTCACATTCCAAATAAGTGCATATTTATCAATGGCAAATAATCAAGTAACATTTACAATGATCAAAAATGGTGTTCCTAAATGCCTTTCCATATCAAGATTTGCTGTAACATCAGCCCTTAAAAGTTACTGACAAAATTTGTTGTTTCTCTCATATTGCATTCATTTAGTTACTACGTTCTGACAAATTCTTTGGCAGATGAATGTCATATTGAATTGACAGAGGTGAGGGTGTTCTGATTTGTTGGGCAAGTAGTTCCATGCCTTTGGCAACTTTTATCACTGCCAAAGATGTTGCCAGATATTTATAGCTGGTGTAAGGTAAGGTTGCTAATAAAAGGTGTTGCAGTCTGTATGTACAACAAAATCATTCCAACCCTCCCCACCTCCCCTCAAAAAAGGGATGAACAATCATAGGTCCGCCCAAATAGATTGAGAAATACTATTTTGGGGGGCAGTTTAGCAGATCAGGCCAAAGGCCACTTGCTCCCGATTTGAGGCAGGAAAACCAACTTTGCTAAAAATTGGAATCCTAATCAAGTACAACACCAGACTATCAACCCGTTAATTTTCCATTTTCATCCACCACTATCTTCCCTGAGTTTGAATATCCAATTGTGAATTGTAACTGTCCTTTTGTAGGGTTGCTGAGATAAGAGGCCGTTTGTGATCTGTAATTATATGTTATCACCGAAAATACCTCGTCAATGAGAGCTTATCATTAAAAAGGTTGGACTGGGAATAGTGGAGAAGTATAAATGGAAAGGTTTAAAGGAGGCAGCCAAGTCCACAGATGGATAAACACCAAATCCACAATGACAACAGCTAATGCTCTTGTTATGTCCACTCCAATCAGACCTGATCTCATTTGTGGAGAGAGAGTTAAAAGACCCTTCATCATAATTATCTGATGGCAAAGGATTTTCAATCTGAAACAATCTTACAGATGCTGAGAAGTTCCAGTATTTGTTTTATATTGTGTGGAAGAGACTTCGCAGGTTTCCGCTTTTCATTTTCTTTTAATTTCCATCTAAGTTAATTTCTTCCACAGAATTTGGCCTAGTCGGCAGGATCCCAATTGTAATGGGATTCGAATGAATAAAAGGGATTCGAACGAATACAATACAAAATAAAAGGGAATGATAAAATAGTCCTAACTGAAAGGGAGACAGGAGGGCTTCCCAGAGAGAAGGGAGAGCCCCCGGGCAACCTAGCTTATCTGGCACGTGACTCACGCTGAGCCAAGAGGCCTATGGGGTGAGGCGAAGTAAGGAAGATTAATTTTCTCACGCTGGGCGTAGAAGATAAATTGAAGCAGGTGCTGCTATAGAAATTTGCGGACGGAGTAAAACCGGTGTGCGCAAACTGTGAATAGAATATAATAAGAAATTGTCCGCGGAAACCTAACTTTTGTTTTACAGACTTGAGAGAAGAACATGAGAGGCGAATATGAGAGGCAACAGTAATCGATCGGAAAAATCTGATCCTACTGATAGAGGGAGACCTGAGGAAATGAAACAGGTGGTCCAGGAGGGAAAGATGCAGATAAGAGAGAACAGTGTCAAGGTGATAAAAAAGACCATTAGACACCGGGAAAAGGTAGGAGATCCCATTGTTCCACCGGGATCGCAAGCAGGTAATAATAAAGAACGGAGATGACCAATGTGTGGTAAATTGTTATGGTAATCTAGCTGATCGATCAAACGGAGATTGGCCAGATGGGGGAAGTTATAAGCTATCTCTGTCCTACTTATCTCTAAAAAGGAAATTTGGTGAGATGGGAGCACAATTAATATTTGCAGTGGTGGTGTTATTAGTTATAGTTGGAGTGCTGTGTATAACTAAAATTGATTAAAAAAATAAGAAAATGGGCTGGGATGGAGAAAAGACACCAGCCCCTAGAGGAGAAAGGTGTTAATCAGAAAGAGGGAAATGAGGGACCTGTGCCTATAATACCAAAGCAAGTGGCAGCAATATATCCCCGACTCCCTGTAGAAAAGGAACGCCCGATAGAGGATGAATTTGATGATCTGTTGATGATGGCGGCTGCATTACGCCGGCGACAACCTCCGTATAACCTGCCGTATATAGGAGAACAGGCTGCTGCCCCATCAGGTGCTGAGGTTCTGTTTCTACCTCTGGCATCACGGATGGATCAGTTTACCGGTAGAGGGGCCACAGCTCCTTCGACAAGTCCAGCAGAAGCAGATAGTACCACTGAGTGGGGACCTGATACACGATTAAGAAGATATCAAGAAGGATAAGCAAACAAAGCTCCAGATGATGAATGTTGAGGAAGAGTCTAAGCCTAAGTCACTGATGCAGTCCCCTTGTATTATGATAGGAGAAGTCCCCGTGTTGAAACCCTGGACCCCAGCTGAGGCTTGAGCGATGGTTGCAGAAGCTCCAGATCCTTTAAGAAAGCCCAATGCATTTCTTAATTGGTTAAGTTAGATGTGCAGCATTTACACCCCCCTCCCTGGGGATGTGCAGTTGGCTACCCTAAAAGATGGGTTTGCAGTTCCTCCCAGAGAAAATGGAGATTGGAGAGGAAATGATCAGTAGGCTCAGGGAAATGAGTCCCCCACTCACTGCTTGGCCCACAGAGGAAAGGAGGCTATAATGAGGGGAGCGAGAAAACAGTGACATAGGAGAGGTGGTGCAATGTTTGCGACACAAACACGAGACCGGCTTTTATAGCCCGATTTAAGAGTAAGTGGGAGGAATATGCCGAGTGCCCCTAGCTGAAAATGGGCCTCTGGCTGTTTTGGCCACTATGTTATCAGTGCTCCCCAGGTAGCTTTGTACCACTGCCAAAAGAAGGATGGGACCATGATTGTCTATTGCTTGTAGAAGCCACTGCCATTCCCCGGCTGGAATTAAGAGTCATCCAATTGATAATCCTGACCTGGTCCTATGTACTGATGGCTCTTCACACTGACCTAGCAATGACAGATTATTGCCAGGATATGCGGTGGTCACGCCACACCAAGTGTTGGAGGCATATGCTTTACCATCCGGAATGTCTGCTCGGGCAGCTGCATATTGGCAAAAGATAAAAGTGCTAATATGAGGTTGTTCATGACTTTGGGCAGTTATGGAAAAATAGCAGATTCATCACATTAACAGGAAAGACCATTAAACATGATAAACTGATCTTAAATTTACTGGATGCTATCCAATTGCCACAGCAAATCTCAGTTATTAAATACAAGGCTCATACATCATCGGATGATGGTGTATCAAAGGGAAACAGATCAGCTGAATATGTAGCCAAACAGATTGCCCTCGGGCAAACCCCACAATTACAAGCAGTTAAAATTAAGTCTGCAGCACAAAGAAAGCTCCCAGTTAGCATTGATGTAACCCAGTTACAGGATGCCGAGCCTTGCATCACTCCAGCAAAACAATTCCTGCAGTAAAGCAGGGTGTTATCAAGACCCCATTGTCTGGGTCCATCATGATGGTCGGGTAGTGTGTCCCAGGAACCTATTTTTGTCCCATGGACAGGCTCACATGGAAAAAGGGGAGATGGCACACACATTGTCCCAACAATGGTATGCACCAGGTATAACAGTCATAATTGATGAAGTTGCAAGAACATGTCTGGTGTATCAACAAAATAATAGAGGGAAGACGCCTGCAAAATTTGATGACCTACCACAACCTGAAATGCCTTTTGAGTATTTACAAACTTATTTTGTACATATGTCCGCAGCAAAGGGTTTTAAGTACATTCTGGTCATAGTTGATTATGTTCTCCAGATGGGTGGATGCACACCCGACTAGGAGGGATGATGCAAGGACGGTAGTCAATATTTTAATGAAAGAAATAATACCTAGATTCGGGATACCCATGGGAATAAACAGTGACAGAGGAACTCATTTCACCAGTAAATTAGTTCAGAACTTGTCAAAGGCTCTTGGGTTCAAGTGGAAATACACATACCATATCAACCACAGTCCTCAGGGATGGTAAAAAGAGTAAATGGGAAAATAAAATTTGGCCAAATTATGCCACCAAAATAGGTAGTTGTGGCCAGACGCCATGCCCGTAGTGACGTATGCCCTGAGAAATAAGAAAAATAGAAACACAGGCCTAACACCTCACGAGATATTGATGGGGCGACCTATGACAACAGGAACCCGACAACAATGACTCCTGAGAAGGTAGCCCTGATATGGAATGATGAAAAATCCTTAAGATATGCTCAAGCCACGTGTGAAACAGTTCATAAAATCTATGAGAAAGTTAAGCAGGCACAGGTCCCTCCGGCAAAAGGAAATATGCACTCGTTTAAACCAGAAGATCACGTTTATGTGAGCATAGAATAAAGATTTTCTCTTCTAGGTGGAAAGGACCAAATTATAATCGGACACGTATGCCTCCATTTTTGCAACTGATTAATGAGAGAAAATATTAAAATCCTTTCTTACTGTAATATAAGTGTTGATCACAAAGATCAACAAGGAGGGAACTGTGGAAGAAAAATATTAATATCCTTTCTTACTTAATTTTGATTGGAATTGAACAAGGTAACCAAAGGGTGTTTGGATGTGACAATTGGCATCTCTCATTGACCAGGTGTAGAAGAGGTTTGTGGGATTCGGCAAAGTAAGAGTAGACATATTATCTCTTGTGTTGAAGGGTGGATGGTAAATGTAGACATGAAATAGTAGACGGAGATAAGGAAGTTTGTTTCTCTCAGCAGTATGTTACAGTAGACCACTCGCGCCCCCTACCGCCAGTAGCGTAGATACGTTGCAGTAAATGGGCAACTTATGATTGGCTCGGAGAGGGGATGATGGCGCGGTCCGCCTAAAAGGTTAAATAGAATAATGTCAAGATGCCCTTGTATTATGTTTGACTTGTATTAACCATCTGTTGTTGAATAAGATTGACAGAAACAAAAAGTATGTTATGACTAATGAAATAATTGGTATCCATGTAGTAGACAGTATATTTTTGTATAGTTGTATCTAACAAAAAACACAAGTTGTTTACTGCACAGTATAACTGTCGGCTAAATCGGCTGTGAAGTCAAAGAGCTGGTGAGCCGTTAACTGCTGCCATCTCTCCATGTTATCATGCAATAGAGTCTCTTGAAGCAAACCTGCAAAGTCTCCGCTTTTCATTTTCCTTTAATTTCCCTCTAAATTAATTTATTTCACATATTGAGAGAAGTGTTTTCCATCAAGAGTGTTGGTCAGTTCCATAGGCAGCTTACCTGATAGGCACTGGTGCACTCCAAAGCAAGCTCCCTATTGGGCAATGAACGAACTGTCGGAAACCCTGCAAAGGTGGTAACATCAGTCTGCAGCCTCAAGTCCACACTGTGTGTGAAGTCCATGAGCTTTACTAAACTGTTGCCGTTGGGCCATATGGAGGTATTATTATGGCTAGGGAGGAAGAGAGATTAAATAGATCAGTCTCCAAAACAAAAAGATATACTCAAGAGAATCCAATGTCCCAGGTGCACTCAAAAAGTAGTATGAATGCAGCATTAAATTCAAATTTGTTGCATGGTCAGTAATTCTACTTTCGAACAAACATTACTATTTACCACAATCACATACAAATTAATTTATCATGGCAATTGTTTGCAAAGTAATGTTATTTTCAAAACATGCACAGCAACATCCAACAGGCAAGCCATGTGCTCCAACTAGTTAGCTGTTAAAATTAAAAGCACAAGCACATCTCAGTGATGGCCATCAAAATCAAGCTAATTTCAGCTTCAGGTGTTAAACAGAAATCATCACAGAGGGTGGATGAACAGGATTCTGCCCATTAGCTATGACCACCAGCTGAATCCAAAAGCATTCTTCTATAGCATGGATACAACAGATAAGGAAGACTGCAGCTGTCTGCTTTTAGTGCATAGCTCTGGGTTGTTTATACCCTCAATCTGCTGTTGACCTAATACCCAGATTCCATAATAAACTCTCAAAAACAGAACTACTAATTTCAGAATCCAACTATGTCTTAAATGACACAGATATTAATTATTCTGCCATAAACTTTGTATCAAAGAACATTTAACTAACCAGGACCACAGAAAGAGTGTTTCTGGTGCTATGCATCCATGAACAATTTCAGCTGAGTGCATCTGTTCCACTAGCGCCAGTAGATCAAGTGTTAAAAGCACAACAAGTGGTTCTGGTACAGATTCCCAAATCTGAGACATATCCTGTAAAAGGGAGGAAAAGAATATTAGATACTGGGTGTGTTTAATCTCTTACAAAACACAGAGGTGAATAAATCTCCAGGGTGTGATCCTAGGTTGTTAAGAGGCAAGATTGTAGGGGTCTCGACAATGATCTTCGTATCCTCTCTAGCTGCAGCCATAGTCCCAGAAAATTTGGGTGTAACCAACGTTGTTCCTTTGTTCAAGAAGGGAACTAGAAATAACCTACAAAATTATAGGCTGGTGATCATTTGTCATTGGCAAGCAAGCTATCAGAGAGGATTCTTCCAGATAGGAAGAGAATAGAATAATTAGTGATGGTCAGCTTTGCTTTGTCTACGGTACACAAAAATGCTGGAGAAACTCAGCGGGTGCAGCAGCATCTATGGAGCGAAGGAAATAGGCAACGTTTCGGGCCGAAACCCTTCTTCAGACTGATAGGGGGTGGGGAGAAGAAAGGAAAAAAGGAAAAGGCGGAGGAGGAGCCCGAGGGCTGGGGGAGGGGAGGAGACAACCAGATGGCTGATGAAGGGGAGGGGACAGCCAGGGCTAGCAGAATTGGGAGAATTCAACGTTCAGGCCACCAGGATGTAGACTGCCCAAGCGGAATATGAGGTGCATTTCCTCCAATTTACGGTGTTGCTCGCTGTGGCCATGGAGGAGACCCAGGACAGAGAGGTCAGATACGGAATGGGAGGGGGAGTTGAAGTGCTGAGCCACCGGGAGTTCAGGTTGGTTATTGCGGACCGACCGGAGGTGTTCGGCGAAACGATCGCCAAGCCTCCGCTTGGTCTCACCGATGTAGATCAGCTGGCATCTAGAGCAGCGAATGCAATAGATGAGGTTGGAGGAGATGCAGGTGAACCTCTGTCGCACCTGGAACGACTGCTTGGGTCCTGGAATGGAGTGGAGGGGGGAAGTGAAGGGACAAGTGTTGCATCTCTTGTGGTTGCAAGGGAAAGTACCAGGGGAGGGGGTGGTATGGGAGGGAAGGGAAGAATTGACAAGGGAGTTACGGAGGGAGCGGTCTTTGTGGAAGGCAGACATAGGGGGAGATGGGAAGATGTGGCGAGTGGTGGGGTCACGTTGGAGGTGGCGAAACTGACGGAGGATCACTTGTTGTATGTGACGGCTGGTGGGGTGAAAGGTGAGGACTAGGGGGACTCTGCCTTTGTTGTGAGTGGGGGGATGGGGAGAGAGAGCAGTGTTGCGGGGTATGGCAGAGACCCTGGTGCGAGCCTCATCTATGGTGGAGGAGGGGAACCCCCGTTCCCTGAAGAATGAGGACATTTCAGATGCCCTGGTGTGGAACGCCTCATCCTGGGAGCAGATGCGGCGTAGACGGAGGAATTGGGAGTGGGGGATGGAGTCCTTACAGGAAGCAGGGTGGGAAGAAGTGTAGTCCAGATAGCCATGGGAGTCGGTAGGTTTGTAGTGGATGTCGGTAAGGAGTCTATCACCTGCGATGGAGATAGTGAGGTCAAGGAATGGTAGGGAAGTGTCGGAAATGGTCCAGGTGTATTTGAGTGCCGGATGGAAGTTGGTGGTGAAGCAGATGAAGTCAGTCAGTTGTGTGTGGGTGCAGGATGTGGCACCAAAACAATCATCGATGTAGCGGAGGTAGAGGTCGGGGATGGGGCCCTGGTACGCATTGAACAGGGATTGTTCTACGTACCCGACAAAGAGGCAGGTGTAGCTGGGGCCCATGCGTGTGCCCATAGCTACGCCTTGTATTTGGAGGAAATGGGAGGAGGGTCATAACTTACTAACTACAATTGGTCATAACTTACTAACTACAAGTTTTAAGGCATTAAGTTGGGTTGTTGCTTTTTAAAACCTTGGTTGGGCCACATTTGGAGAATTTTTGCCCCATTACAAGGAGGATGTTGAGGATTTGCAGAGGGTGCAAAAGAGATTTATCAGAATGTTGTATGGAAAAGAGGTATTAGCTGAGGAGGTTGGCCAAACTTGGCTTGTTCTCTGGAGCAGAGGTGCATAAAATTACGAGGAGCATAGATAAGGTAGGCAGACAGAACCATTCTTATTGTAGAAAAATCAAAGACTGGAGAGAATAGCTTTTAAAGGTCAGAGCTGGAAAATTTAAAGGAGATGTGCAGGGAAATATTTGTTTTAGTTTTACACATACACACACTATGCCAGATGTGGTGGTGAAAGCAGATACAATAGTGGTGTTAAGAGGCTTTTTAGAAGGCACATGGATATGCAGGGAACCGAGGAATGTGGATCAAGAGCAGGCAGAGGAAATTATCTTGGATCCTGTTCGGCAGACATTGTGGAACAAAGGACCTGTTCCAATGCTACACTGATCATGTTCAAATTATGTTCCAATCATAATTACTTGTGATAAGAAAACTTCAAGCATATAAAGTCAGTCCAGAAAGTTCAAGTAAAATTTCCATTAAATAATTGCACAAATTAAGCACCAACAATTCAGTATATATACACCTGAAGAAGGGTTTTTCCCAAAACATTGCCTATTTCCTTTGCTCCATAGATGCTGCCTCACCCGCTGAGTTCCTCCAACAATTTTGTCTACATTCCGTTTATAATGTTATTTTGAAATCAAGACCTTTCACATGGAACCACTATTACGTAGGATATAGCTTAGGATATTATGATGAAGATAGACACAAAAAGCTGGAGTAACTCACCGTGACAGGCAGCATCTCTGGAGAGAAGGAATGGGTGATGTTTCAGGTCGAGACCCTTCTTCAGACGCGACCAGAAACGTCACCCATTCCTTTTCTCCAAAGATGCTGCCTGTCCCGCTAAGTTACTCCAGCTTTTTGGTTTTGTTTAAACCAGCATCTTCAGTTCCTTCCTACACATGATATTATGATGATTTTCCTTGCCTCCTCTGAACCATTGGAAAACATGACAAAATAAGTTAACTGTAAATGCTGGAAACTGGAATAAAAAGAGTAACTTGCTGGAGGAGCTCAGAAGATCAGTACTGATGCAAGGTTTCAATCTAAAACATTGACCATCTCTTTATTTCCAGATACTCCCTGCCCCACTGAATTCCTACAGCAGTTTTTTGCTTGGGAAACATGATAGGTGAAGTTCAGTCATGGCTCGATAGATCTGGCAATCATCCTGCATGATAGCCACATGCAGTGACAGTCCAATGTATCTAGGCTCCCAGCCCCTACAAGTGGAACTAGCTTAATCAACATGTCACAAGCGATCCAAAATCATTCTGCAGGTAGTGTGGCAATTAAGCATCTGGTGTTTGCCACAAGTAGGTGATAAGAAATTTAAAAGGTTAAATCAATGAAGGGAGCTACACTGAATAACCCAAAATAATGTTGGAAGTGTGGAAGATGCAGTTTGATGGACATTGACATCACATTGCAAACCCTTTGACAGCCATCTTATGCCAAGCCCTTCGTGGTATTATTGACCTCCAGACGCATAGACCACAATCAGCAAGGATAGGCGAGAAAATACCCTCCACAATAATTGTCACAAAGCAGTATTCTCGGGTCACTGTACTCTCAAACTACTCACAAATCTAGGACTAAATTCTGTTCCAACTCCATTTACAAACTTTGCAGGTGACACCGCCATAGATGATCAGATCTCAAAACACCAAAGAGCCAGTGTACAGAAAAAAGATGGAAAGCTAGGGAACTCGTCATCAAGGCAACAATTTTTCCCTCAATGTCATTAAAACAAAGGAGCTGGTCAGGACTTCATGAAGCAGGGTTGTTGTGTGCAGGTCCCAGCTTCTATTAATGTTAAAGTGGAGATGGTTGTGATCTATAAATTCCAACATGTAAATATGACCAACAATTTGCCCTAGTTCAACCACATTGCGTTACTCCAGGAGAGCCAACACCTCCAGCTGCCTGAGAAGGCTGTGGAAATTCATCACTTCTCTCATGACTCCTTCCAATTTCTACTGATGCACCACAGAAGGCATCCTATCCAGATGCATCAAGGCTTGGTATGGCAACTGCTCTGTCCAACAGAAAATCACACAGAGCTGTCAATGCTGCTTTAGAAAAGCAGATGACATAATAAAGGACCACACACTCTGGCCATTCTATCTTTAACTGCCTCCTGTTGGGGAGAAGATACAAAAGCTTGGAAGCATGAACCACCAGATACAAGAACTGTTTGTTCCCAGTTCAAGTAATCAGAGACCTTTCTATGCTAGGAATGAAGTCCCGTTCTTCCAGTCTACCATGTTGCAGCCCTTGCACTTGTTTTAATCTACACTTCCTCCGCAGCAATAACACTGTTCTACATTGCTTATTTTCTCATTTGCTCTACCTGGTGTACTCATCTACAGTATTACTTGCCTGGAGAGCACATAAAAGTTGTTCACTGTATTTCAATACAAATAACAATAAACCAATAGCAAAACTATATTATGAAACACTGCTTTCATGAACAGAATCAGAATGTGTGAAATGGAGTCTAATTTCTCAGGTGTTCTGCTTTGTGAACTTCACGCTTACCTTTATTGTTCTGCTGCTCTTGTCCTGATCCACAGTCACACAACAATTGTCAAACAAGTAGCAACACTGATTCTGACTGAAATACTTATTAAACTGAGAGTCGAGACGCATTTTGAGCTGTTGATTGATGTAGAAGTCCCAGGGCAGTCTGTAAGGGTTTACCTGTTTGAAAGAAAATATTCTAGACATTAGTTTCTTATGCAACATAAAACATGCAAGGATAGCAAGAATTACAAAAATTATCCAAAACTCTATCTGCATCCTAATTTTCAGCAATCATGCTCACTAAATCATTTTACATCTCGGTGCCAAATTCAGGAACAGAGCTGTTGTACATAGCAAGAGTCCAATCCTGACGCGGGAATTTGTACATTCTCCCCTTTGACCGTGCGAGTTTGCTCTGGATGCTTTGTCTCACCCACATTCTCAAAACATGCAAATCGATAGATTAATTGTTCGCTGTAAATTGCCCTTATGAGTCCGTGAATGGTAGAATTTGCGAGGAGTTAGAGAACATGGGGATAATAATAATATAGGATTCATGCAGGATTAGTGTGCAATGGGCAGTTGTTGGTCGGAGTGGACTTGGTGGGCCAAAGGGCAAGTTTCTGTGCTGTATTTATATTCAACTACACACCTTAAAACCTAATCCTTTAATCTAACTTTTGGCCATTTTACAATAAATACTACCAACATAATAAAGCAAAATACTGTTGACGCTGGAAATAACTTGCAAAACACACATTAAAGGAAAGAAACAAAATTAACTTTTCATTAGGACCTTGCACATCTTGCTGTTTCCTGAACTCTTTCCCGAATCACCTCAAGACACAGTACCATATGAAAAAGGACTATATAAATGCAACTTATTAGGCGGAACCCACAATCATACTGGATTATCTTCACTTCATTAAAATCTTCAGATTTCCTGCCCTTCAGTATCAACCTGCCCAAACTAAAAAAAGCCACGTTCCATTTTCCCCCAATGCAGGACCTTGCTTTCCCAAAAGCAACTTTATAATTCCAGTCAATATTTGCCTCAGTGACAAAGCCAATAATCCTAGGAATTTTAAAATATTCCATCTAGTATGCTCCCCTCAGTTTTCAAAAAAACCTTATAAAGTAGTTCTTCACCCCATTTGTGTTTCCTCCATGTGCCCACCTAATGCCTCTGTGATCAAGAGGTTTCTTTATGAAATGGATGCAGAAAGATGAAGTACTGCTTTGGCAAAACAAGTTTAGTTCTAGATGATTAAAAAAAAATGGTGCAGCACAAAATAATTCATAACCAAATTTTAGCTAAAGAGACACAAATGAAGAAAGTCTGAATCAGATTCTCCATAACAGGATCTAGAAAGCTCCTCTTCAGACCTTTGAGAGCTATTTGTTGTGAACTCAAGGTGTTAATACATATAGGGAAAATAATTAAAAACTGTTATATTTGACTGGTATTAAAGTGCAATTTCTAAAAACAGAATGCTGGTTCAAGGCCAAGTGCCATGTTAGCACAGTGCTTATTCTCTTGGTACATGATGCAAGCACCAGGGGAATTAAAGCCTCAAAGGATCTCATTTTCAGCTGTCGACCAATTGTCAGTAGAATCTGAAATAGCATTTACATTTTTAAATTTGTAGTAGGAACATTACTGGTTCAGGTGACAGAAATTATTGAATTTATCTATCAATTTATTTCTTCAAGCTGCAATACACGAGTTAATTTTAGAATTGCAGCACCAACCCCACACTACCCACATTCCAAAAAGCAGGTTGGCTAATGCAACATGGTAGCAGTCGTCTTTATTACAAAATTGAAGATAATGCTCTTTGCAGTGACTTCCCAAACAAGCAATGGAGTGCGTGTGCGTGTGTGAGTGTGTGTGAGAGTATGTCTCATGCAAAGTGCGTGCATCTTGCAAAGTACCCGAAACTACTTTAAATACATATGCAGTAATTCATCTATGTTTGATGGGCTCCCTACCTTTATAATAGCTTTAGTGAAGGTCAGGCTTGCATCCATTCCATAGAATATCCGGCACTGTTCATGCTCAGCTGCTGGCTTAATGTTAAAAGTTTGTGAACCTGTTAGGAGAAAAACAACATGAATTTGTATCGTCAGAGTCTCTCAAAATGAAAGAAGTACTTCAAATATTGTCAATATTGCAATGTACAGTGCATTCAAAAAGTATTCAGACCCCTTCACTTTTCCACATTTTGTTATGTTACAGCCTTATTCTAAAATGGATTAAATTCATTGTTTTTTTAATCATCAATCTACACCCAATAACCCATAATAAAAAAGCAAAAACAGGCATTTAGAAATTTTTGCAAACTAAATAAAAAACTGAAATATCATATTTATACAAGTATTCAGACCCTTTACTCAGTACTTTGTCGAGGCACCTTTGGCAGCGATTACAGCTTCAAGTCTTCTTGGGTATGATACAAGCCTGGTGCACCTGTATTTGGGTAATTTCTCCCATTCTTCTCTACAGAACCTCTCAAGCTCTGTCAGTTGGATGGGGAGCGTCGATGCACAGCTATTTTCAGGTCCCTCCAGAGATGTTCGATCGGGTTCAAGTCCGGGATCTGCTGGGTCACTCAAGGACATTCACAGACTTGTCACGAAGTCACTCCTGTGTTGTCTTGGCTGTGTGCTTAGGGTCGTTGTCCTGTTGGAAGGTGAACCTTCACCCCAGTCTGAGGTCCAGAATGCTCTGGAGCAGGTTTTCATCAAGGATCTCTCTGTACTTTGCTCCATTCATCTTTCCCTCAATCCTGACTAGTCTACCAGTTCCTGCCCCTGAAAAACATCCCCGCAGTATGATGCTGCTGCCACCATCCTTTACCGTATTGGCCAGGTGATGAGTGGTGCCTAGTTTCCTCCAGACATGACACTTGGCATTCAGGCCTAAGAATTCAATCTTGGTTTCAGGCCAAAGAATTCAATCTTGGTTTCATCAGACAAGAGAATCTTGTTTCTCATGCCTTTTGGCAAGCTCTAAGCGGGCTGTCATGTGCCTTTTACTGAGGAGTGGCTTCCGTCTGGCCACTCTACCATAAAGGCTTGATTGGTGGAGTGCTGCAGATATAGTTGTCCTTCTGGAGGTTCTTCCATCTCCACAGAGGAACACTGGAGCTCTGTCAGAGTGACCATCGGGTTCTTGGTCCCTGACCAAGGCACTTTACCCCCGATTGCTCAGTTGGCCGGGCGGCCAGCTCTATGAAGAGTCCTGGTGGTTCCAAAGTTCTTCCATTTAAGAATGACGGAGGCCACTGTGCTCTTCGGGACCTGCAATGCTGCAGAAATTGTTTTATACCCTTCCCCAGATGTGTGTCTCGACACAATCCTGTCTCGGAGGTCTGCGGACAATTCTTTCGTTTTCATGGCTTGGTTTTTGCCCTGACATTCACTGTCAACTGTAGACCTTATATAGACAGGTGTGTGCCTTTCCAAATCATGTCCAATCAAATTAATTTACCACTGGTGGACTCCAATCAAGTTGTAGAAACATCTCAAGGATAATTAATGGAAACAGGATGAACCTAAGCTCAATTTTGAGTGTCATAGCAAAGGGTCTGAATACTTATGTAAATGTGATATTCAGTTATTTCTTTTTAATTACTTTGCAGAAATTTCTAAACACCTGTTTTCGCTTCTTCATTCTGGGGTATTGTGTGTAGATTGATGATAAAAAAAAGAATTTAATCCATTTTGAAATAAGGCTGTAGCATAACAAAATGTGGAAAAAGTGAAAGGGTCTGAATACTTTTGGAATGCACTGTAGATGCTGTTGTCAATTTACTGTCCAGTCTACATCAAACCAGTGACAGCAAATTCTCCAAAAATTGAGTAATTGACAAATCTGTCTGATAGGGAATAAATATCTGCTATGATACCATGAACGATCTTCCATGAATTCCTCATGGAAGATCGTGCCACAAACTGTTTAAAGAGTTAATACAGCACCAAAAACAACAACCTTGCTCTCAACATGGAGCAGATTGACAACTTCAGGAAGGGAAAGCCAAGAAACCATGCACCTGTCTTCATCGGCCTGAGAGATTCAACAGCTTCAATTTCTGGTACGTACACATCTCTGATGATCTGTCCTGGTGCCAGCACATTGTAGTAATCACAAAGAAAGCTCACCTGTGCCTCTACTTCTTCAGAACCGTGACGAGATTTGGTATGTCACTGGCCACTCTATTAAACTTCTACAGGTGTACAGAGCAGTGATTGGTTGCATCATGGCATGGTTTGGTAATTCAAACGCCCAGGAATGAACACAGCTGCACAAAGTGATGGACATCATCTGATCCATCGTAGGTATGGATCTCCCCACCAGTGAAGGGATCTACAAGAAGTGTGCCTTAAAAAGGCAGCTAATATCCAAGACTGAAATTACCCCATTCATGCTCGCGTTTCACTGCTATCATTGGGAAGGTTGCACCAGAACTGGTTCATGAACAACTCCTTCCCATCAACCCTCCAGTTCTTGTACTATCCTGCACAACCCTACATCAGCACTGAACTACTACCAATTGCATACTTAAAGCTGCACTGCACACTTAAGCTTGCACTATTATGATCTAATATTCTTAGACTAACCAATTATTTTTTAATTTAAATTGAATGTAACGCTGTCATTTTCGCCACCTCCAACGTGACCCCACCACTCGCCACATCTTACCATCTCCCCCCCCCGTCTGCTTTCCGCAAAGACAGCTCCCTCCATAACTCCCTTGTCAATTCTTCCCTTCCGCACCACCCCCTCCGCGGGCACTTTCCCTTGCAACCGCAAGAGATGCTACACTTGTCGCTTTACCTCCCCCCTCGACTCTATTCAAGGACCCAAGCAGTTGTTCCAGGTGCGACAGAGGTTCACCTGCATCTCCTCCAACCTCATCTATTGCATCTGCTGCTCTAGATGTCAGCTGAACTACATCGGTGAGACCAAGCGTAGGCTTGGCGATCGTTTCGTCGAACATCTCCGCTCGGTCCGCATTAACCAACCTGACCTCCCGGTGGCTCAGTACTTCAACTCCCCCTCCCATTCCGAATCCGACCTCTCTGTCCTGGGCCTCCTCCATGACCAGAGTGAGCACCACCGGAAATTGGAGGAGCAGCACCTCATATTCCGCTTGGGCAGTCTGCACCCTAGTGGCATAAACATTGATTTCTCCAATTTCTGGTAGCCCTTGTTGTCTCCTCCCCTTCTCAGCTCTCCCTCAGTACTCAGGCTCCTCCTCTTCCTTTTTCCTTTCTTCTCCCCGCCCCCCCCCCCAACCCCCCCCCCCCCCACCCTCCATCAGTCTGAAGAAGGGTTTTGGCCTGAAATGTTGCCTATTTCCTTCGCTCCATAGATGCTGCTGCACCCGCTGAGTTTCTCCAGCACTTTTGTCTAGCCTGTGGTGGGGAGGATGCTGGAGTCAATTATAAAAGATGAAATAGCAGCACATTTGAATAGCAGTAACAGGATCGGTCCGAGTCAGCATGGACTTACGAAGGGGAAATCATGCTTGACTAATTTTCTGGAATTTTTTGAGGGTGTAACTAGGAAAATAGACAAGGGAGAGCCAGTGGATGTAGTGTACCTGGACTTTCAAAAAGCCTTTGATAAGGTCCCACATAGGAGATTAGTGGGCAAAATTAGAGCACATGATATTGGGGGCAAGGTACTGATATGGATAGAAAATTGGTTGGCAGACAGGAAACAGAGAGTAGGGATTAACAGGTCCCTTTCAGAATGGCAGGCAGTGACTAGTGGGGTGCCGCAAGGTTTGGTGCTGGGACCGCAACTATTTACAATATACATTAATGAATTAGATGAAGGGATTAAGAGTAACATTAGCAAATTTGCAGATGACACATAGCAGGGTGGCAGTGTGAACTGTGAGGAGGATGCTGTGAGGATGCAGGGTGACTTGGACAGGTTGGGTGAGTGGGCAGATGCAGTTTAATGTGGATAAATGTGAGGTTATCCACTTTGGTGGCAAGAACAGGAAGGCAGATTGTTATGAATGGTGTCAAGTTAGGAAAAGGGAAAGTACAACGTCATCTGGGTGTCCTTGTTCATCAGTCACTGAAAGTAAGCATTCAGGTGCAGCATGCAGTGAAGAAAGTGTTGGCCTTCATAACAAGAGGAGTTGCGTATAGGAGCAAAGAGGTCCTTCTGCAGTTGTACAGGGCCCTAGTGAGACCACACCTGGAGTATTGTGTGCAGTTTTGGTCTCCAAATTTGAGGAAGGACATTCTTGCTATTGAGGGAGTGCAGCGCAGGTTCACGGGGTTAATTCCCGGGATGGAAGGACTGTCATATGTTGAAAGAATGGAGCGACTGGGCTTGTAGACACGGGAATTTAGAAGGATGAGAGGGTATCTTATTGAAACATTAAATTATTAAGGGATTAGACAGGCTAGAGGCAGGAAACATGTTCCCGATGTTGGGGGAGTCCAGAACCTGGGGCCACAGTTTAAGAATAAGGGGTAGGCCATTTAGAATGTAGATGAGGAAAAACCTTTACACCCAGAGAGTTGTGAATCTATGGAATTCTCTGCCTCAGATGGAGGCCAATTCTTTGGATGCTTTCAAGTGAGAGTTAGATAGAGCTCTTAAAGATAGCGGAGTCAAGGGATATGGGGAGAAGGCAGGAATGGGGTACTGATTGTGGATGATCATCCATGATCACAGTGAATGGCAGTGCTAGCTCGAATAGGCCGAATGGCCTACTCCTGCACCTATTACCTAAAATTTGGGAGAAAAATTTAACGTTTGCCCAGCGTCAGTTGCAAAATCCTTCCACTCAGTTTGGACCTATTGACATCAAATGCTTCATAATTCTATCATTCTCTCAACTTATGTTCCTTCAAAAAGTACTGAAAAAAAACAAACAATGGACGTGAAAAGCGTAAACTTACCCAGAATCAGCTCACTATCATCTTCAAGAACAGGTAGAGAGCCATTCTGAACGTAGAAGTCTTGGAATGAACTTAATGGTGTAGGAAGGGACAATAAAAGCCGATTCCGCACTTCTATATCCCAAGGATAATCTAGAAATTAATCAGACACCAGATAGATGAAAAGACACCCTATCCAATGTCAGTGCATGAATTGCGCTGCATACAGTAATTATATTTTGAGGCAAAAATGCACAAATTTTGGGATTGTGCAATTCAGTTAAAATTATTTACTCAGCCCAACAAATGCCACTAGCACCATTTTAGCTTTTTTTAATTCAATGATTTTTCAAGGTTTTGCCATTGCTGCCATTTATTGCCAATACATAAGAACTCTGGAGAAAGTGCATGTGAACTACTTTCTTCAACTGCTGCAGATCTGATAACGGTATTCCTACTGTGCTATTGGGCAGCAAGCTTCAAGATTTACACTCCGTAATGATGAAGGACCAGCAACATTTCTGCATTGCAATCATGTGCAACTTGGAGAGAAAATCAGCTGGGGAAGTATTTCTATGTACCTGCTGCCCTTGTCCACCTTGGATGAGGCGTATGCAGCATAGCTCAGCCGAATAATTTCTGCACATTTTATAGATTGCTTGCATTAGGCCAGGAAGTCGATGCTTAGACGGGTGGATTTGGTACAATCAAGCAGTCTGTATTATCGTGGATGAGGTCAAGCATTGAGATGCTGGAACTAGTCATGTAGGAATCACAAGGAAACTCCCCACAAAAAAAGCCAGTCTCCAACATATTTTTGCAGTCAGTGTGAGGTCTGGTCCAGTCGAGTTTGATCAATGGTTGCCCAATACTTGGCAATGTTGTAGCAAAAATGTCAAAAAGGCAGCTTGCCAGCATCTTCTCCAGAGCCACATTAACCCAAGGCACCAGCTCCCCTACCTTCTAACTTACCGGCTTACTGGATCATTTATCATATCGTGTGATTCTAAAAAGCCAATCTAAAATTACAAGTTAACGAAATTACCTCCAAAATTCTGGAACATCAGCACCAAATTTCCACGCATAACTTTCTGTACACTTTTACTGTACTCTTTTTCCAATCAAAATGAATGGTTTCAATATTAAACTGAAGAGCACTTAATTACTCTATATGTGCAGCAATTACAAACCCTTAACTACATTTCTTGTATTATATTAACAGTTTATTTCTGGAACTGTCGATCAAAACTATGGAAGAACATATAACGGTTACAAGTTCAGTTACTATCACAAAGGATGAGGTAACAGAAAGAGTCGAAGGACCAAAGGCAGTCAAGCTACCATGCAGCAATCTACAATCAAAGAAATAGCTGGAGAAGCTTGATGTAATCAAGCCAAAAAAGCATGGTTTCATGAAAATTTAGTCTTGTTTAAAAAAATGTGTTGGGAGTTGTTTGAGTAGTCAGGGCTGAGAGTGCAATGTAATGGATTTGGATCTTCACATAAAAGACAGGTTCACAAAATAACAGATCGTGTTATTGGGGAACATGGATTAGAATAGATTGATAATTGGTTTGGGAACCAAAGATATTTGGAATAAATGGGTTTTTATCAGGTTGTAAAGATGTAACAAGCCATCTTGGGGGAACGGCTGCTAACCAGCAGCTGTCCGTTAAATTCACTTTTTTTTCTTAGTTTTTAGTGAATTCTGTCTATGTTTGCTGGGGAATTTGACTTTTCATGTGGGGGGGGGGGGGGGGGTAATGGGGGAAACTATTTTCTAGGTCCCTACCTGGTCGGTGAGGCAGTTTTTTCTCCAGGCTGCCCCGTCGACCCTTCCTTGCGGCCTACCAGCGGGCCTGGAGCGGCGTTTCCTGGCGGGGACCGACCAGCACCTTCGGCTTCAGTGGCGGCACAGCGCTGGAGCGCTATCGCAGAGCGGAGCGGGCGATGCCTTGCCTGGGTCGCCGCGCTGGATCGAGGCGCTGGTGCTCCGGTGAGCTGTGACCGCCGAGTTCAACACCTCCGGGCTGCGGGACTGCGGAGCGGCCAGCCGCGGGCAGCAGCACCGACTCTAGCATCGGGAGCTTCGGAGCTCCATACCGGCATGGCCTTGTCGGTTTCAGAGACCACGGACTCTGGCGTCCCAGCCGCTGTGAGGACTCTCCCGACGCCGGGGCAACTGCACCTGGCGAGAACGGCCAGGAGCATCGGGCCTCCGTAGAGGCAACTGTGGAGGCCTCAATGGGCCTGACTTCGGGAGAACTGGGGTTGGGGACTGGACATTGTGCCTTCCCCCACAGTGGTAATTCATTGTGGGGGGATGATTTTTGTGTGTAAATGATTGTTTTACTCTGTGTCCAAGATGGCTGCCGGAAGGGGGAGTGGACGCTGGCGTGTTTTAGCAGCCGCTGCTCTCTCTTTCATATTGTGTTTTTGATTTGTGTTTTCGGATTGAATTCTGTCTTTAATTTGTGTACTCGTGATGTCTTTACTATTTATTTTATTCTGCTTACATGTTTTTACACTATTTGTTAAACTTTGTAAGGTGTCCTTGAGACTTTTGAAAGGCACCATAAATACAATTTATTATTATTATTATTAACGAGTGGAATGCCTCGAGCATCAGTTCTTGGCTCAATTATTTACAACTTCTATTAAAGACGTGTAGGATGGGTATCAAATGCCGATGACACAAAAAAAGGTGGGAGGGCACGTTGTGGTGATATTTGGACTTTGCAACTGGATATTGAGTGGGTGGACATAAACTTGGCAAATGGTGCTCAGTGTGAGAAAGCACGAGATCATGTACTTTGGTAAGTAGAATTTCAAAGGCAGACCTAATTAAATGGAAAAGATTACAGAAGAGCAAAGTACTGAGGGATTTGAGTAATCATGCACAAAATCACTAAAAATTAATTGGCAAGTGCAGCAAGTGGTTACAAAGGTAAATGGCATGTTGGCTTTTATTACAAGATTAATTTAGAAATAGGGGAGTAAAGTTACAATTGTGCTGAGTACTAAGCCACACCTGGAGTATTGGGCACAATTTTGGTCCCTTTATTTAAGCAAGGATATACTGGGATTGAAGGTGATCAACAGAGTTTCACTATGCCAATTCCTGGGATGAGAATGTTTGTCTTATCATGAGTGGCCAAAGAAATTAAATTTACATTCTGTTGTTTAGGATAATGAGGCACAGTAAGGGAAGATCTATGCAAAACGAACTTCCTTGGGGCAGGACTGAGCCGTTACAGATGTTTCCAGAAATCGGGGAACCTCAAATGAGATGGGGTGACAGTTACAAGATTATGCAGTGGTCATTTAAAACTGAGATGTGTATGAACTTCTTGCAAAGGGCGATGGATCTCTGAAATTTTACACCCCAGATGGTTGTGGAGATTAGGTTATTGGAGACATATACACAGGAAATAGTGTTTTTGAAAGATGAGAATTATGGGCTATGGGTAAACTGCAACAGAAGAGATACGGTCTGGAGCAGATCAACCATATAATCATATTAACAGGGAGGACAAGCTGAGGGGGCAAGTAGCTTACTCATGTTTCCTCTATTCTTATGTCTCATCTGTAATTCCAAACAATTCCAGATAAAAGTAGCTCTTTACCATTGATGTGTCTGGCAAAACATTTTACACAAATGCCTGAGAGTTGGCATATACTCAATGAGCCAAATGGTCTGTCGTAAAGAAATAAGGAGTTAATGGTGGAATATTCTCCATTTGCTAGTACTGGCACAGCACAAATAAATCTAGCTCTCGAAACAACCCATCAACCACCCTAAACATCATAATTGCAGTTTTATTTACAAATGCATTTCAGTTATTCATTCAAGCGACTCTGACAGCACTTTCCAAACCCACAAGTTCTTGCACAAAGGGCAAAGACAGAAGGATCATGGAAATGTCACCACCTGGAGGCTCTTCATATTGCTATACTATCCTACAAACCAGATAACAAGTAGATTCTGACCATCTACTACTCCCAGCATACTTACAAAAAATCTTAGTTTTGCTATTCAATCCACACCTCACCCAAACCTCAGCTACTTTATGGAGGATAGTTCAAGGACTTCAACAGGTTGGTGAACAAATGTGAGCAATTATGTTGGACTAACTTTTTACTCCAAATAACAGCAGTACAATTTGCTAGTTTCCAACAAATTGGTTCATTGCTGGGTCTAATCTTGGAACTCCTTACTCAACAGTGCCATGGGAGTACTTTCATCAGAGCAACTGCAATGGTTCAAGATGGTGACTTACCATAATATTCTGAAGTGTACCTTGCATGTTTCTCCCTGTGTCTATATGGGTTGTTTCTTGTAGATACAAGGAACTGCTGGTTTACAAAAAAAAACATACTGGAGTAACTCAGCGGGTCAGGCAGCATCGCTGGAGGGCATGGACAGGTGACGTTTCGGGTTGGGACCCTTCTTCCGAGATGCTGCCTGACCCGCTGAGTTACTCCAGCACTGTGTACTTTTTTTGTTTTCATTCCCAGTCAATATCCAACATTAACTAGCGGATTCGAAGGGCCGAATGGCCTACTCCTGCACCCATTTTCTATGTTTCTATGTTTTATGCAGTTTCTGTTGAAGATCAGCATCCTGGATTAATTCACCAGTTTCAGCATTTGAAAACCCATATTAAAGTCTATGTCAAAGTTAATCCTGCTCAGTGACTTTAAGCACAGCAACTGAGCCGGTATCCTGCCAACTACGTTAACCAATATACCCCAAGATCTCAAGACTGAAAACAGCAAGAAAAGTCATACCAGAGATGGAATTCTCGTCGAAGACCTCCAAAGAATTCAATTGGCCTGGCTCAGATTTTTCAAAGATATTCAAATCACTCATCGCACAAATTGTACCCACTGAAGTGGTGGAACCTGAAGAGGTGGTGGTAACAGAAGATAGACCATCTTCGCTTGCCTCTTGAATTGGACTGTAACACAAACACATTCAAACATCAGATCAATTAAAACAATATTGAGTAATCCACCTTAGTATATCAAGAATATCCATTCTATACATATTCTTAGATATTTGATCCCCACTGCCATGGGAAGGAATTTACTATATTTGAATTATTTGCAACAAAACAATCATGGGAAATTAGATAACAAGTAAATTCTGACCATCTACTCCCGGCATACTTACAAAAAATCTTAGTTTTGCTACTCAATCCACACCCCACCCAAACCTCAGCTACTTTATGGAGGATAGTTCAAGGACTTCAACAGGTTGGTGAACAAATGTGAGCAATTATGTTGGACTAACTTTTTACTCCAAATAACAGCAGTGTAATTTTCTAGTTTCCAACAAATTGGATAAAAATGGCAGTTAAAAGTTAGTGGCAA
This sequence comes from Malacoraja senta, assembly GCA_038087875.1. Taxonomy (NCBI): domain Eukaryota; kingdom Metazoa; phylum Chordata; class Chondrichthyes; order Rajiformes; family Rajidae; genus Malacoraja; species Malacoraja senta. The sequence goes on along the minus strand of CM075978.1, from coordinate 53,534,881 downwards.
GAGGATCACATATGGAGTCTACAAGGAGCCTTCTTTGCTTGTGATAAACAAATGCTTGGACTTAGAGGGGCAGCAATTAAAATTGCTTGTTACAAATAAAAATATATTGAAAAGTGTGGATGAGCTTGTAGCTTTTAGAAATTGCTCGGTACGATGTTGTGGGCATTAGAGACATGGCTGCAAGAGGATTGGAGCTGGGAGCTGAATATCCAAGGTTACATGTCCTATCGAAAACAGATAGGTGGGCGGGGTGGGGTAGCTCTGCTGGTAAGGAACTGAAATTTGGTCCTTAGCAATGGGTGATATAGAGGATGTTGAGTCCTTGAGTCCTTGTGGGGAGAGCTAAGAAACTGCAAGGGTAAAAAGATTCTGATGCGAGTTATTTACAGGCTACTGAGCAGTCGCCATGATATAGGGTACAGGTTATATCAGGAGATACAATGTAAGAAAGGCAATGTTATGGTGGTTACGAAGGATTTCAATATGCAGGTAGACTGGGAAAATCAGGTTGTTATTGGACCCCAAGAGAGGGAATTTGTAGAGTGCCTAAGAAATGCTTTCGCAGAGCAGCTTGTAATGGAGCCTACCTGGGAAAAAACAATTCTGGATTTAGTGCTGTGTAATGAACCGGATTTGATTAGGGAGCTTAAGGTTAAGGAACCACTAGGAGGTAGAGACCATAATATAAGATTCAACCTTCAATTTGAGAGGGAGACGATGAAATCAGATGTGTCAATATTACAGCTGAGGAAAGGTGACTACAGAGGCATGAGGAAGGAGCTGGCTAAAGTTAATTGGAAAGGGACCCTAGCAGGAATAACGGTGAAACAGCAATGGCAGGAATTGCTCGGAATAATTCAGAAGACACAGGATCTTTTCATTCGAACGAGGAAGGAAGATTCTAGGGGGTACATGAGGTGACTGTGGCTGACAAAAGTCAAGGACAGCATGAAACTAAAAGAGAAGGCATACAACATGGGAAAGATTCATGGGAAGCTAGAGGATTGGGAAGCTTTTTAAAAAGAACAAAAGGTAACTGGAAAGGCAATACAGGGAGAAAAGATGAAATATGAAGGTAAGCTAGCCAATAATAAAAGGATAGCAATAATTTCTTCAGATATATAAAGAGTAAGAAAGAGGCAAAAGCATACAGTGGACCACTGGAAATTGATGCAGAAGTAATAATGGGGAATAATGAAATGGCAGAGGAATTGAATTTTTTTTTTTGCATCAGTCTTCACAGTGGAGGATACCACCAACATGCCTGAAATTCATGAGAAGTTAGTGAAGTGGCTATTACTAAGGAGAAGGTGCTTGGGAAGCTGAAAGGGCTGAAGGTCGATAAGTCATCTGGAGCAGATACACTGCACCCCAGGGTTCTGAAAGAGGTGGATTTAGAGATTGTGGAGATTGTAGTGATCTTTCCAGATTCAGTCAGGAGTGGTCCCAGACGATTGGAAAATTGCAAATATTACTCTGCCGTTCAAGAAGTGAGCAAAGCAGAAGATTGCAAACCCAAGAAGTGAGCAAAGCAGAAGATTGCAAAGCCTATGAATATTACATGAATAGGAAAGGTTTAGACGGATATGGACCAAATGAGGGCTAATAGATCTAGCTTAGATGCAGCATCTTGAACGGTGTAGGCGAGTTGGGATGAAGGGCCTGTTTCTGTGCTGTATGACTGACTCTAAATAACTTGAATTTCTGTCCCTTGGTTACAGATTTCTTTGTTTGTCTTGTTCAGGTTTATTTTATTTTTGTACACCTTAATTGTACCTTGCCTTGCCAAAGGAGAGTCAGTCGATGTTGTTTACATAGATCTTCAGAAAGCCTTTGATAATGTGTCACACGCGAGGTGGATAAAGATGAGAGCTCATGGTATCAGAGGGAAGATACTAGCATGGATGGTAGACAAAAGTGCTGGAGAAACTCAACAGGTGCGGCAGCATCTATGGAGCGAAGGAAATAGGCAACGTTTCGGCCCGAAACATTGCCCATTTCCTTCGCTCCATAGATGCTGCCGCACCCGTTGAGTTTCTCCAGCACTTTTGCCGACCTTCGATTTTCCAGCATCTGCAGTTCCTTCTTAAACATACTAGCATGGTTAGCAGGTTGGCAGAAGGCAAAGAGTGGCAATAAAGGGGGCCTATTCAGGTTGGCTGCCAGTGATTAGCGGTGTTCAACGGGTCAGTGCTGGGACCACTACACTTCACGTTGTATAACAATGATTTGGATGAGAGGATTGAATGTTTTGTAGCCAAGTTTGCAGATAAGATGATAGGTGGAGGGGCAAATTGTGTAGAGAAAGCAGGAACACTGCAGAAGGACTTGGACAGGTTGGGAGAGTGGGCAGAGAAGTGGCAAATGGAATACAGCATGGCAAAGTGTGGAGTCATGCATTTTGGTGGTAGGAATAAAAGCGTAGACTATTTTCTAAATGGGCAGAGTTCAGAAGTTGGAAGTGCAAAAGGACTGAGGAGTGCTGGTGCAGGATTCCCAAAAAGTTAATTGCAAGTTGAATCGGTAGTAAGGAAGTCAAATGCAATGCTAGCATTTACGTTGAGAGGACTAGAATATAAAAACAGGGATATAACGCTGAGGCTTTATAATGTGCTGGTCAGACCACATTTGGAGTATTGTTAGCGATTTTGTGCCCCATATCGGCGGATGGATGTGCTGGCACTGGAGAGGGTCCAGAACAGGTTTACAAGAATGATCGGGTAAGCGTATGATGATCGTTTGATGGCACTGGGCCTATATTCACTGGAGTTTAGAAAGATGAGGGGGTCCTCATTGAAACTTACCAAATAGTGAAAGGTCAGGATAGAGTGGATGTGGAGACTTTAGAACCAGAGGTCATAGCCTCAGAATTAAAGGACGTTCCTTTCGGAAGGAGATGAGGAGCAATTTATTTAGTCAGAGGGTGGTGAATCTGTGGAAATCATTGCCCGTAAGGGGAATTCATTGCTTGGAGGCAATGGATATTTTTACGGAAGAGATTAATAGATTCATGATTGATACAGGTGGCTGAGAAGAAGGCAGGAGAGTGGGGTTGAGAGGGAAAGATAGGTCAGCCATGATTGAATGGCAAAGTAGACTTGATGGGTTGCCAATTGCCTAATTCTGCTCCTATCACTTATGAAATTTGTAATATACTTGATAATGAAAACTAAAGTTGTAAGTTGCTAGGAGATACCAGTGGACTTTAGGTGGGGAGAAAAGCACTAATTTGAATTAATTTTTGACGGATTGAGTGCAAAAAAAGAAAGGGTACCAATTGCAGCAAGAGAAACAATAAGGTAGAATGCCAATCAATATAGGAAAGCAAATAGTGCTCAGCTATATTGGTGAAGAAAACAAGACAAATTAAAGATGGTTATGGTAGCATTGGGAATAGATGCCTTCATTGGAGAAGGAATAGGTCAGGGAGTTCATCTAGAACCACATGGAACAGTAGCTTGGTTATAGCTACAGTATAATATTTACCTATCCCTATCACAAGGTGATAGCGATAAGGCGAGAGAAAGGGGTTGGAGAATGTAACCTGCACTGGAGAATGAGAAAATTAACTAGACTGGGAGTGTGCTTTCTGGAACAAAGAAAACCAAGGCAAGGTACAATTAAGGTGTACAAAAATAAAAGAAATCTGAACAAGACAAACAAAGAAATATGTAACCAAGGGTCAGAGATTCTAGTTATTTAGAGTAAGAGTCATACAGCACAGAAACAGGCCCTTCACCCCAACTCGCCCACGCCGATCACAATGCCTCATCTAAGCTAGTCCTCATTTGGTCCATATCCGTCTAAACCTTTCCTATTCATGTACGTTTCTTTTAAATGATATTGTACCTTCCACGACTACCTCCTCTGCAAGAACATTCCATATACCCACCACCCTATGTATGAAAAAGATGCCCTCAGGTTCCAATTAAATCTTTCCCCTCTCAAAATACACAGATGCCCTCTGGTTCTTGATTTTCCTCTGCTGGATAAAATACTGTGCATTCACCCTATCAATTCACCTCATGATTTTATACATCTCTATAAGATCACCCCTTAGCTCTGCGCTCCAAGGAATAAAGTCCTAACTTGCCCAATCTCAAGCCCTCAAGTCCTGCCAATATCCTCATAGATCTTCTCTGCACACTTTCCTGCTTCCTGACATCCTTCCTATGGCAGGGTGATCAAAACTAATTAAAATACTCCAAATGCAGCCTCACCAACATCTTGTACAATTGTAACAGAACGACCCAACTTCTATACCTGACTGATCAAGGCCAATGTACCAAAAACCTTACTTACTACGGTATCTACTTGTGACGCCACATTCAGGGAACTGTGCACGTGTACTCCGAGACCCCTCTACTCTACAACACGCCCAGGTCCCTACCATTCACCGTGCAGGTACTGTCCTGTTTGACTTCCCAAATTTCAACACCTCGCATCCATCTACATTGAACTCCATTAGCCATTCTTCAGTCCAGCCCAGCTGATCGAGATCCTGTTGTAATTTATTGATAAAGCTTTTCACTGTCTATGATACCACCCACTTTAGTGTCAAGTACACACTTACTAATCATGCCTTGCACATTCTTATCTAAGTCGTCAATATAAACCACAAACTGCAATGTGCCCAGCACCAATCACCATGACACACCATTAGTCACAGGCCTCCAGTCCAAAAAAAGAACCTTCTGCTTTCTTCCTTGAAGTCAATTCCAGACTGAAGGGTCTCGACCCAAAATGTCACACATTCCTTTTTCCCCCCCAGAGCCTGTCCTGCTGAGTTACTCCAGCATTGTGTTATCCTTCATCAGCCTTTCTATCCAAATGCACACATATTTTAACCCTCAGAATCCTCTCCATTAACTTACCTACCACAAATAGTAAGCTCAGTGGTTTATAGTTCCCAGGCTTTTCCTTGCAACCTTTCCAAAAGAGGCACAACATTAGCCAACCTCCAGTCTTCCAGCACCTCACCTGTGCCTAGCAATGATTCATATTTCTCCATCAGGGCTCCTGCAATTTCTTCTCTCGCATCCCACAGTATCCTTCATATGCTTTAGAATGACCAGCACCACCCTAATCATAATACAGACTGCCCTCTCCATTAACTATTCCAAGATCTCCAGTCTTCAGGTTTTCTCCACAGTAAAAACAGGAGAAATACTCTTTGAAGACTTTACCAAGTTCCTGCAATTCCTCACATAGGTGACAGCTTTGGTTTCTGTGGGGCCCTGTTCTCTCACTTGTTACCCTCTTTCATTCATAAGAATGCTTCTTAGTCCCCTAAATTCCTCCGGGGATAAACTTGATCCCAACTGCCCAATTCCTAGCCCATGCCACCTCCTCTTGACATCCCTTTGCCCAAAACCTACTTAAATCAACTTTTGCAAGTTTTTGTCCAATACCATCAAAATTGGCCTTGCCCCAATTTAGAACTTTAATTTGTGAACTAGCCCTGTACTATCCATAACTATTTTAAAGCTGTAGAACTGTTGCTCATCCCAATTTCCTATGAGTAGGTAAAACTTTGCCCTCTCCCTTGTAGGGACCTCTACATATTGGCTCAGGAAGCTTTCCTGAACGCATCTGACAAATTCCACCCCGTCTAAGCCCTTGACACCATGACAGTCCATAGTGTAGAGTGGATGATAAAGTGGAATATCATAGGACCTGTGTGAATGGGCGATCCAGGGATTGACTATGTGGGCTGAAGGATCCGTTTCCATGCTATATCTTACAATTCAATATACAAACCTGCTGCAAAAAATAGTCAGTCACCTAATGGAATGCCAAAAAATGTTCTTTCAAATGCATTAAATTTCCAGACATGTTTAACAGAATTTTTAACCCCAGCCTCAATATACATGTCACTGGTAGCAATAATTAGTCAGATGTATAGCATCAACAAAATTGGTCAGAGAGCTAGATGCCAAAAAGCAAAATTTTACCTCAGTTTTTTCATATGCAGGGGCTGGTCATACATAGATTCCTTGAAGAGTGACAATGAATTTAGATTAGTCCTAGAAGAATCAGAGATCCATTTGATTGACTTATCTCCATTCAGAGGATCTTGATGAAAAGGAGTAGAGACCAGATGTGCTCCTCTTGAGAAGTCACAGGCATTTTCAGGAAATGGGCCTAGTGTTTTGTTTGGATAATCATTGCTCTCAGAATGATCAGTTAAGGGTTCCATAACATCCAAATCATCCTTTTAAATTAAGAAAAAAAATTACCATATGGTTAAATTACATTCAAACAAATGCCCAGATACTCCAAGATAAATCTCATTTAAAATCTGCTATGGTATAGCATTGACTGTAATCTAAATAGGAGAAAAATGCTGCTGAAGCAAAGAACTGCAGATGCTGGTTTATACAGAAGATAGACACAAAATGCAGGAGTAATTCAGCAGGTCAGGCAGCATTTTTGGAGACTGAAGAAGAGTCCCAATCTGAAATGTCACCAATCCATTTTCTCCAGAGATGCTGGCTGACCTGCTGCGTTACTCCAGCAATGTGTCTATCTTTGGAAAATACTGCTACTCAATTCCGAAGCAGTATTGCAGAATGAACGCAATTTCCTGAAATTTAAAGCGAACAAATCCTCGCTTGCACTGCTACATCAATAATACAGCGCATTAAGGAATAACAAAATCTTCAAGATCTAGAGCTGCTGTAAGTGTAAAAAGTTAGCAAGCGTAGAATGTTATACTTAGCTTACTTCCACTAAATACTGGCTGAGGAAAGTTCAGATAATAAATCTATAATATCTATTCACTTTTGTTAATAGTTACTTGTGTAAAGTTACTCAATGAATCCCTCAAATTCCATTCTCAGTCCTGCAGATCTTATTGTGCTTTGAATATTACTAAAGAGGCTGCTTCTGCATTCAAACCAAAACATTGCCTTAAAAAAAAAATAATAATAATGATAATCACCCACTAGTTTTTAAAATTAGTTCAATTCTATGCTTTCTGGTTACCAACGGTTAACGTTTCTCATTGGAAACAGTTTCTATTTACATTCAAAATCCACAATTTTGAGCATTTTAACCCTCTGCCTCGAGGATTTTCAATTAGTTTAAATCTTGTGCTTTTCTTATTATCGTAATAGCTGGGGAAAAAAATGGCATTCTTATTTTGCCTCAGAGATCCAAATTTAGGGAGAACTAAATTGATATTTGAAATATTTTGATATTAAACTCAATGTTAAATGGTGGTGTAGGTCACTTACGACTTCAGCAACACAGGTTTCCTCAGTTGGAATGTCCTTGGAAGGCACAAGGATTCCTGAAAGTGGCCATCGAGGTCTGGACTTCAAGTAATCAGCTGGTGGCCTTAAACAGCAAGAGGTGAAATCATAATCCCATTCCGGACATTTGAATTTTTGACTGATTTAAATTGCTAAAATCAGTTCTATGGTCTCCTATTGAAGAAGCAAACTGTGAAAATACTTTTAAAATGAACAAGCAAAATAATAAAAAGTTATTTGCCAGTGATTGAATTTATCCAACAGATCAGAGGTAGTTCAGATTAGATCTCAGTGCCAAGTCTGTTAATCTCAACCAATACACCAGTGGAAACACTGGCCACTTATTAACTCATTGAAGGATGAATGGGGAAAGAAAAAACATACAGCTGATGTCCAGAACTGTAAATAACTGTCTTCTCACCACCAGTAGGTGGTTATAAAGATGATAGAAATATGCACTTGTTACACAAAAATATCTTAATGAAAAATACAAAAATGTGGTTGCTGCTACTGTATGTGCTTGGTGAGACTAAATGGTTCTTGTGCAAATCAAGAAAGGTAGCATTTGGTCATTCCACGCATATAAGTTAAAATTTGAAAGCATTAAAAATATGGAGCAGATATAATATTGCAAATATCAGTAAGGATTGAAAGTAACTTTGTGCTCATTATATCGAGCATTTTTTGCAAAATTATTGATAAAGGCATATGATTAAAACCACAAAAGAATATTCAACATCTATGTTGCTACAATCTGCACAGAAACATACTTGTTCTCCTGGTCTTCAACATCTGAAATCTCATTAAAAATATTGAACGGTACTGTTGGCAAACCAAAGAATGAAGGAATCTGCTTCGGAACCAAGCTTGGATCATGTTTGTCAGCTACAAAGAGAAATACCACTTCATTACATCCCTGTCATGCTGTTGAAAATATATTACTATACATTTGCTAAAGTAAAGAGCTGCAAGAGCATTTCTTAGGAAAGATTCATTGCAGCCTCTTCAGGTATAACAAGCTTTCTTAACTGATAGGGATCAATATAAATCTACAAGTTTTCTATGTGGTACACGTCCACTAAACTCATATCAGAATTAGAAATCATAATGGTTCAGCATCTGTTTACTGGGTGAGGTCACTTTAAATTCACAGATGTCCAGTTTCCTATGCTCTCTCTAAACATACTAGGGGTGGGATGGGGCACTAAACACAGAAAGAAAGACTACTGTGTAATAAGTGTGTTGGGATATTGATCAGAAAAATAATCCAATGGCTCAGAAAATCTTCCAGTCCATCAAAGTCAAAAGGCGTACTGATTTAATGAAGTTTTATTGCAATCATAACTAAGCTTTTCAAGGCCTTTCAAGCACAATAAGACTTTAAAATGTATCATGCAGCTATGTGAAACTTAGTTTAGATTAAAGCATGGCAACTCCCTCTCTGAAAAAAATTTTTTTTGCCCGATTCCACAGCAAAATAGTTTCCTTTGAACGTAATCATAGCAGATGGTAGACGGAATTGAAATTTCAATATTTCTACTCAGGTGGTAAATAACAGAAGAAAATGACATGCTTGTGTTACTTCAGCTCAGAACAGGTACTAGGGAAATTGTCCCAAATGAGATTATAAGATTAAAACTCAAAGTACTGGTTAACAATTAAAAATAAGATATTACCAATACTGCCCAAATTCTGAATTCTCACCATTTTTCATAAACTGAACTTCAAATGCCTGGTCATCGTTATAGGCACCAGGCACAGCACCCAAATTCTCGGACTGATTTATATCACTCCATTGCGAGCAATTAACTGGTGTGCAGAACATACCGTTTATGACATCTGCAATAGAAAATGCAATTTTAATTTAAGAAATAGACTCGTTATCTTGTTTTTATTCCACATTTGGAAAGCAATGTTCAAACATACACAATGCTTATGACTGAATTTCCCAAGCAGAGACTGCTGGCAATGGTCCAGTACATAAAATATGCTTTCTCCAAATGTTGAAAACTGATTTTATGGACCCAGATGAAATAAACCGCCTAATGTGGGATCTCCAATAACATACAAGTAAGGCTTGAGAAGTTCCACAATAGGCTTTGCCATCTGTAAAGCAAACTATCGACAGTTTCTAATGTTTCTAAATTTTAAGGCATTCCAAAGCACAAAGAGCCACTACTCTAAACAAATAATGTTATCTTCCCATGCATCCCTCCCATTCAGTACAGATGAATGGATAAACAGATGCCGAGCTGTGTCTAACCCAGGGTACACAAAAATGCTGGAGAAACTCAGCGGGTGCAGCAGCATCTATGGAGCGAAGGAAATAGGTAACGTTTCGGGCCGAAACCCTTCTTCAGACTGATAGGGGGTGGGGAGAAGAAAGGAAAAAATGAAAAAGGCGGAGGAGCCCGAGGTCTGGGGGAGGGGAGGAGACAGCCAGATGGCTGATGAAGGGGAGGGGACAGCAAGGGCTAGCAGAATTGGGAGAATTCAATGTTCAGGCCACCAGGATGTAGACTGCCCAAGCGGAATATGAGGTGCATTTCCTCCAATTTACGGTGTTGCTCGCTGTGGCCATGGAGGAGACCCAGGACAGAGAGGTCAGATACAGAATGGGAGGGGGAGTTGAAGTGCTGAGCCACCGGGAGTTCAGGTTGGTTATTGCGGACCGACCGGAGGTGTTCGGCGAAACGATCGCCAAGCCTCCGCTTGGTCTCACCGATGTAGATCAGCTGGCATCTAGAGCAGCGAATGCAATAGATGAGGTTGGAGGAGATGCAGGTGACCTTCAGGCTGTAATCTGTGTATATTCAGGCTGTAAACTGATCTTTACCTGTGTCTAACCCAGGATCAGTTTACAGCCTGAAGATACACACAAAATACTGGAGTAACTCAGTGGGACAGGCAGCATCTCTAGAGAGAAGGAATGGGTGAAGGAAACATCACCCATTCCTTCTCTCCAGAGATGCTACCTGTCCCGCTGAGTTACTCCAGCATTTTGAGTCATTTTTTTATTTAAACCAGCATCTGCAGTTCCTTCCTACACATACTCAGTTTACAGCCTCATCAGTTTAAGTGCCTGCAAGCCTCCGCTTTGTCATCGGACTCTTACAACAAATCCGGTAGTACATGCCAGTTGAAAATGGCAAGTTTAGAACATCTATATTAGTGCACAAATCCAGAAGTGTACAAGTACTTGTTTAGAAACAAAATGGCAGCAGTTCTGGCAAATCCAGTCCCAGGAAATACTGAACGTTTGAATCTCAACCATCAGTCTGTGCTGTTGCTACGGCTCAGCCCCAGTCCTGACGTCTGATGCTGTCATCTCCATGGTTTGCATTTAGATTCTAAGTAATTCGAATTTTAAATGTATATTCTACATCATGATCAACTGTGATTATAACTTAATCATCATATAGGTATGTGATCAAAGAAATTCAACACCCAGTCCAAGATTCACAAGGATCATTTAGTATCTGTATTTAAAATGTGTCAATCTGCACAAGACTGGTCATTTGTATTGGAGTATTGTGTATCAGGACAGGGATAAGGCTGCAAACAACAGTTAATTGGGTTGAATTATGAGAGAATATAGTACCATTAATACGTCAAGATAAAGAGGGAGATCTCTTATCTTAAATCTACATGTAGATGGGTAGACGACAGTGCAGTGGCGCAGCAGTGAAGCTGCTGGCTCAAAGCGCCAGAGATCTGCGTTTGATCCCGACTACGGCTACTATCTGTGTGGAGTTTGTACGTTTTCCCTGTGACTGTGCATTTTCTCCGGGTGCTTTGATTTCCTCCCACATTCCCATGTGTTGGTTAATTGGCTTCTGTAAATCCCCCCTAGTTTGTTGGATGCAAATGTGGGTTAATATACAGGTGATTAGCGATCACCAGGGATTCAGTGAACCAAAGGGCCTGCTTTCACACAGCATCTCATACTAGAAAAAATAAACTGTCACCTGTCCACTTTTAGGAACAATAGTCAGGCTAATATATTTTAGAAATAAAGAACATGAACATACCTGCATTCCGAGCCCGGATTGAGGGGTGAATGGGACAATATTTGACAGTGCTCTTCCCTGCAAATTTGTATTAACTAACGGATCATTGCATCCAGATCACCAGATTCAGGTAGTTTAATACTCAACACTACCAAACCAAGCCTAAATAAAATAACTGCATTAAGTGATGCAGCCATTGCTCTTACCTAGAGCTTCCTTGGTGCAGACGGTCGGGGATGGCTGTACATGTAGTAAGCTATAATTCACCGACAAATTCTGTACCTCCAAAGCATTTGGTTGATCACTTTCCATGCGACCCCCATCTGTTAATCAAATAGCAAATTTAATGAATAGCTCAGAGGAAATCAAAGGTAGATTAAAACTTTAACAATGCTTTCTGCAAGCAGCCTGCGCCAGTATGAATTATTGTAATGGCCATCCACATCCTTTATTATTAATTCAAAATTAAATCAATGTATACACCAAAAGAAAATTATTGAATGTGAAAGGCCATTAATGCCAGGGAATTAATGGGCTAGATTATGTCAGATCCAGCTTGTTGACAAATATGCTATTGTAAATTTGAATTACATTAACTTAACCACTGACCTCCACCTTGCCCTTCATTTTAACAGTGAACAGTATGAACATTGATTTCTCCAATTTTACACCAATTTGCACTTATCTTTTCCAATGAGGGGAGAAAGAACCTGACCAAATGCATTCAATAAGTGATTAGCCAAGCAGAACGCTCAGTATTACAAGCAGAACACATCTGCATATCACTAGGCCCTACCCCAAGAAAAGATAGCCTTTGACTACTTGTTGCTGTAGCATCTTTTTTTTTTTTTTAAGATTTCAGCCAGTCAAAATGCATTTAAAAAGCTTAAAATTAAAATCTTAAAATACAAATTAAACATAGTTGGCAACATTATTTCAAATCAAAATTGCTGCTGTTAAACTCAATGGCAAATTCAAAATAATTTGGGAAATGCCAGCATTTTATCTCTGGGTCATTCCTGACGGACCAATTGTTTTGTTGTCAGCAAATTCTGCTTATTGTTTCCATAATTAAAGGTTTCAAAGGTCTTTTATTGTTACATGTACCCACTAAGGTACAGTGATATGCGAATTACCATACAGCCATATGAAAAAAAAGACACACAATTATATAAAAGTTATCAAACTGTGGCGGCACCACAGGCACAATGAACCCTCGGCTTTAGAGGACGGCGTCTTGGTGTGGGAGGCGCTAGTCACTGGGTTGGTACCCGAGTTGGTATTTAAGGCCGGGCAACGCCCTTGAACGGGGTGGAGTAGGGAGCTGTATTGGAGAGAATAAACACGTCTCGTGCACACAAGTCGAGTCCGATTAGTTTTTGGCTGGACTCCTGCGAGTCCCGCTACACTGGTGACCCCGACGCCCAGGAGTGTAATCCTGGAAGGGAAATTTGGGAAAAAATGCATTCTGCCGCTGCCGCCTACGAGGCCAAACTCAACACGGTCTCCCTTAAGCTACCTACATTTTGGACCTTGCAGCCGGGGATTTGGTTCCGACAGGCCGAATCCCAATTTTACATCCACGGCGTAACGGCCGACGAGACTCATTACCACTATGTGGTAAGCACCCTGGACCAGCAGATGGCAGGTCGGGTCATTCCTTACCTGGATAATCCGCCGGCGGCGGCTAAGTACGCAGGCCTCAAGGAGCTGCTTCTTGGGATCTACGGGCCGAGCCAAATGCAGCGCGCCTGTCGGGTCCTCAACATGGGCGGGCTCGGCGACCGGATGTCCTCAGCCCTCATGAGCTAGATGCTAACGCTCATGGGCGACCACCTACCCTGCCCGTTCTTTGAATTTACTTACCTGCAGCAGTTGACACACGACATCCGCCGGCAGCTCTCGGGGGAGAGCTTCAAGGATCCAATCCGGCTAGCGGTCCGTTCTGACAAACTGTGGCTGTCCAACCAGCAGCAAGTGGGTGCGCTGGAATACCTGGAATCTTCGGAATCACTGGACCGGATCGATTCAGCACCATGGCAGGCCCAGGATCACGCCCACAAGAGGCCCACGCCCACAAGAGCCACAGACCAGACAAGTGGCACAAGAGAGGATGGCTGAGCCGCAGACTAGACAAGTGGCACAGGATGAGGATGGCTGAACAGGACCCAGGAGATCCAAGGAGAAGGATGTGGTGTTTTTACCACCAACGCTGGGGTTCAGCAGCCCGCCAATGCTGCCAGCCATGTTCGTTTCCAGGAAATGGCAGCGCCGGCCGCCGATAGTCACCGCAGTGGCCGGTGACATCCATCGACTGTATGTCTGGGACGAGCGCTTGGTGCTCAGGTTCTTGGTGGACACCGGGTTGGAGGTCAGCGTATTGCTCCCATCTGGCCCGACCTGCATGCTGGTAAGAGGGGGCCCCCCATTAAGTGCTGCGAATGGCAGTTCAATCCGCACATATGGCGTCCGCACAGTTCCCGTCATTTTTGGCGAGTGTCATTTCACCTGGCCATTCATCATCGTGGACGTGGCCCAGCCGCTGCTAGGCGCAGATACCTTGCGGGCGTAGTCGCTCCTCGTGGACGTGAGCCAACGTTTCGCCAACGCGTCAACTTTTGAGAGGATCTCCTTGCGCTCTACTGCGCCCACCGCGCCGGTCAGCAACCCCGTAGCGACGGTGGACAATGTCTACGCCCAGGTACTGGCCGAGTTTCCGGACAATGTCACCCCCTAAGTTCGGCTCGGCCAGCCTGAGGCACGGTGTCATGCACCATATTCTGACATCGGGTCCACCGCTCCACGCTTGCCCCCGACAAGCTCCTCATAGCAAAGGCGGAGTTTCGGACTATGGAGGCCATGGACATCGTTCGACGCTCCAATAGCCCATGGGCCTCCCCGCTGCACATGGTGCCGAAGGTGTCCGGCGGCTAGAGGCCGTGTGGGGACTACCGCCGCCTTAACGAGGCCACGATCGCTGACCATTACCCTATTCCCCACATACAGGACTTCTCAGCCCATCTAGGTTCTTCTCCTAGATCGACCTAGTCCGGGGATATTACCAGATCCCCGTGCGACCGGAGGATGTCCCCAAGACGGCAATTATCACCCCGTTTGGGTTGTTCGAGTTCCTGCGGATGCCTTTCGGCCTCAAGAACGCCGCGCAGGCCTTTCAGCGCCTGATGGACACCGTGGTGCGCGGGCTCGACTTCCTGTTTGTCTACTTGGACGACATCCTCGTAGCAAGTCACTCGCGAGAGGAACACTGCGTCCACCTGCGTCTACTTTTCCAGTGCCTCAGTGATCATGGCCTCCTAATTAACCCTGGCAAGTGCCAATTCGGCCTTCAGGCCATCAACTTCCTGGAGCATTGGGTGACACGGCACGGAGCAGTGCCTCTGCCGGACAGGGTTGAGGCAATCCACGGCCTGCTACGATACGTGGCCTCCGGGAATTCGTAGAGATGGTCACATTTTACCACGTTCGGCGTCCCGCCCGGTTTGGTGCCTCTGGTTCTGGGGGGGGGGGGGGGGGGGGGGGGGTCATGTGGCGGAACCTGGTGGTAAGCGACATGCACAACGAACCCTTGGCTCTAGAGGGCGCGTCTTGGTGTGGGAGGCGCTAGTCTCGGGGTCTGTACCCTAGTTGGTATTTAAGGCCGGGCAACGCCCGTGACCGGGGTGAAGTAGGGAGCTGTATTGGAGAGAATAAACACGTCTAGTGCACACAACTCATGTCCGATTAGCTTTCGGCTGAACTCCGGCTGAACTCCTGCTATAAAGCATCCAAAACAGCAGATTCCCCACATTCTTCACTGCGATGGTAGGCAAAAGAGTCCGAACTTCTTCCTCTTTGTTCTCCCTCGTCGGGGCGATTGAAGCTCCCACAGTCGGCAGTCGAAACTCCCGCGGCTTGGAGTTCCAGAAGTCGGTGTCTGACCAGAGTCCGCAGGCTCCGTGATGTTAAGTCCGCAAGCACCCACAGTTGGAGTTCTGAGGTCAACCCATGACAAAGGGATCATGAGCTCTGCAATGGTAAGTCCGCAGGCACCCGCGGTGGAGCTCTCAAAATCGGTCTCCAGCAAAGGCCACCAACTCTTCGATGTTAGGCCGCAGTGCAGACGGAGATACAATACGGGGAGGAAAAAAAAAGAAATAAAAAATCGCATCCGTCGAGGTAAGAGATTAGAAAATGATTCCCCCAACCCTCCCGCGCCACATAAAACAAAGCTAAAGAACACTAAAAACATACATTTAACACATACTATTAAACACAAAGGAAATAAAGAACAGACAGGCTGATGGCGAGGCAGCCATTGCCTCAATAATTAAGTATTGGCAATCATGTTTGCTGCCTGACCTGCACATCAAGTAAAAAATGATGCAAATTAGTGTGGAGAATTTTTTTTTATTTTTTTTTAAAGATACTTAGCCATAATTAAAATGAAGTTGCTAAAAGCTTTTCTGATTAGATGCTTGCATCCATCAAATAAAGTCCATCATTTAGAGGGGGGGATTTAGCATGATTCTAACGTCAACAGCTTCTCACCACCCAATGACCTGAAGCAGCCAGGCTAAATTCAGGTAAACAGCTTGCTTGCGTCAAAATGGGGAACAAGAAAAGGATAAAATAATTTTTTTTTTTTACCTGTACAATTTGAAAGATTCAGATTTTTCTTTCTCATCTCAGCTCGATTTAACCTATCAAAGACAGTGGATCAACAAAGATCTGTATGTAAATACAACTCTGAGTTGAGAAATCCAATTGCATTTATTATTCTACACATGAACCTGTGTTATGGTCATTCGGGAAAAATAAATTCTCCTGCACAGAACTCACAAATTTGAGATGCGGATTAAAATTTATGCATGGAATTTATGTAAAAAGTAAAAAGTAAAACAAGGTACAAGGTACATTTTTCTTTGACTTGCATGTCATGATTCATGCAGAGATGAGATGCATCCCCCCCCCCCCCCCACCCACCCACCTTCAACACTAACACTAGGGTAACCTGAAAGCTCTTAATTTGTTTTCATCTCTCTCCAAAACCGACTCACCCATCACCCTAATTGCATAATAGACTCCAAATTATAAAACTATTTGATTTTACCATTGTCACCTTGCTGTAGTTTCCAAATATTTCCACATTCTTTTCCTGCTGTAATCTAATGCGCTCCAGTCCCATAACCCAAAGATAAGTACATAGTTCCAAATCTGGCCTCTTGAGCATACCCAATTGCTCCACAACTGCCAATTGCAACATCAGCTGCAAAGTCCATTACTAAAATCGCAGCTTCTCTATTCTGTCAAGGCACAACCTACCTTGCAGGAAATGTGTAATAAACATAACATTTAACATAAGCCAATATTTTCATAAGCAAAATGAATAAATTTATGATCTTCCATTCCAAGACCATTCAAACGATCCTGTGAAATGCTTTGGGATGTTTATGTTATGTCCAAGTGTCATCAAAATCAAGCTTCCAGTTGGAGAGAACAAGATGGCTACCAATGTCTAGCTACCCTGTTCTCCCTTTCCAACTGGCAGCTTGATTCTATAACACTATGACATAACAAAAACATCCCGAGGCAGTTCACAGGATTGTTGATCGCCATCCAAGTTACCATTACCAGTTTGATGATGTGACTGTCAGCATCAAATAACAGAATTCACAAATTCCCACATAATAACATACTGCCCTTGGATGTGTCGAATGGCAAGTAGTAAATAACATGTAGGTAACATTTACTAAGGCTGCTATGGAGGCCAAGACATTGGGCATTTTTAAAGCGGAGATTGATTAGTAAGGGAAGCAAAGGTCATGGGGAGAAGGGTGGAGAATGCGGTTGAGGGGGGAAATTGATCAGCCATGATTAAATGGCAGAGCAAACCTGATGGGCCTAATGGCCTAATTCTGCTCCTAGATCTTATGGAAATTAAAAAAATTATGTAAAACAAAATTACAACTGCTAACTTCAACAAGCAGTACTGAAATTGGGTGGAAAAGAGCTCAAAGTACTTACCCATCTTTGCAAGAATCTTCGGCTTTCATTTCTGATATGTTGGACAGTGTTCCAAAATCCCCTGAATTTGTTACATTACCAGCTACTTGGTTCTGAAGATACAGGCTTGCAGAGCAGGAATCATCAGTGAAAACATTTGTATCTGTGTCGGATAGAGGTTGTGCTGCCAAAACAGATACATTCCTGGGCACCTGGGTTTGAAGGTCAGACTTGTTCTTTGAAAAAAATTAAAGGCATTTACACAATTATACGTTGGGATTGCGAAAGTCAGCCCAATTCAAACAGAAAGAAAAATCATTAGGGACAGGAATTTTAATTAAGTTAGTGCTCAAGTGGTCTAGTGCCAGAACGTTTAGGAACTTAACCATAAAATTGACTAATCTCCCCATACCACGCCCATTGGTGGTCAAAGGCTCACACATCAAACAATGCCAAAACAAACAATGCAGGCTTTTAAAATTTGTCTACTTTTAATCATCCCACATTGGCCTACATAAAGATTGTCCCAAAACTTCCCGATTTGTACCCGAACTATACTTTCATTCAGCAATTAAAACTATTTTAATACTTTTTGTATTTGCCAGTTAAACAAAGTGAATACTCACACCCATTATTACTACAACTACAACAATGTCCAGTGACATATATACAGAAATAGCTTAATGGTAGGAAATACTGATGTGGAAGGTTGTTTGTCAGACTGGAGGCCTGTGACCAATGGTGCACCTCAGGGATGGTGGAGTCTTCTTCTTGCGTATGGCATGCACAGCCTAAAGTTGTAGGACAACTTGTTCTATTTGATCTTATTTGATTGTGCATGCCAGGTTGATTGCATTCGTCGAAACAGGGCGGACCACGTGAAGGCAATCTCCCACCCAAATGCTGCAGTAACTCAGCGGGACAGGCAGCATCTCTGGAGGGAAGGAATGGGTGACGATTCGGGTCGAGACCCTTCTTCAAGAAACGTCACCCATTCCTTCTCACCAGAGATGCTGCCTGTCCTGCTGAGTTACTCCAGCATTTTGTGTCTATCTTCGATTTAAACCAGCATCTGCAGTTCTTTCCTACACATCTATAGCAATAATATGGATGAGAATGTACGGCATTAGTAAGCTTGCAGATGACATTAAAATAGGCAGCTTCGTTAGCAGTGAAGATGGTTATCAAGAATCACCGTGTGATCTTAATCAGCTGAGCAAGTGGGCCGAGGAACTTATTAAATGTGAATATCAAATAAATGGGATGTCAAACCAGGACAGTACCTTCACAGTAAATGGTAGGGCCCTGAGGAGTGTTGTAGAGCAGTGGAATCTAGCCGTACAAGTACATAGGCGCCTGATCAAGGTGTTGCAGGTAGGTTGTGAAGACGGCTTTTAACTTGAGTCAGGAAAATGAGTATGAAAGCTGGGACATTGTGTGACAGTAATACAAGAAAGTGAGGCTAGATTTGGAGAACAGTGATCAATTTTGGTCACCCTGCTATAAGATACCATTAAGCTGGATATGTTCCAGGACTCAACAGCTTGTGCTGTAGGGTGGTTGGACAGGCTAGGATGCTATCCTATGGAACACATGAGCCCAAGGGGTACTCTGAGAGGTGCACAGACATTGACAAGTTGGATGGAAGGGCTATCTGTCAGCAACAGAAGTGAATTTGAATCACTCATTTTACCTCACTTCCGAATTGAATAAAATAATTTAATTCTTACAAATCTACATTGAGATGTAGCATTGCGATTAAGGCACTGATTATAAAAGTAAGCAGTTGTGTTCATTTCTAAGTCAAAATGTATCCATCAAAGTCAATTTGCAGTGTTGCTGGGATTGAGAGACTCCTGTATAAGAGTCTGTACAAGAAAAATGTTAAGTCCAAAACCTGGCTTGTTAAAATTGTACACGACCTAAAGATGCAAAGTCTTCTGGCAGTCTAAATTTTACAATACTGGAATTGGAGAGTGTTGAATTAAGTAAACTAATTTAAATTAAATGTATTTGGCCACTCATTATTTTCTCATCAGTCATAACTGGAAATGTTTTTTAAAAGATTATGATTTTTACACTAATGGACTAACCTGTTGGGCTTCAAGTTGGAGATGCTCTTGACGTTCCTTTATCCTCGTCATATTCATATGGATTAAACGTTCAATCTCTTCCTTTTCCTTTTTTAACTTCAACAACTTTTGCTCCTGTTCTGAAAACAAATACAAGGTAGTGTTGACAAGATGGAGTGTGTAATCTTTCCTGTAATGGGGCAATTGGAACTGTGTGCAATATTCCAAATCTGGACTAAGTCTTATAGAGCTGCATTATGACTCCTATACATAATAGGCCAACCAATGAAGGTGAGCATACAATATGCCTTCTTTACCACTCTATCTACATGTGCTGCCACTTTCATGGAGCTATGGACCTCAGCCCCAAGAACCCTTTGCATTTCAATGCTGTGAAAGATCTTGCATACAACCGTATACCCTTCCCTTATAATTGATCTCTAAAAGTGCAACATCTCACATTTGTTCACATTAAACTCCATCTGTCATTTCTCCACCATTTCTGTAGTTGAACTATATCCCATTGTCTAATTTAACAGCCTTACTCATGGTCAGCAACCAGCAATTTTTGTGTCATCTGAAAACTTCCTAATTTACCATTCTGCATTTATGTCTAAGTCACTTGTATACATCAACCCAGTCTTCCGAGTTAGTAAGACTAAAGACAATCTGGCTGCATGCCCAGAGTGGACTTCACTTTTCTGCCATCTTCTCAAATGCTGCTCTTCTTCGCAACATGGAGGTCTTCAAGCAAGAGCCAAGCTCTCAACAACACAATGTGAATCACATAAGCAAAAAAAATATTTCTGATGATATTTTAGAATAGTCCTTCAGTGGTGTTATCAATAAAATTTAATGACCCCAAAAGGCACTATCCTCGTTGACTCTGGCTGCACCCATACTCTGCTGCACAAAAGAGCCTGGAGAGCTGATTGTTCTCATCCTCAAACTGCCACTCCTCTACAGTGGCACAAGAAATATGGCAGGAAACACCATTTACTCAAGAATAAAAGGAGACATGCAAGCATTGGAAAGAAAGCATGGACAAATTTCACCTAGGTAGACACAAAATGCTGGAGTAACTCAGCGGGACAGGCAGCATCTCTGGAGAGAAGGAATGGGTGACGTTTCAGGTCGAGACCCTTCTTCAGACAAATTTCTTTCCTAGACAAATTTCACCTGTTCACAGACCAGTCAGACCATTGCTCTTTTAAAAGCACAGCAATTGAAGTGCGCACACTACTGTGGGATAGAATTTCAATCCCAAATTGCAAGATTGCAATTTAAGACTGGTGCAAATCCAGTGTACCCTACAAGCAAAAATTCACAAGGCATGGGATTTAATTCAGAAAAGAAAAAAATCAAGCAGTATTGATCTTTTTTTTACATATACAAGCCAATCACTCTGCGAGATCAAAAGTTTGTTGGAGAAAATCAACAGTTATGTTGGCAATTACTTAAACAGGGAGTGACAACAGCAGGTAAGAATTTAAATCTGCCCTTGCTTCAAGCAAGTTACATCTTGGGGTAAACTCTTCGATGCACACAAATAAATACGGTGATTTGGTTAAGTTAAATCACATTGCCTCATTTTCCATTTGTAATATAAAGCATTGTGTACGAAAATACTGCTGGACCCAGAGGACATGATCATTTATTAAATTAGTGACTCAAGATAACCTATCAAGGAATACGTTACATGGAAAACACTTCCAATTTATTGAGTACACTTTGGTAAACATAGCCCCCTTTTATAGGATCATTTTAATTCTAATAAATTACTTTCCATACCTGCGAGATCCCAAAACCAGTATCTCCAAGAAAACAATGTCCGAGCCCACAGGTATTGGATTGTCAACTTTGCTGCGATTGCATGGGACATTCCCACACATGAAACTACTAATTATTACCAAAGATGAAAAACATTTTCATTTGATTCTTGGCTCAGTGGGGGTTGCTTATCTTATTTCAAATTTACATATCTGAATCTGACCTCCTGTGGTTCCGCTTGGATTTAAACTCTTTTCTACATCATTAGTTCAGACCTCTGGATTATCAATTCACAAACAGTCACTACCGCATCTCAACGTCATAAAAAGTTGAAAAAGTAGTAAAAAGCTTTATGATAATTCGTCGTCAGTAAATTTACAATTAAGAATGAGTCAAAACAACAATACCTTTATAAACAGATTTATATTTCTTTTTGATATCCTCTGCTCTCAGCTCTTCAAAAGAAAACTCACGTAATCCACCATAGACCTGGTCTTTTGAATACATGGATACCACCTTTTCATCTTTGCAGTTTTCTATCTGAACTCTGGATAATGGATTTGCCTCTCTGCTGGGTTTCCGTGCACTCAACACTGGAGTGAACAAGGGCTCAATCTTACAAGGAGTCCTGTAATAGATCAAAATTTAGGGATAATATCTATTTCAACCCACAGTAAATAGTGACATTTTGAAATGGCTTTCCCTGGGAAGCTACCTTTTTTTTTAAAAATACAGGAAACTAGTAAAGCATATTTTGTTCACAAATATTCTTCCTATGCGAACGCTACATCGGAACAGCTATACCAGCTGATGAAGACATTACTATTGATACACTACATAATCAATGCATCAAAAAGCAATTTAAGATTGTTGTAAAGATATCACAGAAATTTCTAATTGTGGCAGCCAAATAAGTTTAACACATTAAGAGACAAATCCAATCAAGTTTTAAAAAAGATACTAAAATAACATTAAAAGGAAGGAATTAGAAAACTGATTTATATTTTGTTCTCATATCTCTCGATTCAAACTGAACTTGCATTAGGGATTACACAGCCATTATAGCAAGTCCCATAATCTCAAGAAGTTTCAATAACTTAAACTTACACATTTCTCTCCAAGAATGCCCAGTCTGGTTGAAAATAACTAGTACTTAGTTATCTCTGGGTTCCAGCATGTTGCTTATCTCCTAAACTATGTTCAACCTCAAGGAAACATTTTTATTCCTTGGCATTTGCAAACTTTTGCAATTCAACCCAAACTTGTGTGATCAGTATTCCCCTCTTCAGGATTTAAACAATCTTAAAATGATAGTCACTAGTTTACATACATTGGTTCCACGTGAGCAGATTCCTCCTCAAAAAGCTTGAAGTCAGGTTTGCTAGCTGACATAGGCGCAGAAAAGGGAACTGAATGCGTGTTGGAACGTCGAGGCATCTAATGCAAGAACCAAGAAAACATAAATTGAATGCTTTTAAAAATCAATTGAAGAAAATCTTTGCTAGATGTATTCAGGCATGAGACAGGAAAAAAATGTAAATAGAGGAAGAGGGATGGGGGTCCAGGCAGCATTGCCCCCTGGTAGGATTCCATGGGGCAAGAATTGTACCTTGAAATGACACTGTTTTCTTGCCTGTTTACCCTTAATTTCTCACAGGGTCTTCCCCACTCACAGAACCCCTCACTGCTCACTCACAGGGAGCCCCCCTCCCTTACCTTTGCTCACACACACAGGGATCCCCCACCCCCTTACCTTTGCTCACTCATAGGGACCCCCTCACTGCTCACACACACAGGGAACCCCTCAATGCTCACACTCACAGGGATGTCCCCTCACCTTTACTCAAACTCAGAGACTACCCCCTCTGCTCACCAGGGCTCACCAGTGGGCTGGGAAAGGCCGGGGCTCGGCTGCAGGGCTGGGGCCTTGGCGGTGTCAATAAGCGTTTTAAAGCAAGTAGAGGGAGTGTGTGTGAGTTGTGCTGGAGGAACTCAGCGGGCTAGGCGGCATCTGTGGAGGGAATGGATTAGGAGTCGTTTCGGGCCAGGGTTCTTCTTCAAAAGGAAGGAACTGAAGATGCAGTTGTCTTCAAACTCCAGCATTTTTGTGTCTATTCACAAGTACTCTGTATCTCTGTGGAATATAGACCCCGTGGAGGCGTCATGTGGAATTATATAACGCAGTCACAGGGAGAACGTACAAACGCCGTACAGACAGCAAACCTAGTCAGAATCAAACCCAGGTCGCTGTAACTCTACCGTTGCACCACTGTGCTGCCCAAACCATATGCCAAACTTGAAAGTGCTGAAAAGGTTGCTGAAACAAGTTTCTATGAATCTATGTGTAGGAAGGAACTGCAGATGCTGGTTTAAACTGAATATAGACACACAAAATCTGGAGGGACAGATTGCATCTCTGGAGAGAAGATCTCGACCTGAAACGTCACCACATCGTTTTCTCCAGAGACGCTGTCTGTTCCGCTGAGTTACTCCAACTTTGTCTATCTTTGCTATGAATCTATTCAGTTTCCTTCAGTTTTAGCAAGTATTGGAGAATACTTTTATTTATATGTAAATCTTCTGAACCAATTTTTTCCCAAAGGGATATAAAAGCTCGATAATCATTTATACACTATTAATGCTTGTAAGTTTCTGACCAAAATATTCCAAAGATGTATGGCGTTGTACAGCCTGTTTAAAAAAAATGCACCTGATGTGTAGGGAGTGATTGAGAAAGTGGGAAAACTTGGGACAAGTGTGAACTGTTGATAGATGGTTGGCATGGACTCAGTGGGTCTGCTTCTATGCTGTATCTCTAAATAAAACTATAACTTAATAACCCTGTATAATTTGAAATGGTCATGCAAACTTGCAATGAAGCATGAAATTAGTCACCAGGAGATCAGAAAAAGCATCTTGAGACAGCAAAAAAATCCCCTTCCTCTTATTACCATATCAGAAATAATAATCCTATCCATACAATGGCTAAAAATGCCTAAACCAATTCAGCTGTAAATTGTGAAATCCAATAACCTATTGTGACTAGGAGAATAAAAAATATAATTATTGATTTTGAGACATATCTGACAACAACATGATAGTTGTTTTTCCACCTTTATTTGTTCTTAGGTCGGATTAAAAAATAAATAGGACTGTAACCAGAGCTTATGAATTCTATTTCCATTCCTATAATACATATACATTATCATTAACATTTGTCGCTAGCTTCTAATTAATATTAGCAACCTATTGTTGTAGTAGTTGTTGTAGACTGCACATGTTTCTTCCTGAATCATAAGGAGAAATTAACCTCATATTTTCCCATAAAACTAAGAAATATTGTACCAGTGTCGTTTTCTCTGGATGAGTATGTACATAAATTGATGTCAAATGGCAACATTTGAACAAAATTATTTTGTTCTCTTTCGGTGTGGCGCTGCACTCTGAGAACTACGCTCTATGATCTTTGCTGAGAACAAAGCTGGCAAAGCATTGTTTCTCTTTTACAATATGTATGATGCACATATTTAGGTCCTGGTTTTCAATCTAGCTAAAATAAATAGCTAAAATAATAGCTAAAATAAAACAATTCCTACACTTTGATGACCTCGAAAAGATCATCCACACATTTATCTCCTCCCGCCTAGATTACTGCAACTCCCTTTACACTGGCATCAGCCAATCGTCCGTCCCGCCTGCAACTGGTCCAAAACGCAGCTGCGAGACTCCTGACGGGCACCCGAAAAAGGGACCACATCACCCCGATCCTGGCCTCTCTCCACTGGCTCCCTGTGCGGTTCCGTATACATTTCAAGATCCTCCTCTATGTCTACAAAGCCGTCAATGGGCTTGCCCCCACCACTCCACCTCCAGGTCCCTCAGATCGGCCAACTTGGGGTTGCTGAATATCCCGCGGTCTAGGCATAAGCTCACGGGCGACGGCGCCTTTGCGGTTGCAGCTCCTAGACTGTGGAACAGCATCCCCCTTCCCATCAGAACTGCCCCCTCCATCGACTCCTTTAAGTCAAGACTAAAAACGTATCTATACTCCCAAGCCTTTCTTGACGTCCTCTGAGCGAGGGCTATATGTATATATGTATGTAGTTTGTTTGTTTATATTATTCTTATAACAAATGTAAAGCACTTTGGCCAACGAGAGTTGTTTTTTAAATGTGCTATATAAATAAATGTGACTTGACTTGACTGACTTGTGACAATCACTGATGTGACATCTGGTCAGAGTTGGAAACAGTAGCTATTGAAAACACACACCCATAATCATTATGGATATTTGTAAACGACATCTGCGCCGCCGCATTTACGAACGTTTCATACAATAAAGCTGATGTAAGGTACATAGGGTGGGTATCGATTAATTCTAGACAACAGATTAAAAAAATAATCTAACCCCATTAATTCACTCAGGGTGTATTATGATGTGCTCTACTGTATGAAGTGCACAGCAAAGCTTGCACGTCCAGAGTGGTCTATCGTGTTGTTTCTTCAGCAGACCACAAATTTATTTTAAGAGCAAAACAAAGTGCTGGAGAACTCAGCAGGTCAGGCTGGATCTATGGAGGGTCCGAAGAAGGGTCTCGACCCAAAACGTCACCTATTCCTTCTCTCCAGAGATGCTGTCAGACCCGCTGAGTAACTCCAGCATTTTGTGTCTATCTTTGGAGGGAATGGCTAGGCGACGTTTAGGGTCGGGTCCCTTCTTCAGACATTTTTTAAGGGGTTGGGAAAGATCGAAAATTTCAGGTACTTAAATATGTTGTTACGAATACAACTAGTAGTGTGGGAAAAAATTCCATGAGCCACAATTGACACATAAATACCCAAAAGTAGAAAGTTAGTGTGTAAAAAAATAGATATTACGAGCTTTGTAGTCTCCTTGTATCAATCAAACGGCAAATTCAAACTTCTATATTTTGAAAATGGGCGAAGCAAAAAGTAGCATGTTCTCTAGAAAGGTTTATCCTAAAATAATTCATCTGAAGCGTGTGATTTTCAGTCAGGACGTCTGTATCATTCAATCAGTGAGCTATAGATGTAGATGTGGACCACATGACGGTAATCACGAGCACATCAAGATGTCGCAAAAAATTACCCATGACGTACTACGGCTTTTTTGCCGAGTGGAGTTTCTTGCTCCCCTCTATGATCTTTGCCTCGCTCCACCTGGCCTCGCCTTGTCCTGCTCCCGAATGCCTCCCTCCACCAATCACCGCTCTATCCTCAATCCCGCCCCCACTTCCGCCTCTGATCAACGCCTCCCTCCTCCAATCATCGCGCTGAACGTCCCTCTCGTCCGATCAGCGCCCTCGATCATCAGTCCCGCCCCCACAGCCATTTATAGAGATTGATTTTTTTTTAACGAATTTCAAAATCCGCGTGTCCTCGGAGAAATCTCATGCCTGTGTATTGCAAAATTTTCTTTAAAAATAAATACAATTCACAAATGGTTAATTCTGCTAACTCAGCAGAAATAGGTCATTACAGTGATACGTTTGGA
Organism: Malacoraja senta; assembly: GCA_038087875.1. Classification (NCBI taxonomy): domain Eukaryota; kingdom Metazoa; phylum Chordata; class Chondrichthyes; order Rajiformes; family Rajidae; genus Malacoraja; species Malacoraja senta. Next base: position 53,508,255 of record CM075978.1, on the reverse strand, counting down.
CAGAAACAGCCAAAAGAAAGAACATTCTCAAAAGAACAATTCCACCAGTTAAAACTTTACCCAAGAATTTTAAACTGTAGTGATATTAATTGCCTTTTGGTTTCTCAAAAGCATGCAATGGGTCTTCAATCCAGTCTTTGGATTGGACACCAGAATGCTAATGAACCAAAAGGCAATTAATATCAATACCAGTTTAAAATTTTGCACAACTGCATCCTCACTCACTTCATTGAAATACATACCCCCAAAGAATTCCACTGTCCTGGTTTGATTTCATTCTCCTTGGCAGAAGTTGCAGGAAGTGTGGACCATTGTCCGTCTGTTAACCTTGAATGGTCTGAAGGCTGGTTGCACAATTGGTTTTCATTGAATACTTCAAATGTGCCATTCTGATCTTGACTGGAAACCACATGCTGCCCAAACCCTTGGCTTTGTGCTGAAAAGTAAACAAGTTCATGCTTACAAAGTGGCAAACTAAGTTCTACACTAGCAGAACATACCCTCATCAACTCATTTTCTCTGCATTCGAAACACAACATTTAGTGCAACAGAAAACAGATATTACAAGAGCAGATTAGAAACTTTTTGCAAACAGTGTTTAGGCCACCGCTAGAGGACTGTGACCAAATCAGGGTATTACATCTACACAGAATGTCAATGCCTCCGCAAGACCAATACCAGAATATTGCCAGATATCAGTATAGTAATGCAGAGCAGAGAGGAGGGTGGAATTGTGATAAAGGAAAGATACGGAGAGTTAATGTCTTTGAGAAGTTTAAGGATTTTGGCAACATTACAGAGAAGTGGCAGAGATGCTTAGTATGACGATAAGATAGATGGGCAATTGAGAGCACAATTTAAGTCATTCTGAAGGGAAAGGAATGCCTTTTGAAAATATATTTAGTGTTGCCAGATATGTTGACCAAAATATGAAAGATGGGTGAATAAGATTCAAATAGTAACTGCAAAAATTAAAAAAATGACGAGCGCTACATCAAACAATCCCCCCCCCCCCAATCCACTAAACAATTTCTTCAATCCTAAGATGATCCCAATCAGCAAAAACAAAACTTCCAAGGGATCAGTTTCAGAAACCATTTTGAGATTTCAAAACAGGAGCATCAGAGCTACCTCACTGCTGAAGCAGCTTGGGTTCAGTCCTGACCTCCAGACCGGCGGAATTGGCACATTCTTTCTGTAGTCACATGCGTTTCCCTTGGGTGCTCCAGTGTCTTTGCACATCTCAAAAATGTTGGAATTGGTAGGTTAACCAAGAGGGAGGGAGAAAAAGACAAAGGAAAATTGATGAGGTTGTGGGAAAAAAAAGTTAGAGGAAATGGGCATTTGATGACCAACATTGAATTGGAAAGCTGAAGAGCCCACTCCGGTGCTGTACATCCCAAATGACCTCCACGCCAGAATGAAAAAAGGACATTCCTCCAACATGAAAAAAAATTAGAACCAGGATGCTGGGTCACGACCATCAAAGACAGGATGAAGGATGCAAGGGGCAGAGAGAGAAAGAAAAATCCATTCAAGAGATAGAGATAATCCAATTTTATGACGACTTACTGTTATCAGGTATGTTACAATCGCCACATTACTGCCCAGCAGGTCAAGCAACTAGTTCAAAATATCAGAGACAAAATTTGTCTCTCCATCATATCATATACCCAACCCCACTTCACCTTTCTTTCCTACAATGCCCACTGCAAGTGTTAATGTCATATCACACAGATCCATTCAGCAGAAAAGAAACCTACATATCATAGAACTTCCAATCCTGTTGACTGGTGCCAAGACCTTTTTTCGCCCACTGCGTTTTAGTTCTCCAAGAGTTGTTCTTTGCGGTTGAACAGGCTCAGGATCTAACACTTCATTTGATCCTCCTTCATTTATGGCAGCCACAACCTGCCTACATATTCGCGATTGAAAAGATCTTAGAAAAAAAGAGCAAAAGTGAATTAAAGGAATGGCAGATAATTTAAATAAATGTTGTGTCAATCTTCACAAGCTTCCTGGAAATAGGACAGAATTTCCACAAGTTAGAGTTACATTTTATGCCCTCTGTAGAGGAAAGAAAACAAATGGAACAATAACACAGTTGGCTTAGCTACAGTAGGAAAATTACTAAAATCAACTAACTAACTATTAACAGGGCACTTTGAAAAATAACAGAATTGGCAGTCAATATTGATTTATGAAAGGGAGAAAACAATTTTTTTTTTTTTTTAAAACATGAAATAATCAGTATTCATTGAGAGGAATAAGTGGATGAGCTGCACTGAGACTTTCAGGTCTTTGATTAGATGCCAAAAGATTATTATAAACCCATATATTGTGTGGCAAAGCAGGTACAAGTGCTTACTCGTTTTCATTTGTTTGCTTGAAATTAGATTATCAATGACAAAATAGCAGGCAATCTGACCAACTCATGGAAGGATGCAGAGGGTGATGGTGGAAGGTTGCCTCTCGTACATGGAAGGATGCAGAGGGTGATGGTGGAAGGTTGCCTCTCGTACATGGAAGGATGCAGAGGGTGATGGTGGAAGGTTGCCTCTCGTACAGGGAAGGATGCAGAGGGTGATGGTGGAAGGTTGCCTCTCGTACAGGAGGCCTGTGACCCATTTCTTTGTCATCTATATCAATGATTTGGATGAAAACATACATGGCATGGTTAGCAAGTTTGCAGATGACACAAAAGTGGGTGGAATTGTAGATAGTGAAGATGGTTTTTCAAAAATTGCAGCAGGATCTTGATCGGTTGGGCAGGTGGGCTGAGGAATTGATGACGGAATTTAAAAAATAGGGCCCTGGGGAGTATTGTACAGCAGAGGGATCTAGGAGTACAGGTAGATCGTTCATTGAAAGTGGCATCACAGATAGGGTGGTTAAAAATACTTTTGGCATATTGGCCTTCATCAGAGTATTGAATAGATAGGTTGGGAAGTCATGTCGCAGTTGTATAAGAAAGGTGTAGTCAAGCTGGAAATGGTGCAGAGAAGAATTACGAGGATGTTGCCAGGACTCGAGGGCCTGAGCTAGAGGAAGAGCTTGAGCAGTCTAAAACTATTTCTTGGAGTGCAGGAGGATGAGGGGTGATCTCATAGAGGTGTACAAAATCATGAGAGGAATAGATCAGTTAGACACAGTCCCTTGCCCAGAGAAGGAGAATCAAGAACCAGTGGAATGAAATTAATAAGAACCCGAGGAGTAACCTATTCACACAAAGGGTATATGGAACGAGCTGCCAGAGGAGGTAGTCGAGGCTGGCACCATCGTGACATCTCCGAAACATTTAGACAGATACATGGAGAGGACAGGGTTAGAGGGATATGGGCCAAATGCAGGCAGGTGGGACTAGTGTAGATGGAACATGTTGGCCGATGGGCAAGTATGGCTGAAGGAACAGTTTCCACGCTCTGAGACTCTAACTTATTAAAATTACGACATTATTTACTACAATGGGCTTTCCGAATCAACTTGGACATCTGTAATTTAACCCCAGTTTTAAATATTTTGATAATGTATTATTAACTATTAAGACTATTCCAGGACAGAAGCGATAAACTTTTTAACTTTGATTTAGTTGTACTTAAAGTTGATACATCTTTTCACTGATGTAAATAATTAATAAGGGGTTTGCCCAAAATATAAAAACATACCAATGAGTTAAAATAAAAACAAAATTTCAAGTCCTAGATATACAACAAGCAGTTACCTAAGATGGTGCTGCAATTTTTCACGAGGTTCAGCCTGGAGTCGAATCCCTTCTTGCAAGGCAGCCTCTGCCTTTCTATTGTTCCCTAGAAGCTCGTATTGTTCAGCCCAGTAAATATAAAGAGCAGCATGTGTGACACCGATTCCTTTGCTTTTCAAGAAATCAAAAACTTCCAGTGGATCAGTACAGTAATCAACCTAGAAGATATTAATTGTAAAAGCTGGGAATCAATTTTGTAAATTGCAGGTAAACCATTATATAAATAATTGATGAGGCAATGATTCAGCTAGTGCTTCCTGTGCACATTGCAACAAAGGCCATGAAGACTGCATGCAATTCTCCTTTTATTAGCACTCCTTGGTTCTACAAGATAAGACATTTTACCACTTCCAAAATCCATTCAATTACGTATTTTCAAAGAAAGGACAAGTTCTGGATCTTTCATGACGTACATTGGCTCCACACTTGACGCTCAAAACCATCCAGGCAAAGCAGCCCTCTTTATTGATACTCCCATTCACCATTAACTTTCACTCCTTCACCATCAGTATACTATAATTGCAGTGCATATCATCTTCAAAATATAATCACACACCAAGGGGACTAATAATGCATTCAGATCTTGCACTAGTGCCAGCAAGGACAAAGGCTGCAGGCACATGGCAGCAACACCATACGCAATTCTCCTCCAAGTCATAATCACCTTAATTTAGGAATATATCATGGTCCTTCACCATTGTTGAATCTCAACAATCTAATCAAAAGAGGACAGCAAGGATGGACTGTGGTACTGGCCTTGCTATTGACACCTAGATCCCATGTTAAAAAAAAACATGAAGGGGCAAAACAACTGGTTTAAATAATTGACAGTGTTGCCATGATCTTTAAAGTTATCAATTAAAGAATTGTTTTTTAGAATTAATTAGCCAAGACTTATTTATAGTCCGCACTCAGCTTCAACAGACTTATTTATAGTCCGAACTCAGCTTCTTCATTTATATACTGGAAGATTGATGGCACTCAATGGCAAGCAAGCCCATGTTTCTATTAACGTGAGCAAACAAGAAGAGAAAGTTAGCATTAGGGAAAAGTTGACTAAAAGTAACTCTCTCTGAATAAGTTTACATTAAAACAAGAACCTAAGAAATAAAAGATCAAGCATGCCAACATTCAATTTTCAACCTAATCACTTCCTTTGATTATTTGCAAGAATTGGAAATTTACAAATTTTCCTCATCTTAATCTTAAATAACCGATTCCCCTATCCAACGACTATAATTGGATTCTCCAGCCCCAGGTAAATGCCTTCAAACATGTATTCTGCTTTAACATCACCCCATCAAAAGTACTAAATATTACTGACCCTCACTATATAGCACACATTACAGGAGCAAACAACATTCATAACTGAGTAACAAATAGGACAGATGTAAAAGTCATAGAAGACAGTAAGTAATTTAATAAATGCACTTACAAACTTTAGCCAGTGACCAAGGTACCGTAGATCTCCGTAGTATTGGTCATTCTTTAGGAAGGTTCTTACACTTCTCTCCAACAATGCTGAGAGATTGCTATCTGTTCCACCATGTGGATACACCTGTTCTGTCCATTTAAGGTACCTGTTTCAATGAAAATGTCAAAAGTATTTAGTTGGTACAATAGAAAGAGACAGCTTCAGTGTTTTAGCACCCCACAAATTTACACAAAAAAACACATTCAGAACACAAGTAACTTCAGTGCCATTAGGCTCATACCCTTTGGTTGAGCTACCCAAATCTCCCCATTCCATTTTTTAAATCTTTCTTCACGGTTGTTTCAATAAACAAGGATTCATCTTTCCTTTCAATCTCTACTTTCATACATCAAAAGAACTCCATCTTTTGATACCCTCTCTTCTCCTTTGCACAAGAACACTGTATCTTGAAAATCATTTAGTTCCACTGTTACATTTACCAATTTTATTCTAATCTACATATCTGCAATTAAGTTGTTTTTTTTAAATATAAACACTTGATTGTTTGACTGCTTCCATATCAGCACCTTAAAATATTCCCCTTTTCTCCAAACAAAACTTTTTTTTGTTTCCAGCGCCAATCAAGTGTACACATTTCCTAACTGCTTTTTTCCCCACTCACTATTCCATTTTACAATGGACAAGCTGAATCTTTCATTACTGCTTCTTAGAAGTATCTTTGCAAATTTCGCTGACCTTCAACAAATAACCCAAGATCAACAAAATCAAATCTACTTACCTATCCCAAACATCCAGAGGGTCGTTCCCAGCATAAGAACGGATTTCTGTCTCAAAGGCCCTGAAAAATAAACATGATCCAACAGTGAGCCTTCTACTACAAAGGACATTTATTGTCACATACACCAATTGGTGCAGTGAAATTTGAGTTACCATGCAGCACACAAATAAGATAAACACAACACTATAGAATTTAACATCGAACATAAAAACATCCCCCCACAGCAGAATCAACATTTCCCACTGTGAGGGAAGGCAACAAAGTCCAGTCATCTTCATCTTCCTCCCGTTCACCCGTGGTCGGGGCCTATCGAGGCCTCCGCAGTGGCGGCCCGATGTTTCAGGCCCTAACATTAGCATTTAATAATATTACAATACTAGTATTTACATTACAATACTGACATTAGTATTTATTAATATTAGCATAGAAATATGGGCTGCTGCCAAATTATGGTACACTGTGTTTGGAGACTCTCTTGCAGAATGGCAAAGCCCAAGTCATTCATTGCCTGCTTTTACAGAAGGAATTGAATTATATAGCTCCTGAAAACCCTTCAATTCCATAAGTTCCACCCGTTTGAGGAGTAAATCTTAAACTTCCAAACTGTTATAGTGAAGCAGCTGTCAGAACAGGGAAGCTGTTCAAACTGATGAAGGACAAGTGGAAGGTCCAATCCACATCATAACTAACTGGGCCAGGCATGTAGGAAAGCACTGCAGATGCTGGTTTACACCGAAGATAGACACAAAATGAAGGACAGGCAGCATCTCTGGAGAGAAGGAATGGGTGAGATTACGGGTTGAGACCCTTCTTCAGACTGAAGGGCCTCGACCCGAAACATCACCCATTCCTTCTCATGTGAACCTACAGGTTAGCGATATTACACAAGCTCATTGATTTGACATAACAATAGAAACACTCGCTGAATAAAAGCTCAGTTTCCTGCTTAGACCTTCTTTAGAGGATTGCTTTCAAAGTCTTGCCCAAACTCAGACTTTTAAAGGGGCAAGCAGTACCCATCCACCTTCCATTCAGTTTGTCATGCCAAGAGAATTATGAAATTCTGGAAGGTCACAACAGAGGTATAACTAACACCCACCCCTTCCCCAAGCCACAATCAGATAGCCATTGCAGCAATAAATCCACCTGCTGGGCAGCTATAACCCAGCCTAGCAGTTAGCATGCAGAACTTGGACAGGTAGAGCTGCTACCTCACGGCACCAGAGACCCAGGTTTGATCCTGATGTCAGGTGCTGTCCTTATGGAGTTTGCACGTTCTCCCCATGACCACGTTGGTTTCCTCCCAAAATCCAAAGATGTGTGGGTTTATAGCTTAATTGACCTCTAAAATATCCCTTTACTATTAACTGCCCACTTAGAACCAGGCTCCTAACTACAAATATGCAAGTATGAATAATCAATCAGGAAGCGGCTCCCAACCCAAAATATCATCCGATCATTTCCACCCACAGATTGGTTCTCTTCCAAGAATATCTCTTGTCAATTTTAGAATAAACTTGATCCAAAGAACACAAATCACATAAGTGTTTGTAAAAGAACCACAAGGATGTTTTCATTGAAGAAAAATTCCAATTTAAATTTCATCATGGAAAGAAAATTAATTGCAAGAATAATTTGGGTTGACACCAAGAACGTGATGACCTTTAATTTGTCACCAATGGCCAAATGAACACAAGTATCCTTCAACAAAAGTAAGCAACTGGGCTTCTCAAAGTGGTCGACGGTTACCTTCAGTGTTACGCGATGGAGTATGTTCTCAACATCAATTCATAATCCACCCACCTAGAACCCTGGTTTGAAACATATTTCCATTGCACGATAATTAGAAAATGATTACCGTTCTCTGAATCATATACCTCTCAAAAACAATTCCTTACTTCAAGACGAGACAGGTGGATTTAAAAAACTGCATCCTGTTTGGTAGCACAACTCAAAGATTTAAGTATAAATGTGCTCCTCCTAATCAAACTGCACACTTAGACTTAAGATAGACACAAAATGCTGGATTAACTCAGCGGTTCAGGCAGTGTCTCTGGAGAGAAGGAGGTGGCGACGTTTTGGCTCAAGACCTTTCTTCGAACTTGACCCAAAATGTCTCCTACTCCTTTTCACCAAAGATGCTGCCTGACCTGCTGAGTTATTTCAGCATTTTGTGTCTATCTTCGGTGTAAACCAGCATCCGCAGTTCCTTCCTACACAAACACACCCATACTTCCCATTATTGTATAACAATATAAATTGACATTCACTTATGGGCAGACAAAGATGGTGCCGACAATTCATACACCACAAATCCAAGTAGTTAGGATACCCATACTAACTTCAGGGCCTTCTAATTTTCAGGGTGTTCACATGTTCCACTTTTAACACTGAACATGGACTCAGTCTTATCAAGACCTGGCACCAAAATACTCAAGTATAGTGCTCTAGTACACAATTGTAGATCCTGCAGAAAGTCAACAGTACTACTTACCAAAACTGATCCTTAATACAGATCTGACTTGGGCCTTCATGCTGTGCAAGTACATCTTTCAGTGTGCTCACATCTCGGCCTTGCTTCAAAGGCTGAACATTCTCCTTACTCAGCTCCCAGTCTGCCTCCGCCATTTTGAGGGATGTATCACCTTCTCAAACAAAACCCTGCAAAAGAAACACACAATTTTCTGCCCTCAGTCTTCAGTTTTAATTTAAAAACAAAACAAAAAGGCCAAGCGCTTTAAATACATGAGGAATGGTTTAATGTAAATCCTTAACATAAAAGTAACATTAATTTCCACATTCATGCACGTCAAGTTAGCCAAAAGAGATCACATGTATTATCAGAATTTTCTATTTGGTTTGAATGAAATTATTTTTTACAGTGATTGAAATCTGGAATGTACTACTGGAAAGGATGAAAGCCGACAAAACCATTTTTAATCTATCTATGTATCTCTATACTTATAAAACTCTGATCTTGGATGTGTATTTATTTGTGTGATGTTCGTGTGCGATTCACATCTCCTCGAAAACACGACGCGCTAACGGTGAAAATTTTACCTAGTCCGATAGAGATTTACGCTGTGATATCAAAAATCACCTTATCGGAAAAACTTCATGCATTATTTCTCGAGTTATTTATGAAAATGTTCAATAATTTCAAATAACTTAGAAAATAAACAATGGGTCTGCTCGCACACTGTCTTCCAAGCGCAGCGCACCGTTTTCTATGCACAGCATGCCGCACACTGTTTGCTGCGCACTGTTTCCACGCGCTGTGAGTTACGTCATCCCCCCCCCTCCCTGACTCGCAGTCATTTGGTCGCCGCCCGCTCTCCGTGGGCCCAACAGCCCGCTCGCCGTGGGCCCCGCAGGCCACTCGCCTGGCTCCCCCCTCCTCTCTCCCCTCTAGTCTTTCTCCCCCTCCCTCCCCCCTCCGTGTGTGTGTGTGTGTGTGGGGGGGGTGGTTGGTGCGTGTGTGACGCCACAGGCCGCTGCCTCCCCCCCCAACCGCCGTTGAGGGGACAGGACCCAACGGGTCCCATCTGGTCTAGTATTATACTAAAACTCTTCCCTTTGTTTCCGTGTCTGTGTGCATGCAGTGTTGTTGGCTTTCTTTTAATCTCCCTAATTTGTATCTTCTTCCAAACGCTAGGCCACAGCCTTCCCATTTTCACACATGCTACTCACATTTTTTCCGCCGACCAGATAAATATCTTAGTCGCATTTCAGCCTATATTTAACAAGTTACTAACCTTTTAAAAACAACTTCAAAATATTAACGTTTTCAATGTTATCATTTGAAGGGAAAAAATTCCGAATGCCGTCACAATCAACTCGCAAGGCACGACGGGACACTCCGCACGGGAGTGGGACTCAAGCGCTCCAAACACAAAAAATCAATCCATCGCAAGTCGGGTCGACGCCCACCCGCGGCCTCGCTCGGGGTCCTCGGGTCGGCGCCTGCCCACGGCCCGGTGGGTAGGCTGCTGCCACGGGCCAAGCCTGGCGACTAAGCCTGGGCTGGAGTGAGGGCCAAGCTCGGGGCTTGGGATGGGGCTGTGACCTGTGCCGAAAAAGTAGCCGCCGGTGGAACCAAGGACGTGACGGGGTCAGGGACGAGTCCGGAGATGAAGTCGGGCCTGGACTGGAGATCATGCGGCAGCCGAGCTGACGACTGCAGTCTACAGCCAGGGGCGGGCTGAGTATGAGAACCAGGCCGAGTTCCAGGCCCTGGCACTGCTCTACGGCATGGTAGGTGATGTGGCGGGGAAAGGGAGTGAGAGGAGGAGGAGGGAAATGAGGAGGGGGGAGATGGGGTCTCCCTCCCTCTCTGCCCCTCTCCCTCCCTACCCCTCCCTCTATCACTTCCCTCTCTCCGACCCCCCCTTCCTTTCCGCCCCGCCTCTGTCCCCCCCTCCCCCTCCTTCCTCCCTCTCTCTCGACCACCACTCCCTCTCTAACCCCTACCCTCCCCCTCTCTAAGGAGTGGTGAGTATTGGGACCTATCCCCCTCCCCTGTGACGTCGCACGCCCCCTACCCCTCAATCTCTCCCCCCCCCCCCTCCCTCTGCCCCCCTCCCTCACTGGCCACGCCTGCGCAGTTGGGGGCTATGCACGAGTGGATAGGGCTGGAGTTGGAGGAAGAGCGAATGAATAATATTAATATAATATTAAATTAATATAATATCAAGGAGGAGGGGTTAGTGTGTGTGGGGTGGTTAGTGTGTGTGTGACGCCGCAGGCCGTCCCCCCCTCCCCTCCCTCCCCCCCCCCCGCAACCGAGAGACCGGGTCAAAGCCGAACTGGACAGGATGGTGGCATTTGGAGTCATCGTCTGTTTCAGAACACAGTCCTCAATGGTGGCTGCTACAAAGAAGAATAAACAGGAGATTCGTATATGTATTAATCCGAGGGAACTGAACACAGCACTCAAGAGGTCCCATCACCCCAAGCGTACAGTGGAGGAGGTAGCTGCCCTCATGGGTAAGCCAACGGTATTCTATGTATTAGACGCCAAGAGCTCCTTCTGGCAGATTCCCCTGGATCATGCTTCCTCTATGCGTACCATCTTCAGCACTGCTTTCGGCCGCTACAGATTTTTGCGCATTCCATTTGGTATCAGTTCAGCCAGTGAAGTGTTTCAGAGCTCCATGGAGCAACTGTTTGACAGATACCTTAGCGCGATCATCGTGGACGATATAATTGTTAGTGACAAAGACATGGAACAACATGATGCCAACTTGAAGAAGGTACTCGAGTGTGCCAGGGAAGTGAACTTAAAACTAAATCCCCAAAAATGTCAGTTCTGTGTTAACCAGGTGAGCTACGTGGGGCATATTTTCCACAGCTGATGGTCTCAAGGCGGATCCTTCTAAGACTGTGGCTGTTAGCGAAATGTCCACACCCACTGATGTTGCAGGCCTGCAGAAATTTCTGGGCATGGTTAATTACCTCGGAAAATTTGTTCCCAACTTCAGCGAAATCTCAGCTCCCTTGCGGCAGCTTACTCACACGGACACTGCCTGTACATGGCACGAACAGCAGCAACATGCTTTTGACACTTCAAAACGTCAGATGTCGTGCCCATCTACCCTGGCTTATTGCGATGTCAATCGACCTGTTACTTTGTATGCTCAGATCGAGAAGGAATTACTGGCAGTGGTCTTTGCATGTGTTAAGTTCAAGAATTACATTTTTGGCAAGGCTGTTACCATAGAGACTGACCACCAACCTTTGGTTACCATTTTAAACAAGCCTATACATGCTGCTCTGGCACGGCTGCAGAGAATGATGCTGCAGCTCCAGAAGTACGATATCTCTCTCTCACTTACAAGCAGGGTAAGCACATGTATCGGGCTGAAACCTTATTCCATGCTCCCAGGAGGTTGAGTGCCCAGAACACATCAGAAATGGACACTTTTGACATTATGACAATTGATTTCACATCTGGATACTTTGGTGGTTCGCACGACAGAAGATGCCATCCTGCAGATGCTCGCCTCAGTCATCAATCACGGATAGCCTGGCAACCAGCATTCGCTTCCGCTTGCTGTTCGGCCTTACTTTTCTGTCCGAGACAAACTGGCCATCGAAGGTGGGGTTATCAAAAAGGGCCACAAGGCAGTGACCCCCAGCTTCTCTCCAACAGAAGTACTTTGACGCCGTACACAGATGTCATCTTGGTTCTGAAGCTACAGGGCAACGAGCAAAGAGCATGTTCTTCTGGCCTGCCATGTCAGATTATATACGGCAGAGGGTGCAGTCCTGCGCTGTGTGCAACAGCATGGCTCCACATCAACAGAAAGTGCCACTTTTGCAGCACCCTGTTCCTGACTTGCAGTGGTCTATGGTGGCTACTGGCATTTTCGACTGGCGTGGCAACCAATACTTGGTCCAGGTTGACTCCTACTCCGGGTGGGTTGAGATCGATCTGCTTCCACTGCAGCAGTTGTCAAGAAACTTGCGAGGCAATTTTCGGTCCATGGGGTACGGCAAACATGTCTAACAATGGTGGCCAATTCACAAGCCAGCGTTTCAAGGACTTTGCAAAGGAATGGGATTTTAAGCACATCACCAGCAGTCCAGAGTATCCCCAGTCGAACGGGCTAGCTGAGCGGGCTGTCAGCAGTGCAAAGGAGCTCATGGAGAAGTCCAGCAGGGCCGGGTCTGACGTGTTCCTGGATCTTCTCAATCTCCGCAACATTCCACGTGATCCCACACTCGGTTTGCCAGCTCAGCGACATGGCCAGACAGACCAGGGCTACTCTTCCAGTCTCGAAGCAGCTGCTCCAGCCACAAGTCTGCGAACCCGAGGTGGTTCGGGCACGTCTGCAGCGTAAAAAACTGACGCAGAAGGCGTACTACGACCGTTCTAGTTGTGCTCTCCAACCATTGTCGGAGGGCCAGGTGATCCGTCTCCAAACCCCGAAGGGGTATGACCAAATGGGCATGGTCAAGGAGGTGTGTCCGGAACCAAGGTCTTATTTGATTCAATCTGGCAGAGGTCTCTACAGACAAAACCGACGACATATTCTGCCAGTAAATGAGCCGGTGCCATTGAGGCAGGTTCAGTATGATTATGCAGATGACGTGTTATGGACAGAGGATGGAAACGATTATCTGAATGGACATGTGACAACAGACGGTGTGCAGTTCTGGGATCAGGACTTTGTTCCAATAACTGCAAAAGGACTGCCAATGGGGCTGGTGCCAATGATGAAGTCCCCTGTGAAGCCTGTCGACAAATCCCCTGCGAAACCCGTGTTGGTTGAGTTGTCGCCTGCTAAGAAACTCCCGATGGAGGTCGTGCCTGTGGCGACATCTCCTGTGAGGGGTACAGCTGAAGGCCTGTACCGTACACTAGCAGGATGGGTCAGCAAGCCTGTGGCTAGATACGGGGATTATGTCTAGATGCACATCTTGGACTCTAGTATAACCGACGTTACTTATATTACTTGCAACATATCCTCCATTGCTTTACTGTAGATGATAGTTAATATTTATAGCTTTATATACATATTATTTCTGCATGCTTTATGTTTGCCCTTTGGGCAAAAGCCTGAGAAGGGGGATGTAGATCAAACAATATTGCTGATTTGATCAGTGTCTGGTTTTACTGCTGATGACCTGATCCATAATCCATGTCAGGTTTTCCACACAACCACCACCTGGTGGCATGCGGGCAGCCATGCTAGTTAGTTCTACCTACGGCTCGGAGCCTACAATACTCATTTCGATGGTCTCTGTATGTATTCTAATTAAAGTATTTATTATGATATAACGACTCTGTATCAATAGTACTTTGCACAACAATGACCAGTCTGAAGAAGGGTCTTGACCCGAAATGTCACCCATTCCCTTCTCTCCTGTCCAGCTTTTTGTGTCTATATTCGTACATCCAAGTTGGGGCTGCAAGCATTTACCACCCACTGCAAATTTCAGTTAGAACTCTGGCACTGGTGACAAAGTAAACTGCGTTTTTGAATATCACAGTAGCACTGTTTTTTTTGAGTGACTAAATATGAGTGGACACTAAGCAGAACAAATCTTCCATTGTCCTAGGATTCAACTATTGTTTTACTGATGAACTACTTTCAAATAATTCAATAATTTAACCTCTAAATGAAAGAGAACTATTCACGTTTCTTGGTTCAATACAAAGACAAAAACGTATCTCCAGACCATTACAATATACACTTGACATTGATGCAGTGAAGAATAAGTGATCTTTGAGACCACATTAGCCTATCAATTAGTTGTTCAGAAATTAAAATTCCATGTACCATATAACCATAACAGCACGGAAACAGGCCATCTCGGCCCTTCAAGTCCGTGCCGAACATTTTTTAAAACTTTTTTTTAAAATTAAAAATAAATACTTCCCCCTAGTCCCATCTACCCGCACTCAGACCATAACCCTCCATTCCTTTCCCGTCCATATACCCATCCAATCTATTTTTAAAGGATAACATCGAACCTGCCTCCACCACTTCCACTGGAAGCTCATTCCACACAGCTACCACTCTCTGAGTAAAGAAGTTCCCCCTAATGTCCCCCCTAAACTTCTGTCCCTTAATTCTCAAGTCATGTCCACTTGTTTGAATCTTCCCTACTCTCAATGGGAAAAGCTTATCCACGTCCACTCTGTCTAACCCGCTCATAATTTTAAAGACCTCTATCAAGTCCCCTCTTAACCTTCTGCGCTCCAAAGAATAAAGACCTAACTTGTTCAACCTTTCTCTGTAACTTAGTTGCTGAAACCCAGGCAACATTCTAGTAAATCTCCTCTGTACTCTCTCTATTTTGTTGACATCCTTCCTATAATTAGGCGACCAAAATTGTACTCCAGAATTGGCCTCACCAATGCCTTGTACAATTTTAACATTACATCCCAACTTCTATATTCAATGCTCTGATTTATAAAGGCCAGCACACCAAAAGCTTTCTTTACCACCCTATCTACATGAGATTCCACCTTCAGGGAACTATGCACAGTTATCCCTAGATCCCTCTGTTCAACTGCATTCCTCAATTCGCTACCATTTACCGTGTACATCCTATTTTGATTTGTCCTGCCGAGATGTAGCACCTCACATTTGTCAGCATTAAACTCCATCTGCCATCTTTCAGCCCACTCTTCCAAATGGCCTAAATCTCTCTGTAGACTTTGAAAATCTACTTCATTATCCACAACACCACCTATCTTAGTATCATCTGCATACTTACTAATTCAATTTTCCACACCATCATCCAGATCATTGATGTACATGACAAACAACAGTGGACCCAACACAGACCCCTGAGGCACCCCACTAGTCACCGGCCTCCAACCTGACAAACAGCCATCCACCATTACTCTCTGGCATCTCCCATTCAGCCACTGTTGAATCCATCTTGCTACTCCACCATTAATACCCAACAGTTGAATCTTCTTAACCAACCTTCCATGAGGAACCTTGTCAAAGGCCTTACTGAAGTCCATATAGACAACATCCACTGCTTTACCCTCATCAATTTCCCTAGTAACCTCTTCGAAAAATTCAAGAAGATTAGTCAAGCATGACCTTCCAGGCACAAATCCATGTTGACTGTTCCTAATCAGACCCTGCTTATCCAGATGCTTATATATATTATCTTTAAGTATCCTTTCCATTAATTTGCCCACCACTGACGTCAAACTAACAGGTCTATAATTGCTAGGTTTACTCTTCGAACCCTTTTTAAACAACGGAACAACATGCGCAGTACGCCAATCCTCCGGCACTATTCCCGTTTCTAATGACATTTGAAATATTTCTGTCATAGCCCCTGCTATTTCTACAATAACTTCCCTCAATGTCCTAGGGAATATCCTGTCAGGACCTGGAGACTTATCCGTTTTCATATTTTTCAAAAGTGTCCGCACCTCCTCTTCTTTGAATCTCACAGTTTCCATTGCTACTCTGCTTGTTTCCCTTACCTCACATAATTCCATATCCTTCTCCTTCGTGAATACCGAAGAAAAGAAATTGTTCAATATCTCCCCCATCTCTTTTGGCTCTGCAGATAGCTGTCCACTCTGACTCTCTAATGGACCAATTTTATTCCTTGTTATCCTTTTGCTATTAATATAGCTGTAGAAACCCTTTGGATTTACTTTCACCTTACTTGCCAAAGCAACCTCATATCTTCTTTTAGCTTTTCTAATTTCTTTCTTAATATTCTTTTTACATTCTTTATACTCCTCAAGCACCTCATTTACTCAATGCTGCCTATAATTATTGTAGATCTCTCTCTTTTTCCGAACCAAGTGTCCAATTTCCCTTGAAAACCATGGCTCTTTCCATTTTTTACTATTTCCTTTCAACCGAACAGGGACATAAAGATTCTGTACTCTTAAAATTTCACCCTTAAATGTCGTCCATTTTTCTTCTACATCCTTCCCATAAAACGACATGTCCCAATTCACTCCTTTTAAATCCTTTCGCATCTCCTCAAAGTTAGCCTTTCTCCAAACAAAAATCTCAACCCTAGGTCCAGTTCTGACCCTCTCCATAATTATATTGAAACTAATGGTATTGTGATCACTGGACCCGAAGTGCTCCCCGACGTATACCTCCGCCACCTGCCCTGTCTCATTTCCTAACAGGAGGTCCAGCACTGCCCCTTCTCTAGTAGGTACCTCTATGTATTGCTGCAAAAAACTATCTTGCACACATTTTACAAACTCCAAACCATCCAGCCCTTTTACAGAATGTGTTTCCCAGTCTATGTGTGGAAAATTGAAATCTCCCACAATCACTACCGTGTGCTTACTACTAATATCTGCTATCTCCTTACATATTTGCTCTTCCAATTCTCGCTCCCCATTTTGCGGTCTATAATACACCCCTATAAGTGTTGCTACACCTTTCCCATTTCTCAGTTCACCCAAATAGCGTCCCTAGACGAGCCCTCTAATCTATCCTGCCAAAGCACTGCTGTAATATCTTCCTTGACAAGCAATGCAACACCCCCACCTCTTGCCCCTCCAATTCTATCACCCCTGAAGCAACAAAATCCTGGAATATTTATTTGCCAATCACAGCCCTCCTGCAACCATGTTTCACTGATCGCCACAACATCATACTTCCAGGTGTCAATCCAGGCTCTAAGCTCATCCACCTTTCTTACAATGCTCCTAGCATTAAAATATACACATTTAAGAAACCCACCACCACTTATTCTCTGTTTATTATCTTTTTCTTCTTTCTCCCCTACATTTTGGGTCCGAGTGCTTCCCTTCTCTGCCTCCTGCCTCCCACATTTTCCACTAGCTTTCTCTATTTGAGTCCCTCCCCCCAACCGTTCTAGTTTAAAGTCTTCCCAGTAGCCTTTGCCAATCTCCCTGCCAGGATATTGGTCCCCCTCGGGTTCAAGTGCAACCCGTCCTTTCTGTACAGGTCACACCTTCCCCAAAAGAGGTCCCAATGATCCAGAAATTTGAATCCCTGCCCGCTGCACCAGTTCCTCAGCCACGCATTTATCCTCCACCTCACTCCATTCCTACTCTCACCATTTAAAAGACTGTAGAACATTCTCTTTGATTATCCATGAATGCTCGTTGTTCTGACCAGGGAACCGGGTCACTCAGAGACACTGAAGTTGTCAATATGAAGGTCTTTATCCATCACGACAAACAGAGATTCACTTGGAAACCCTCTCAGTGAAATCACCCCAAGCTCAAAGTACATCACGTTTTTAAACTTTTGAGGATTAAGATACTATCAGGTAACTCAATATACTTTCAATAGCTACAAGACATTGTTTACTTCAATATTTTGAGTCTGACAAATAGTTTCATTGAATTACATCAGACCACATTGTACTGACACGACACCTCTACATGTTCAAACACCTTTGCTGGGATATATACATACGTGCAATGTGCCAAGTGATAAATAAATGGCATCTGGAAGCTTTATCAATCTCGTATCAAAATGTAAAACAACAATTGAATGTGTGATACCTGGTTTAATGTGGACCAATTACATAAGGTAGTTCTGCTATAAAGCAACAGCTGCATTCCAAAGAAATTTCACTTTACAGAAAATAGTTATAAAAACTATTGTCAATAGGGTTAGCGGGGTTTAGCGGCTAGAATTTTCTAAAATAAAATCAACTTTTTCAAAAAAATTAGCCAACAAGAAATGTTCATACACGCACTCTGCACAACAAACCTGTGCGCTCATTATTGAACCTCTCTTATACAATGACAGACCCATGCCAACCAGCACAATACATCTACATCCAAAGATGGATCTGAACCAAATAGATGCACAGAATCTCTTACCCAAAGTACGGGAATCGAGAACCAGAGGATATTGGTTCAAGGTGAAGGAGAAAAGATGTGATAGGAATCTGAGGGGTAACATTTTCACAAAAAGGTGGTGGGTGTATGGAACAAGTTGCCAGAGTAGTTGGGGCTGGGACTATCCCAATGTTTAAGCAACAGCTAGACAGGTACATGGTTAGGACCAGTGTGGAGGGATATGGACCAAACACAGGCAGGTGGGACTAGTGCAACTGGGACATGTTGGCCGGTGTGGGCAAGTTGGAACGAAGGGCCTGTTTCCACACTCTACGACTCTAAAAGAGTCTTCACTAATTTAAATTCAACAGGTTTAAATTAATTTTTGTTATTGCAAGCTAAAACACAAAAGGTCGCACAACTGTTTTGTTTTTGCAAGGCTCGTTTTTTTCTGCATGTCATTTGCCAAAGTAAATTTTTAGGTTCCACTTGTTCCAGATCTAAATTAAATTTGACCCACAATTGCCAATTTAGCCCAAACAATGTAATTTATCTCGCACATAAAATCTATTTAGTGTTATGGAAGCATTTTGTAGCAGAACTGCTTGTACCCCTATGTCTCATGGCCATGCAAACTATCTCCTGAACAGCAAGCCTTCTGCTGTGGGCCAGAAGCTTGCGCTCTGTGGACAGTATGTTTACAAAGCCGTCTGTGTAAATTTCTGTAGATTGGTTCTTATATGAATTAATGCCTGCAACTAATTCCTTAGCTTCTCATATTCCCCCAACTCTTATCCCACAATTTCTTCGGCAAGACAATTTTTTTTTAGAAGAGAACAGAAAGGGCTGTATATCCAATCCTAATTACGGTCAAAGAACTACTCGCATGAAGTGTTCTATTTTGACCAAGCAATTCACAAAGTTGCAAAACAGGCTGTTAAATGCACTCTTTTCAAAAAATATTTCTCAATACCCCCACCTCATCCAAAAGGATATACACAATTACTCTGTCCAAGCTCAACACTAATATAATAAATTCCAACTCACACATAAGTGCCCTAACAAAATCTGAGGAAAACCGTAGCAGGAATGGCAATTCCGCGAATCATGTGCCTGTACAAACTCTCAAGGAGCTGATTAAAAGTGCTGTTAGAGCCAACAAAAATGTTCACGCACTGTACCCCAAACTTGTGCCCTCATTATTGAACCTCTCGTATACAATGACAGACCTATGCCAACCAGCACAATACATCTACATCCAAAGATGGATCTGAACTAAAATCTTCCACAATAATTCCCAACACGGGCACCGTGCAACTGTTCTCCCGCTTTTGGACATTCTATGGTCAAATTCTGCTATAACTCCATTTACAAGTTTGCAGACAACACTATTATAGTGGGACACATTAAGTTGGAGTGACTGAGCAGGTCAGACAACATCTCCGGTGAAAAGAAATAGGTGACGTTTCGGGTTGAGACACTTCTTTACTCTGAAGGGTCTCGACCCAAAACTTCACTTACTCCTTTTCTCCAGAGATATTGTCTGACCTGCTGAGTTACTCCAGCTTTTTGTGTCTATCTTTGGTTTAAACCAGCAGCTGCAGTTTCTTCCTAAACTATTATAGTGGGCCAGATTTCAAACTATGACAGACAGAAGAGGAGAAACATAGACAATAGGTGCAGGAGTAAGCCATTCGGCCCTTCGAGCCAGTAAAGACATTTAATGTGATCATGGCTGATCATCCACAATCAGTACCCCGTTCCTGCCTTCTCCCCATGCCCCTCGATTCCCCTAGCCCCAAGAGCTCTATCTAACTCTCTTTTAAATGCAACTCTGTGTGAAAAACGTTTTCCTCATCTCAGTTCTAAGTGACCTGCCATTTATTCTTAAACTGTGGCCCCTGTTTCTGGACTCCCCCAACACCGGGAACATGTTTCCTGCATCTAGCTTGTCCAATCCCTTAATAATGTTATGTGTTTCTTGAAGATTCCCTCTCATCCTTCTAAATTCTAGTAACACAAGCCCAGTCGCTCCATTCTTTCATCATATGCCAGTCCCGCCATCCCGGGAATTAACCTTGTGAACCTACGCTACACTCCCTCAATAGCAAGAATGTCTTTCCTCAAATTAGGATACCAAAACTCCACACAATACTCCAGGTGTGTTCTCACCAGGGCCCTGTACAACTGCAGGACCTCTTTGCTCCTATACTCAACTCCTCTCGTTATGAAGGCCAACATGCCATTAGCTTTCTTCACTGCCTGTTGTACCTGCATGCTTACTTTCAGTGACTGATGTACAAGGACACCCAGGTCTCGTACTTCCCCTTTTCCTAACCTGACATCATTCAGATAATAATCTGACTTCCTGTTCTTGCAACCAAAGTGGATAACCTCACATTTATCCACATTATACTGCATCTGCCTACTCACCCAACCTGTCCAAGTCACCCTGCATCCTCATAGCATCTTCTTCACAGTTCACAGTGCCACGCAGCTTTGTCTCATCTGCAAATTTGTTCATGTTATTTTAATTCCTTCATCTAAATCATTAACATATATTGTAAATAGCAGCGGTCCCAGCACCGAGCCTTGCGGCACCCAGCTAGTCACTGCCTGCCATTCTGAAAAGGACCCGTTAATCCCTGCCCTTTGTTTCCTGCCTGCCAGCCAGTTTTCTATCCATGTCAATACCCTACCGCCAATACCATGTGCTCTAATTTTGCCCACTAATCTCCTGTGTGGGACCTTATCAAATGTTTTCTGAAAGTCCAGGTACACTGCATCCATTGGCTCTCCCTTGTCCATTTTACTTGTTACATCCTCATAAATTTCCAGAAGATTTGTCAAGCATGATTTCCCCATCGTAAATCCATGCTGACTTGGACCGACCCTGTTACTGCTATTCAAATGCGCCGCTATTACATCTTTGATAATCGACTCCAGCATCTTCCCCAACACTGATGTCAGGCTAATTCTCTGCGTCTCACTCCCTCCTTTCTTGAAAAGTGGGATAACATTAGCTACCCTCCAATCCACAGGAACTAATCCAGAATCTAAGAACATTGGAGTTAGAGAGATTAGTAGCATGGTATCAAGACAACAACCTCTCCCTCAATATCAGCAAGAGCTAGTCAGTCTTCAGGAAGCAGGCTGTAGTACATAACCCAGTCTGCATCGATCATACCGAGGTGGAAATGGTTGAAACAGTCCAAGTTTATTGGTGTAAACATCGGCCTAAACATTGTCCTACTCCAACCATTTTTACACTACGGCCAATAATGCGCATCAACGCTTCTACTTCTTCAGAAATTCAGCACGTCTCCAATGACTTTTATCAACTTCCAGACTCATCATAGAAAACATGCTATCCGTATTCCTTACAGCTTGAGCTTGGTATGGCAATTGCTATGCACAAGACCATAAGAAATTGTAAAGTTTCATGAATACAGGCCATTCCCCATTGCACAAACCAGCCTTCCCCACTCCTCCACCCCACAAATATATTTCATGGTGCCTCAGGAAAGCAGTCAACATATTCAAGATCCACACACCAGTCATTTTCTCCACCCAACCTCTCGCCGCTCCTGTCGAGCTGAAGATACAAAAGCTTGAAAGCGCATACTAGCAGTCATGAACACCTTTTAAATCACATAATTGTAACAATCACTTCTTTTCCACTGATATCAGACTCTTGAACAGACCTTTCATATGCTAGGAATGAATTACCAACATACCAAAATATCTAGTTACATACTTTTAATCTACCACTTTTAATTTACACTTTCTCTTTATCTGTAATTCTACATTCTGTACTGTTAATTTGTTTCTTTTTCACTACATACTGTACTCATGTATGATATAATTTGCCTGGACAGCATCAAAACAAAACCTTTTCACTGTATCATAGTACTGGTCTTTGAATGTGGGAGAAAGCCAACAGTGGCAATGTGCAGTTGATGGCAATGTGGGGAGAATAAATTAGGATTAGAGTAGGAATCGTGAAAATGGGTGCTTGATGGTCAGAGACAAAACAAAATGCAAATGTCATTCAGGTACACTGACACTGGAAGCTAGGAATGAATCCAGGTCACCCGAGCTGTGAAACAGCAGCTGCACAACTGGAAGTATTGGTTTATTATTGTAATGTGCACAGATACAATGAAAAGCTTTGTTTTGCGCGCAATCCAGGTACAGCACACCATGACTACAATCAAACCACTAGGAAGCATCAGACATGAGTTATCAGTTTAGTTGGATTACGCTCAGTGAGCATATGGTGGATCTTGTGAGCAAGACAAGTTCAGAGCAAGAGACGGGGCACAGTGGCGCAGCGGTAGAGTTGCTGCCTTATAGCGCCAGAGATCTGGGGTAGATCCTGACTACAGTGTTGTCTGTACAGAGTTTGTATGTTCTCCCTGCGACTGAATAGGTTTTCTCCAGTTTTCTCCCACACTCCAAAGATGTACAAATTTTATAGGTTAATCGGCTTCGATAAAATTGTAAAAATTGTCCTTAGTTAGTTAGTCGATAGTTGGTCGCCGCATACCCAAGGGCCTGATTCCACGCTGTGTCTCTCTAAAGTATAAGTCTAAATCAACAATAATTTCTGGTTCTGGTCTGGCATAAAAGGGGTAAGGGAGACAAGCAGCAAAAGCAGAGGGTTTCAGTTCTAATCTCAAATCCAGATGATGGTACAAATAAGAGATTGTCACCCCAAATTAGCATTATGTCAACCTGGGTGGGACACTGAACAAAGATGACCATTTCAGACCAGTCTCATCCAACATATACTGCCCAGAACGCACTGGACAGTAATTCAAATTAGGTAATCTGCCAAATTTTGCACTTCCAGGCTCAGAGATGCTGATATGTTAGGCTATCAGATAAGGTTAATAAAATAGTTGACCATAGTATACCAGATAGGGAAGTAGAGCAATGAATAAAAATGTTGTTTATTCTTTTACTGGCTTTATGGAAGTTATATTACTATAAATTGAACAGCAAATGCTGTATTACTCAGATAAAACAGCTTCTGATATGTCACATTTTGGCTCAAATCTTATTACATTCACAGAAATTCACACCGCAGTGGGCATCAGTGGCAAAGTTTATTCACCAACAATAGTTTGCTTTATTTACTTTAGGAGAGGCAAGACTTTCTCACATCCCTAATTCTCATACAAGCAAGGTGAATATCTAGGGAAATAGACTAAAGGTAATGGGTAAACAAATAAAAAAACAATCAACCTTAATAACGTCGTTCTGGAACCAATGATCTTTCCTCGCGCAACCCAACCCCTCACACCCCCTCTAGCCAGTTTAAACAACACACATCCCCACTCAACCCTCCTTCCACCCCCCCACAACCCATCTTCCTCCTTCAAGCCCCTCACACCCCCTTCCTCCACCTACCCCCCCCCCCTTATCCTCTGCACACACCCTTCGCCCTCTCCCCGTGCACACACCTTTAGCCTTCTCCACACACACACCTTTCACCCTCTCCCCACACACCCATCACCCTCAGTCATTCTAAACTCTCGTCTCCAAGCCGCCCCTTCTCCAGACCGCGACCGCATCCCCACCCCCCATGTCTACTCCCTCCATGTCTGTCTACTCCCCGTGTCTACCGCTCACCTCCACTCCCCGTGTTTACCGCTCACCTCCACTCCCCGTGTCTACCGCTCACCTCCACTCCCCGTTTACCCCTCACCTCCACTCCCCGTTTACCCCTCACCTCCACTCCCCGTTTACCCCTCACCTCCACTCCCCGTTTACCCCTCACCTCCACTCCCCCGTGTTTACCCCTCACCTCCACTCCCCACGTCCCCGTGTTTACCCCTCGCCTCCACGTCCCCACGTCCCCGTGTTTACCCCTCACCTCCACTCTCCACGTCCCCGTGTTTACCCCTCACCACTCCCCCGTGTTTACCCCTCACCTCCACTCCCCACGTCCCCGTGTTTACCCCTCGCCTCCACGTCCCCACGTCCCCGTGTTTACCCCTCGCCTCCACGTCCCCGTGTTTACCCCTCGCCTCCACTCCCCACGTCCCCGTGTTTACCCCTCACCTCCACTCCCCACGTCCCCGTGTTTACCCCTCACCTCCACTCCCCACGTCCCCGTGTTTACCCCTCGCCTCCACTCCCCACGTCCCCGTGTTTACCCCTCACCTCCACTCCCCACGTCCCCGTGTTTACCCCTCACCTCCACTCCCCACGTCCCCGTGTTTACCCCTCGCCTCCACTCCTCACGTGTGTGTGCTGTCGTTGCCGCCGCTGCCGCCTCCTACTCTTGATTTGAATCCCAACCGCCACTTCCGCGACCACTTCACTCATTGGCCGCCGGCGCGACGGTTCCGCCAACTGGAACAGCTTCAAATGCTTTGACCACAACGGCGATCAGTTTTATTTATGGAAACGATCCGGTCCAAGGTTATAAACATTGCCTGAAAATGTTACGCCCTTAAAACGCTTTTTAAAATTTCGGATGCCACCTACAGGCGGCTGTGACCTCGCTGGAGGGGGTCAGTGCGCGCAATGCACCCTGGGATTTGTAGTTCCGCGGGCTGATCTAGGAGCTGATCAAAGGACCAAAGATCATAGAGCTCCGCTCTATGATCTTTGAAAAAGACTGTCTCTACACCATCTTTCCTGGTTGCCAAACTCTTTAATTCACCTTCCCATTCTGAACTTTCTATCCTGGACCTCCTCCATTGTAAGAGTGAGGCCCAACACAAATTGGAGCAACAGCACCTCATATTTTCCTTGGGCAGCTTAAGCCAGAGGTATGAATATTGATTTCACTAACTTAATATAACCCTTGTATCTCCTCTCTCTCTGTCCCTCCCCCACCCTAGTCGTTGTACTAGTTTCACTGTCATCCTTTTGAGTTTCATTGTCTGTATAACTCGTTAAACAGCTAACTGTTTCCTTTATCATTGTTACTTTGGTGCATATCTTTCATTGATTTGTTCTATATCTTTCTAAATCAATCGGCTATATCTCTAGTTTCCCTTTCCCGTGACTTTCAGTCTGAAGAAGGGTCTTGACCTGAAACGTCACCCATTCCTTCTCTCCAGAGATGCTAAGTTACTCCAGCATTTTGTATCTACCTTTGGTTTAAACCAGCATCTGCAGTTCCTTCCTACACATTTGATCTGGAAGCCTGTGAGTGAACAGACATGTTTCATTCATAGAAGCATTTAGTTTAGAGTTACAACATGGAGACAGGCTCCTCTGCCCACCGAG
This sequence comes from Malacoraja senta, assembly GCA_038087875.1. Classification (NCBI taxonomy): domain Eukaryota; kingdom Metazoa; phylum Chordata; class Chondrichthyes; order Rajiformes; family Rajidae; genus Malacoraja; species Malacoraja senta. The sequence continues at coordinate 53,482,763 of CM075978.1, read as the reverse complement.
TTCATGCTAGTTTTATATTATCCCACTTTCCACTCCCTAACACTAGGGAGCAGTTTACAGAGGCCAATTAACCTGCAAGCCTGCATGTCTTTGGGATGTGGGAGGAAACTAGAGCACCCAGAGAAAACCAATGCGGTCACAAGGAAAACGTGCAAACTTCTCACAGACAGCACCCATAGACAGGATCGAACTCGGGTCTGTGGCGCTGTGAGGCAGCAACTCTACCAGCTGCACCACTGTGCCACCCATAATTTTTTTAAAGGAATGGGCATGTCACACTTCAAATTAAGTGGGCTTGAGGAAGCCACTGATTGGTGGAAACGGACTAGGGGAAACAGCTGATTGGCTTGTACCCAGGGTAAGGCTTTGTATATTATCCTAGGTACAGAAGGGGAGAATGAGGGCCAGGGCAGTTTACTGTTCTGGATGTCAGATGTGGGAGGTTATGGAGTCTGATACCCCTCCAGACGTCCACATCTGCGCCAGGTGCGTCGAGATGGGGTTCCTAAGGGACCGTGTTAGTAACCTGGAGCAGCAGCTCGATGACCTCTGTCAGATCAGGGAGAGTGAGGAGGTTATAGAAAGGAGTTATAGGGAAGGTGGTCACTCCAAGACCACGGGAGGCAGACAAGTGGGTCACTGTTAGGAAGGGCAAGGGTCAGAGGCAAGGACTAGTGAGTACCCCGGTGGCTGTACACCTTGAAAATAATACTCATGTTTGAGTACGGTTGGGGGGGACAGCCTTCCTGGGGGTAGCGACAGTGGCCGGGCCTCCGGCACAGAGACCGGCCCTGTTGCTCAGAAGGGTAGGGAAAAGAAGAGGAGGGCATTAGTAATAGGGGACTCTATAGTTAGGAGGACGGATAGGCGATTCTGTGGACGCAGTCAGGAGACCCGGATGGTAGTTTGTCTCCCTGGTGCCAGGGTCAGGGATGTGTCTGAACGCGTCCAAGATATCCTGAAATCGGAGGGAGAGGAGCCTGAGGTCGTGGTACATATAGGTACCAATGACATAGGTAGAAAGAGAGAAGAGGTCCTGAAAGGAGAATTTAGGGAGATGGGAGGAGAGTTAAGTAGAAGGACCAAAAAAATAACAATCTCAGGATTACTGCCTGTGCCATGAGACAGTGAGAGTAGGAATGGAATGAGGTGGAGGATAAATGTGTGGCTGAGAGACTGGTGCAGTGGGCAGGGATTCACGTTTCTGGATCATTGGGACCTCTTTTGGGGAAGGTGTGACCTGTACAAAAAGGACGGGTTGCACTTGAACCCGAGGGGGACCAATATCCTGGCGGGGAGATTTGCAAAGGCACCTGGGGAGACTTTAAACTAGAACAGTTGGGGGGAGGGACTCGAATAGGGAAAGCTAGTAGTCAGGGTGTGAGGCAGGAGGCAGAGAAGGGAAGCACTCGGACCCAAATGTAGGGAGAAAGAAGAAAAAGATAATAAACAGAGAATAAGTGGTGGTGGGTTTCTTAAATGTGTATATTTTAATGCTAGGAGCATTGTAAGAAAGGTGGATGAGCTTAAAGCCTGGATTGACACCTGGAAGTATGATGTTGTGGCGATCAGTGAAACATGGTTGCAGGAGGGCTGTGAGTGGAAACTAAATATTCCAGGATTTCGTTGCTTTAGGTGTGATAGAGTTGGAGGGGCAAGAGGTGGGGTGTTGCATTGCTTGTCAAGGAAGATATTACAGCAGTGCTTTGGCAGGATAGATTAGAGGGCTCGTCTAGGGAGGCTATTTGGGTGGAACTGAGAAATGGGAAAGGGGTAGCAACACTTATAAGGGTGTATTATAGACCGCCTAATGGAGAGCTAGAATTGGAAGAGCAAATATGTAAGGAGATAGCAGATATTAGTAGTAAGCACAAGGTAGTGATTGTGGGAGATTTCAATTTTCCACACATAGACTGGGAAACACATTCTGTAAAAGGGCTGGATGGTTTGGAGTTTGTAAAATGTGTGCAGGATAGTTTTTTGCAGCAATACATAGAGGTACCTACAAGAGAAGGGCAGTGCTGGACCTCCTCTTAGGAAATGAGACGGGGCAGGTGGCGGAGGTATGCGTTGGGGAGCACTTTGGGTCCAGTGATCACAATACCATTAGTTTCAATATAATTATGGAGAGGGTCAGAACTGGACCTAAGGTTGAGATTTTTGACTGGAGAAAGGCTAACTTTGAGGAGATGCGAAAGGATTTAAAAGGAGTGAATTGGGACATGTTGTTTTATCGGAAGGATGTAGAAGAGAAATGGAGGACATTTAAAGGTGAAATTTTAAGAGTACAGAATCTTTATGTCCCTGTTCGGTTGAAAGGAAATAGTAAAAATTGGAAAGAGCCATGGTTTTCAAGGGAAATTGGACACTTGGTTCGGAAAAAGAGAGAGATCTACAATAATTATAGGCGGCATGGAGTAAATGAGGTGCTGCAGGAGTATAAAGAATGTAAAAAGAATCTTAAGAAAGAAATTAGAAAAGCTAAAAGAAGATATTGGGTTGCTTTGGCAAGTAAGGTGAAAGTAAACCCAAAGGGTTTCTACAGCTATATTAATAGCAAAAGGATAACAAGGAATAAAATTGGTCATAGAGCTCCGGCCCATCTCTTTTGGCTC